>JAKSZU010000001.1:65758707-66231207 GCA_026018925.1 Tupaia tana
CAAAAACAGTTTTTTAAAGCAAAAAAGTATTTTCTAAAAAAATTTTTAAATAGTAATTAGAAAGCAGTTCTTATAAAATAATATAATCATAATACTGTTATGGCTGTTCATGAATAAGTATTTAAACCTTATTTTCATGTAAGTTAAACTGTTAACATTTATGTCCGTAGCAGAAGGCAAGATTCCACCTGATGCCACATTGATTTTTGAGATTGAACTTTATGCTGTGACCAAAGGACCACGGAGCATTGAAACATTTAAACAGATAGACACGGACAATGATAAACAACTTTCTAAAGCAGAGGTAATTCAAACAAATTGTATGTGTACAGTCTAATTTTTTCTTTAAAAATTAAATATGTTTGTGTTACGACTAGCTAGCATTGAGCTCTGATCATCAGTTTTATATAGCTAGTTAAAAACCATCTAACCTCTGAGAAGAAAGCATGCTTTTCCAATATAGAAATGCAGAGTCATCTTGTTGAATTGCCTTCTCGCTGCAAGGGATCTTTAAAATCCCAAACTACTCTTCACCACAGGGCTCTTATAGTTTCTTTACTGTCTCTTCTCTTTCTTTCTTTCCTCTTTTTCTTTTTCTTTTCCCTTCCTTCATTCCTTTTTTCCTTCCCTCCTTCCTTTCTCTTTTTCCTAATGTCCTTCTTTCCTTTCTCTTTAATTTGCCAGAGGGCATATGTGTTTGCTGAAGGGGAGGGGAGCAAGAGAACACCCCCCATGGAGCGTGGTCCTGTTGCAATCCCTTCTCCGTTTCTTCGTCCTGTCAGGATTTTGGGCACACATGCCCAGCATATTTTTCCAAGCTGCCAATTGGGAACTGGAACCATACAGCCATGTGGGATCCAGCTACCCTAACTGCCAGGCCATGGGCTGGCCCAGGACCCTTCCAGTTTCTAGCCTAGAAGAGCAGATCTCTTTCAAGTAGCACAGTAAGAATTTGCAATAGTATAAATAGTTCCCACCCCAAGATTGTGAGGATTATGAAATTATGAATAGAACTAGCAAGAGTTTGAATTGAGAGAGCTGGAACGTTAGTAAAAAGGAGCCAGGAGTTCAGCTACATAGGTTCTGGCTCTGTCTTATATATATTATAAATTAGTATAATAATTTATAAGGGATTAGTAAAGTTCTTGTAGTAATAATATTAGATAACATTTTTTCCCACACTTCTTAGTACTGGTTACTATTATGAGCACCTAAATATGTGAATTTATCTAATCTTCATGTCATTTTATGAAGTAGACACTATCATCATCATCTCCATTGTAGAGACGGGGAAAATGCTGCTCAGACTGGTTTAACAACTAGGCAAAAATCACCCATCTCTCAGTAGCAAAACCAGGACTTGCACTTGTGTCCTTAACCCTAGTCTTTCACAGAATTTTGGTAATGAGTATTTCAGGGCTAATGCATGTTTCATTGCCTTACTTAGTCCCACTGACTATACTCTTACTTACAATGAATAACCCAGTCATCTGCCTTATAACTTATTTAGAAGCTATTCAAAATACCTAACTCTACCAACTAAGAGTAAAAGGCACCTGGGCTGATTCCAGTTAATGAGAGTAAGTCCTTTTTCTTTCTGTTTCACATGCCACTCTTTTCCCCATCCAATTCCACTTTCTTCTCCAGGGTATTAGTAAAGACTTACCCCTGAAGCACATTGATGGGCCAACAGAGGAACATCACCTGTTGCTTAAGAAGAAGAGCAGTGAGAGGTGTGGCAACCTGTTCCCAGTCTGCACTTCCCTTTGGCTCCTTACCCCCTTTTCAGAATGAGCAGCATCTGCAGATGAACTCACATAGTATGCCAGAGTTCAGCACAGACCATTTCTTATCATAGGCACACCAACACACATGTTCTGTAGTATGAATACTACTACTTAGTAGACATTAGGGGATCATCAGTTCTTTTCTCGAAAATAAAAGTAGAGAAAATCCAAAATAGTGACTTACTCAGCTATCATTTCCCGCATAAGAGTGATTTTTTTGTAATAATAGCTACTATACTACTATATCTTTTCTTGATACCCATAAACAATTACTCTAAGGGCCAGCGGATGGCGTGGTGGTTAAGGCACTAGATCCCACGTGGCTAAATGCACTGTTCGAGTGCAGTCACTCAAACTAGACCCAGTAGCTTAAAAATCACGCCATGTGTGTGCACATGCTAAGATCCTGAAAGGAGAGCAGAGGAGAAAGATTGCAGTGTGGGGAACCGGCAGTTAGCGTAATGGCTATGTCGCTGGACTCCCACGTAGTCGGCCGCGGTTCGCGTCTCGGACCCGGTGGCTTACAACTCACGCCGGGCGCGTGTGCGTGCGTGCCCAAGATCCCGAGAGGAGAATGGAGGAGAAGGGATTGCGGCGTGACCATCCCCCCTGGGGGGTGATTTCTCGCTTTCTGTCTCTCTGTCTCTCTCTGTCTGTCCGGCGAGCGCACGCGCCCTATAGCGAAAAAAACCTCTCAAAAAAAAAAAAAAAAGAAAGAAAGATTGCAGTGTGGCCATCTCCCCAGGGAGGATGATTTCTCACTTTCCCTCTCTCCCTTCTCCCCTTCTCTCTGTGGCAAGCACACATACACTACCACAAAAACTAAAAAAAAAAAAAAAAAAAAAAAGTTACCCTAATCCACACATCGTTCCTACAATATAGAAATTTATTTCCGTACTTTTTTTTTCTTTTTCTTTTTTTGGAGAGGTTTTTGCTTTAGCGCGCATGCGCTCGCCAGACAGACAGAGAGAGATAGAGAGATAGAAAGCGAGAAATCACCCCCCAGGGGGGATGGCCACGCCGCAGTCCCTTCTCCTCCATTCTCCTCTCGGGATCTTGGGCACGCATGCACACGCGCCCGGCGTGAGTTTTAAGCCACTGGGTCCGGGACGCAAACCGCGGTCGACTACGTGGGAGTCCAGCGACATAGCCATTACGCTAACTGCTGGTCCCTATTTCCGTACTTTTATAGACACTTATTTCTGTACTTTTACAGATGATAAAACTGAAGTTCAGAAAGGTTAAAATATTTGTCCCACACCACACACCCAGTACCTGGTGAAGCTTAGATTTGATACATGAACTAAAAGAAAGTTCCATCTTTCACCATCAGATTTAGTAAATTATTTCTTCAATATAAGTAAAGTGGCAGGGGAAAGAAATACAGTATTTATTTAATTACAAAGCAGAAATGTTGTGGAACCTATTATTACCAAAACTAAGGTCATGTTCTTACCCACCTCTGTACTATGGTGTACTAGAAAAAGAAAAGATTTTGACCATCAGCAATATTGGTTATAAAAAGATAAATGTATTTACTTAGACACTGAGTAAAATTTAAGGCTATTTAGAATTCTTTACACCTACACAGGAGTGCTAAGTCTCAGTAAGAAGAAAAAACGGGGGACAGCAGGTAGCATGGTGGTTAAGGTGCTGGACACTCTCACATAGCTGACCGCAGTTCAAGGCCCAGACCTGGTTGCTTGCTTTCTCACGGGACCAGCAGTTGGCATAATGGCTACGTCGTTGGACTCCCATGTAGTCGACCGCGGTTCGAGTCCCACACCAGGTGACTTAAAACTCACACCGGGCGAGTGTGCATTCATGCTCAAGATCCCAAGAGGAGAATGGAAGAGAAGGGGGTTGTGGCATGGCCATCCCCCCTGGGGGGTGATTTCTCGCTTTCTGTCTGTCTGTCTTTGTCTTTCTAGTGAGTGCACACGCCCAATAGCAAAAAACCTCTCCAAAAAAGAAAAAAGAAGAAGAAAAAATGCACTTTCTTTATCTAAGACCAAAGTCCCGTTTGAGAACAGTCAATGTATTCATCAAGATCCATTGATTACTCTAAAATAAAGTTACTAGTAATGGGTTGATCTTGGGATATATACAGTACTGCTTAAAAAACTCTCAAGATTCAACTCTATTTTTTAAAAATACTGTTTCTGGATCAGCTGGTAGTGTAGTAGATAAGACACTGAACTCCCATGTGGTCAACCACAGTTTGAACCCTAGACCCAGCAGCTTGAAACTTACCCCAGTGGTGTGTGTGTGTGTGTGTGCATGTGCACACATCCCCAAGATCCCAAGAGGAGAATGGAGGAGAGGTTGTGATTATACAGATTAGCACTTTCCTATAGAAATATATATACATGTAAAACTTAAAATTCTTTCATATTGCCATTGCAACATAAAACCAATATAAAAATTATCCATAAGATATACTTTGTTGAGTCTTAAAAATCTATTGTGTATTTTACATTTACAGTAATATCTCAATTTGATCTAGTAACAGTAATGATGCGTGACCAGTGGCCACTATATTAGACAGTGCTTTCAATGTATTTGACTTTATTTTTTTTGTAAATTTACTTATTTCTTCCACTAGAGAGAAAGAGAGAAAACCCCCAATGGGATCCTGACACTGTGATCCAACCTCAGCCTTTATTAATGGAAATTCTTAAGAGTGATTTTCCTTTAATTATGTGACATTAATGGAAAGTATTTAGTTAAAATAATATTCAATTCAACTGTTAATCTTTGAGTATGTATCATTAATGATCTACAACCTCAAAAGAAGCTGATTTGTTTTAAAAAGTTTTTTGGTCTTTATTTTTTTTTCAGAGGTTTTTGACTTAGGGAGTGTGTGCTTGCTGGAGAGACAGAAACAGTGAGAGGGAAAGTGAGAAATCACCCCTCCCCCCAGGGCTCCTGTAAGGGCAGTGATGTAATCGCTACATCATCTATTGGCCCCTGTTTTAAAAAGTTTTTAAAAAATAAAACTTGAAATAGTTTTTAAAATTGTTTTTATCACTTTACTAAGTAGTCTTTCCAAGTACATTGATCAAAGTTATGGGAAATTTTACTGCGGTACTTTTTTATTAAAGAAATGTCTCTTTTGCCTCCTAGATAAATAATTACTTGAAAATGGACTTTGAAAAAGATGACAAACCACATGATGAGTCATATCAGAATGCAGTTTTAGAAGATATTTTTAAGAAGAATGATCATGATGGCGATGGCTTCATTTCTCCCAAGGAATACAATGTATACCAACATGATGAACTTTAACAAACTGAATTTTGTATATAAAACAAAGTCACTTTTTTCCAAGTTATGTTGTTTTTCTCTATAAAAATATATTTTGATCCCCCAATACATATAATTTGGTATAATAAATGTGATGCTGTTCTGCAAATTCAACTTTAAGTAGAGGTATAATTGTTTCCTACTGCTTTATTCTGTGAACACAAATTACAGTACCATAAAATAGACTTCATGTCTCAGTGGGGAGTGTTCCCAGGATATACAAAACCATGTATATCAAAATCTGCAAGCTCTCCACTTCTGATCTCAAACAGCATGTAAAAATGTATATATATATCCAATTTTTAATATTTTAAATGTTAAGATGACCCATGATTTAAAAATATTCAGTAGCAGTGCAGGAATTAATATTTTGTTTATATATTTCATAAAATTATGAATAGTTGGATATAAAAAATGATCAGACTGGAAAGTCTTCCTTTGGTAGGCATATGTAGAAAGGTATGTTACATTTCTCTGTCCCACAAAGAAATTCATCACAGTCTCTGGACTTTATTCATGTATTCATGAGTTTTTGTTCTAATGGGGAATGTTTAAAGATACTTGGCCAGAGATAGATTTTTTTGGCTCCTACAGAAGGCATAAAGTCTCTATAGTCTGGGTCTTAACACTTCTTCAGGCATCATTATTATGAACGTGCTACTTCTCTTCCTTCTCATAGGCCTTTATACCACTCCTAAATTTTTGTATCAATAGTTTCAAATTGATGTGAGGAAATTTGTTTCCAGTTTTTTCTTTTATTTGTTTTTAATTGCTAAAGATATATGCATTCACCAAACAGAGACAGAGAGAAAGCACTCCTCAAAGGGGCATGGTCATGCCACAATCCCTTCTTTATCTTTCCATCCTATAGGGGTTTGGGGCACACACAGGCACACACACGTGTACACAGCATATTGTTTAAGCCACCAGGCCAGGATTTGAACCACGGTCACATGGTCAGCTCTGTAGGATCTGACTATGGGGCTGTTGTCTAGGTATTTCTTACCTTACATCACTTCATTTCACAACATCCTTAATGATGAATGATCTGACATATGAGCTAGCCATCAAATGTTGATGAATGCATAAAATTTATTTTTGCTACAAAGTAGGATATACAAGGACATGGCAGTTTTGTGTCATGGTTAAATCCTGACATGGTCTGAATCATTAGAAAGTAGAAAATAGATACTGTAGAAGACCATGCAGATGCCGGAAAAGGACACATATTTACTGAAACATGTAAGATTTTTAATACTGAATATTTAAGAAAATAAATAAGCTGTATTCAAAATAAATGAGTTCAAAACAAATAAAGCTTTTCCTATTTTCTGAAACTTGCTCTTTCCAAACCATGCTCGCCTTTAACATCTTTTAGATATAATGCCAGAAATGCTACTTGAAAGTATATGACAGTACTTCAAAAAGTTCATGGTAAAGTAAAATTAAGTTGATTTTGGTGCAAAAATAATTAAATCTAGGGACGAGCAGTTAGCGTAATGGCTATTTCGCTGGACTCCCATGTAGTCGACCACGGTTCGAGTCCCGGACCCGGTGGCTTAAACTCACGCCGGGCGCGTGTGCATGCATGCCCAAGATCCCAAGAGGAGAATGGAGGAGAAGGGATTGTGGCGTGGCCATCCCCTCTGGGGGGTGATTTCTCGCTTTCTATCTCTCTGTCTCTCTCTGTCTGTCTGGCAAGTGCACGCGCCCTGTAGCAAAAACCTCTCCAAGAAAAAAAAATTAAATCTATACATAGTTTTTCATTAACACATATTTTCCATGAACGTTCTGAAGAACCTTGTTAGGGCTAATGCAAAAATCATCAGATTAATAGATGTCTCATAAGCAATAGTACAAAATTTGACACCTCATAAAACCTTTACTATCTTTTCTTTATGCTAAGTATTTAATTTCTATATTCAATTTTTTAACACTTTTTCACTTGCTTAATCATGAACTCTTCCATCCCTTTACTGCCCTAAAAAAACTACTCAGTTGAAGAGAACTTAAGTGTATAACTTAATATTCTTATATTATTTTGGTTTGGAATTTGCCCCTATTCTTTATATCAGCGTTTTATAAGTATGCATGGATTTCAAATTTTTTTGGCACCAAAATGAACTTGTACTTTCCTTTTTCATGAACTTCTTGTAGTTCCCTTGTATACTTTGAAATGTAAATTCTGGGACATCTTCATGGCTCCTAAGAACTAGTGATTTCAGGGGAATAAGCAAATTGAAGATTTTCCACTGATAATTCAGCTTCCAGCCCACAAACTTGAGTCATAGGGAGAATTTCAAGCCTCCTGTCTCTGTCTCTCTCTACCTCTGTCTCTGTCTTCTCACTTTTTTGTAATTTTTCCTTTTTAAAATTATTTAGGGTAAATCATTTTCTCAGCTTTCAGCCCCTCATCTCCCTTTATCTTGTTAATAATCCCCTTTCCTCCTCTCAACCCAGGAGAGGCAAGGGAGCAGGCCTCAGAAGACATCTTCATGGCTCCTGAGAACTAGTGATTTCGTGTGGCACACTTGCACACCACACAGTTTTCTAATTATTGTTTTTTTTAAAAAATAGCTTTTTTCATTTTTTGTTTGTTTTAGTTTTCTTCTTCTCTTTTTCTCTATTTGTTGGTTGTTTTTGTTGCTGTTGTTTTTCTTTCTCTGTTTCCTTTTCTGCACACTCCTGGACACTCAGATTGTACTTAAAGTTTGGGAAGAAACACACTTTCCATCAGATGACTAGAAATCACTGCAGGACCACAAGAAATATGGGAAGGCAAGAAAATACCTCTCGTCCAAGAAAAAAAAATAACTCCCCTTCATCCACATACAGTTCAATGGAAATCATGGAAATGTCTGATAAAGAATTTAGAACATCCATAATGGTGAAGCTAACAGAGATGGAAGAGAAGAGAGATAATGAACTGCAGAAGAGGAAGGAGAAAGGAGCTGACAAGTTCTGGGAGGTGAGGAAATTCTTGCAAGATCTAAAAGAGGAATTACACACTTTACAAAAGAATCAAATGGAACTGTTAGAGATGAAGACTATAATATAGGAAGTCAAGATCTCTCTTGAAAGCATCAAAAGCAGACTAGATCATACAGAAAATAGAATCTCAGATGTAGAAGAGAAAATTGCTGTCCTAGAAAAATCCACCACAAAGACCGAGAAAATGGCCCCAAAATTTGAGAATAACATACAAGAAATACTAGATACCATCAAACATCCAAACATCCAGATAATTGGCTTCCCAAAAGGTGAAGAGACTAATAAGGGCATTGATAATCTATTCTATGAAATCCTGCAAGAAAATTTTCCAAACCTAGAGAGGCACTCAAAGATCCAGTCCCAAGAAATACAAAGGGGGAACCAGCAGTTAGTGTAATGGCTATGTCGCTGGACTCCCACGTAGTCGACCTCGGTTCGCGTCCCGGACCCAGTGGCTTAAAACTCACGCCGGGCGCGTGTGCGTGCGTGCCCAAGATCCCGAGAGGAGAATGGAGGAGAAGGGATTGTGGCGTGACCATCCACCTTGGGGGGTGATTTCTCGCTCTCTATGTCTCTGTCTGGCGAGCGCATGCACCTTATAGCGAAAACCTCTCCAAAAAAAAAAAGAAAGAAAAAGAAATACAAAGGACCCCAAATAGAATCAACCCAAGAAGATCTTCTCCAAGACACGTTATAGCCAGACTGATCAAAACCACAAAGACAAGATACTAAGATTGGCAAGAGAGAAGCAGCAAGTTACCTACAACGGATATCCCATCAGACTAACAGCAGACCTCTCATCAGAAGCAATGCGAGCAAGGAAAGAATAGGAAAATATATTCAAAGTGTTACGGGAAAAGCAATTTCAACCGAGAATACTGTACCCGGCAAGATTATCCTTCATATGGGAAGAAAAGATAAGAATATTCTCAGATAAACAAAACCTGAAAGAATTTACCAGCACCAGATCAGATCTCCAAGAAGTTCTCAAGAGAGCACTCTGTCAGGAAAATTAAATGTACTCACACAGAAATAAGAGTTCAGAAACTAAGAAAATGGCCAACTTAATCATAGGGACAAGTCTGGAATTGAATATTATATCCCAGAATTCAATTGGGAAGATCAAACCACAACAGAAGATAGATTAAGTACATGAGACTGAACTGGTGAAATAGCATTCTGTAACTTTTGACTAAAATATTGCTGCTTTTCTTCTAGGCTTTGTTGTCTAGTTCCAAGAGTTTTTGTCCTGTTTTGAGCTGTTAATAGGTTCATGTACATACTATTTGAACAGAATACTATCCTGTTTCCAGGATTTAAGTTTTAAGCAAATTTCCTTACCAATTCAAAACTGCTATTCTTGAAATCACTAGTTGAACTTGCTATTGAAAGTAGATTATTTAAGAAATTGTGTGATCAATAAAATGTGGGGGAAAAAAATAGAAGACAACTGTAGACAAGATATAGTGTGAGAAGAGGGTGGAAAAGGGCAGAAGGTCAGACATAAGGGTAAATATAAATAAATAAATAAATGTAAAACTAGAAATGGAAAATTATTGATGATAACATACATGATTAAGCCACTATGCAGTATATTCTGGATGGAAAACCACTTATTGTATGCTGAGATGATGATTAGGGGATGAATGTAAATTAATTAAAAAACGTTTCAGGAGGAAAAAAAACACGAAAACTATTTTTCTTGAAATAAAAAAAAATGGGGAACCAGCAGTTAGCGTAATGGCTATGTCACTGGACTCCCACGTAGTCAACCACGGTTCAAGTCCCGGATCCAGTGGCTTAAACTCATGCCGGGCATGTGTGCGTGCATGCCCAAGATCCAGAGGGGAGAATGGAGGAGAAGGGATTACGGCTTGACCCATCCCCCCTGGGGGGTGATTTCTCGCTTTCTGTCTCTATGTCTCTCTCTGTCTGTCTGGCGAGCACACGTGCTCTATAGTGAAAAACCTCTCAAAAAAAATGCATATTTGATGACCATGGTAAGCTATATAGCCCCAGCTATATGCTACTTTATAGTATGTTCATTCTACTTACTGAGGTTTATGCCTAAAGTCTGACTTGTGTTCATGGATATGTATATATCAGCTGTGCTTGCAATTGGAAGTATTTAGATTAAGTTCATTAGCGAATAAATAAAATGGAGGGAAAATGCATAAAAAGCAACCATGGATACGGGAGACAGTGTGGGAGGAGGGTGAGACACGGCAGAGGGTGAGAGATAGGGAATCAAGGATGAGAAAAATAACAAAATATACAGGAAACAAGAAATGGAAAATTATTTGTTGACAATAACACATATGTTGATGTGCTTGATTGAGCCAATATACAGTGGAACTCTCATTTTGTTTGCTGTAATGATGTATAGGAAATGAATGTAAATAAATAAATTTAAATTTAAAAAAATGTAAATTCTGGAAATATGTCTAAAGCCTTTTTTGATCAGTATATTCATATTTGATTTGAATAATGTGCTCTGCCCAAAACAAAAATGGAATAAGTAATGGAAATTGTCCTATAATCTAAACTTTGTAAATTTAATCTTTCTGTACCATAATTTTTCATACAATGTGCTTTTAACCTTATGTTTTTTAAAATGTATAGATGGGGGCCAGCAGGTGATGTGGTAACTAAAGTGCCAGATTCAAGCATGGTCAACTGCAGTGTGCATGCCTAAAATCTGAAGAGGAAAATGGAGTAGAGGGGACTGTAGCATGATTATCTCCCCTGAGGGATGAGTTCTCACTTTCCCTCTCTCTGTCTCTCTGGCGAGCACATGGGCCCTATGGCAAAAACCTTTAAAAAAAGTAATAAATAAGTATATATAGATGCAGTTAAATGAATAGGTGTGTCATTACTCTAAAACCATTTCACATTTAAATAATTAAAAATTTTACCAAATACTTAGCACTGAGTACTCTGCCTGCATTTCGGGTTCTAGAATTTTAACATTTTTGCAATTATTTTAATAAAAGGTAGATAATTAATAATTTACGTTGTTTATGATGGAAAATTCAGATGTCTTCCAGACTAGATGAAAAAGAATTCTCAGAACTAAAGGTTAAATAGTTTAAACATTTTCAAAGAAGAAACAGATGTGTCCTATCAGCCTTAACTTTAAAATGACAATAGTGAGCTCTCCAAAGACAAAACTAGCTGGCCCATCACAGAATGGCAGCCTGTTCCAACCACCGGTTACCCCATTAACTGTGTGTACAAAACTCCATGCTGAGCTCCACGTGCTCTTAATTTGATACTGCAATTAAACATTTAGGATTACATTAAATTATTAACTCATTTTCTCATTTTACTAGACCTAGGGCAATAGCTAAAGCACCGTAAAGTTGCCACTTGTGCACACTTATCATACTTGAATATTGAATTAAAAGTTGATTAGAAATAAAATGGATATTTAGAAAAATCTTAGTTATATAAAAGTCACATAAAATAAGGCTAAATTCCAAAAATGATTCTAAAGTCACTGAAAATTTTATGAAACATCTATACTCTCCACTTTATATCAAAACCTTTTTGATACAATGTTATTAATCTTAATGACAGCTTATGAGATAGACACTATTATCATCATCACCACTTTAGAAATGGGGAAAATGAAGCCTAGACTGATTTACTTTGCTTTTTCCTTTTTAATTTAACTCATCAAAGCAAACCTAAGATACTTTAGGAGAAGTTTTGGGCACAACTGTACCTAAAACACCAGCAAGGTATAGTCATTTTTCATTTATTTCATTCTCTTGTGCCAAATATCAAAACAAGGAACTGCATGAAGTCGTACATACTTCTGTCCATTGACAGAACACTGAAAGCACCCATAAACCGTCTCCCTTTTGAAGTTCCCCATTCCACAGAGGATGCAAGGCCCCTTGGGAATATTGTGATTAAGTAAGTTAACTCGGATATGAGTGCCTTCTTTGAGTGAAATATCAGTCATGCTGAGAGGTTTGTCATAGTAGTCAGAAAAGAGATCATCCAAGTAAAGCTGTGAGCGAGAAATGGCATCCATCACTCTTCTATCTAAAAGGACAAAAATGGAAATACATTAGAACTTAAAATAAAAAGCATGTAGCCCAAACTGCATTTCGAAATGTGTGAATTTAAACCATAAGTCATGAAATGATTTGGTTTTTTAAAAATCTGTATTTACCCGAGGATTCATGCACTTGCCAGAGACAGACAGACACAGGGGAAAGGGAGAAGGCACCCTCCAACGGGATGTGGTCATGCCACAATCCCTTTTCCATTTGTCCATCCTTTCAGGACTTGGGGTGTGTATGCACTTGAGCCCAGCATGGTTTTTAAGCCACCAGAGCCAGGATTCCAACAGTGGGGTCAGCCATGTGGGATCCAGCTCCCTTACCACTAGAACATGGGCCAGCCTCATTTGGCTTTTAAATTCAAGTGTCTTTTTTTTTTTTTTTAACACATGGGATTACTTAATAGATAACCTCATGTGTGAATTTAGGAAGAAAAAAAGTACATTTGAAATACTTCTCAATGGACATACTTCTTTCAAATAGTATATTTCTCAATCTGTAGAACAGTGCAAACGTGGCTGTTTCTTCCCTTTCAAATCCTCCTTTTGACACTGAAGTGACACAAAGGTCTACAAAAAAATTTTTAAAAGATGTTATAACTTGAATGATTCATATTTTATTGTTTATGGGTATGATGAATTCTGGAACATGTCATCAACTGTATTTTTTAAAGCTAAATTTTACATAGTTTCTATATAACATTCACAGAGTGTGAAATTCAAAATACAAAAGGGTGGCACAGTGACACATAAGTCTGTAGCCCAACTTTAACCCATCCAACCTTTCATCCCAGAGACAAGCACTGCTATAGTTCTTGTGTATGCTTCCAGAAATATTCCATATATTTTACAAACAAAAAGAAATGTGTACATATGTACATGTGTACAAGTTTTTACACCCAAATAGTTACATACTATATACGTTTCTTTAAAATAATTCTAAGAGATTATTCCATGTTAGGATCTTTACAGCTATTCACTCCTTTTTTTTTTTTTTTTTTTAACCTGGCTATTACCAGCATTTAAAAAACCAGACAAAGGGAAAGAACTAGGTTTGGGAACATATGCATGCTCTCAATATAGCAAACGGTTAACCTGTTCAATTATTACAGAATCAGAATCATGAGAATATTCACAGGAGTTACTCATTCTTAATGGCATCATAGTATTCTACTGTATGAATGTACCATTATTTAATGAATCTCCTTAAAAATGTTTCCAATCTTTTGCTATTAGGAACTCAATATCTTTGTACCCATAACATTTTATGTATGTGTAAGTATGTCTGTAGGATAAATTTCTAATTAGTGTAAGGCAAAAGTATTGATATATACACATTTAAAATGTCAATGCATGTATAAGTTACATGGTTTATATTCCTCCCAATAAGTAATAAAACTGTAAAAACCTGCCCCTAAAGTATTCCAAATAGGATTTACTAAGCATGTAGTTTTGTTTTGTTTCTATATTCCCTATCCCCTCCCCCCACAGAAATGCAAAAATGAACAAAAATAGATCTAAAAATGTATACACATTGCCATAGCTAAGGGGTTCCCATGCCTGGTCCTCTGGGCTACTTTGGACTTGTGCCAGCCAGCCAACTAACTCTTAAAATCTGTGAAATATAGAAATCCAAAATGATCCAAAAATGAGGTATTAGAGATATTGGGTCGTTGGGAAAAGTCATGATGTGCATACAAAAACGCATCATGACTTTTATGACCATTTTGGAGAAACTATTTGTACTTCTAAAGTTATTTTTCTAGGGGGAAAGTAAGTATACAACAGATACAACTGAAGTAAAAAAAAAAAGTCTAAAATTGTCTTTGGGTGCCCTGGTTTAGGTGCCTTGACACTTCAGGCATCTTACTACCTACGTTTCTTCTGCCACCATCTAAAACTCCCTATTAGAAGGCCATTTATTATCTCCCCATGCAAGTCAAGGAGTACTTCATTACTGTGCTACATTTTAGCTCTCATCTATTACTGTAAATGGGGTGATGGGGAATCTATAGCCTTGATCAAAAAAGCAGAAGAGAGGTATTGGTTAAGTAGAGAAAGGAGAGCTTTCCTAGTTGCTTCACCCAGTCATAAGGCTGACAGTGCTAAGAGCATGACTCTTCTATAATTATTGACACTGAGAAGGAGCATGTATGTTTCACGGAGATCATTCACTCACCAAAGGCACCATCCAGGTAAATAAAGAGTTCAAAAACACTGAAAGCTATGGTTGTATGTGCTGGAAATACAATAGCTTTGTCCCTTCCCCTGGGATTCTGCTCATCCATAAAATGAAACTATAAATAGATAAATAAAATAATATTATTAAGGAAGATAACACATGAGAATAGTATTTTGGAGAAACAAAATATTTTCTATAATTCTAACAAAAACAACAACAAAAAAACCCTCTAAGTAGAGAATTATCCTGCTCGGATTAATCTATTTATAATGGAAATCCTGGTGGTCTAATGAGGACTCACAATCTGTATTAGAAAGTATCTCCTCACTTTTTCACTTTGGTATCGCAGTCAATGACCAGTGTTACCACAACAGTAATGTGCTTCGGAGTAGAAATCATTTGCCTTCAAATGCAAATCTTAGAGAGTACCTATGTTTAAGGGCTAGAGTTGAAGTTTTCAGCCTAGCCTGTCTACATGTTCAAAGCTCCCAGAGCTTATAGCAGCTTTCCAAAGCAAGTACCAATGCTCAAGCAAATGTTTTGGTTTTGTGCCTCCCAAATGATGCAGTGTTAATCAGAATCTGGTGGGCAGCTGAATACAAGTACTGAACAGAACCTTGGTTTGCAGGCAAGATTATCATTGAACCCTATCTTTCTAACGATTAGTTCTAATCTAATCATGTCACTACTAGGTGTCACTGAATGACAAGAATAAACAATATCTTAAGTGTCCTGAAAGTTAGTTTTAGTATCGCTAAAAAGATTTAACATTGAATTAACATGTTTGGCCATTGATAATGGTTGTTTAGAAAAATTATTTTAAGGCAAAATATAAATTAAATTGTTAAAAATTCAAAGTATGAACCAGATCACTTAAAAATAAAATCAAAGAATTCAACTCAGGCACCCAGTTTTTATTCTTAAGATGGCACTTAAGTAGTAATAGGAAGGACACCAGTACATTATTTCACAAAGATTAGTGTTCTGCTTGCATTATATTATGTTAGTTTCCTTGGATTTTTTTCCACATTCCAAAATGAAGTCACAAATGTGAAAAACCCTATATACTTGCAGCTCCTTCATCTCAACATTTGACAAAATATACATTTCATTAGAAATTGAGTGCTTTTTAAAAATTCCCATAGCAACGTTTAGTGTGGTTTACCCGCATTGCTTCCCCACGAATTCCAGCATGCACAGACAGTGAGCACTGCCGTGTGGTTCGAATGCTTTCCATGACCACACACAGCACTGCCTTTCTGCTGCTCCTTGACTGGCGGACCAAGCTGTGATCAAAGTTAATCTTTCTATAAGCAAGAAGAGATATTCACAAGACTCTTTAAAAAATAATTGCATATCATCCAGTACATTTTTTGCTATCATATGTCATTCATTCATATTACACTGCAATTAAAAGTAAACTTAGGCAGGCCGAATACAAATCAGAAAATATACCCAAAAGAAACTGAATCATGTCTCTCACAATTTTCTTAAAATTTGCATATAGTGATGTTGAGAATCTGTCGGAGAGGACTCTTTTAGTTTGTTGTCAACAGATTCCTGTATTACTTCAATCTAACAAGCAAATGTGTGCAGAGCTGAAGTGATTTTATGGAATAAATCAAAATTTAGTTTAAGTCCATTGCTTTCTAAATATCTACCCTTACCCAACATTTATATATTATTCATTTGTAGTATTTCAAGAAAATCAAACAAAATGCATTAGGAAAATGCATTATATACTTTTTTGTAATGAAGATTTTAGTTAAAACAACTAATGAAAACGCTAAAGTATATAAGGATTATTATACTGACCGTGTAGTAATTTCTTTGAGTAATGTTGATACTTCTACTTCATGCTTGGTTACTACACCAAATGAGGCTTTTACTGCAATGGAATCTGATCCAGTAACATTAATTCCAACATCATTTACAATATGGTTACCTCTCCTTCCATAGAGAGAAACATCTGATTCATCTTCATAATTCAGTAATTGATAAGATGAAATACCTTTAAAGAAAGAATTTAGTATGTTTTGTATATCTCAAAAATCATCTTACATAGATTATAGCACATGTTCACTTACAATCGAAGACATCATTACCCAAGTGTCATATAAAAACATTTCAAATAAAGGATCAATAATAGCAACTTAATGAATTTTACAACAAAAAGAAACAAATGACCAAAATACTTAAAATGAACTCAGATTCTCTATTCAGTCAACAAAATTTCTTAAACATTAAGACCCACCAACTGATTGAAAGAAAAATAAGTGTTCATAAGCAAGAGTGTGTCAAATATTAATTTATTTTATAATGTAACCTTAAAATATATTTTATTTGATCAATCGTAATAACTAAAACAAAAATAAATACTTTCATCTGACCACATGAGATAGGTATGCCAAATAATTTTCCATTTTATAGATAAAGAAATATATTGATTTGGTAAACCAACTTATAAAATAATTAGTAGGTTTGAAAATTATTTAACCAAGAAGAGATTTGATGCTATATAAATTTCAGCTATTATTTTTCTTAATATTATTATACTTACCATCATAATAAAAGTTGCTTTTATCAATGAAAATGTGTAAGCATTACTAATGTAAGTAGTATATACCACCTATGTTTACATTGCCAATAATATACTAAATCAGTACTCACTCACAAATATTGAAACTTACCAGCTGAAATCTCTCTGTCTCCTAGAAGAATATCTTTCAATGTAAAAGGTGTTGAGGTAAATTTATACCTAGGAAATAGAAAACATCGCTTCTTTTTTACCACCAAACTTAGAGGCTGGTATTTGTCAGCTTCACTGAGGCTGGGAACAGGAACTAATTTCCCTCCATCCCCAACCTGTTTGACAAAGCTCTTGGTAGCAGCAGCAAACATATTAATATCAAAACGTCATCAACTACAACCCCCAGATAATAAATCCATTTTCAAAGACGAAAATCAGGTATAAAATTAAGTCTTGTTTCATTTTAAATATAATCATACACCTTAAAAATACAAAGCATGGTCTCTCCAAGTAGTTAGCCAGTGTACAGTTCACAACATTACCTCCTCCTGTGTGCTCAGGTAATGAATTATAGATCAACAGTGTAAAATGATACTAAAAGCAAGTCTAATTTGGTATGGTAGTTATAGCACTAGCATATAAACAGAAAACTAGTCATTTAAAAATATACTAATGTCTACATGAGGACCACAATGATGAGCCAGTAGCAATGGGGCAATTTCAAGGGAAGCATCCTGTTCTAGGGGAAACAATGCAATTAGGCACTTTTGGTAGTATTGGATACTCTCTCCAGTGGACCTAGAACAAAGGGAGTTCTTTCACAAGTGTTGCAACTGTGGCAACAGAAAAGTGCTCTTTCCAATCCTTATGGCATATGGTTTGTTGTTTGAACATTTCATTTTCCATCTTTTGTATTACAAAACTAAGTGGTTAATATTAAGTATATATTCACAGAGTATGGAAAACAATTGCATGTAGATTTTTGTGAAGCACTAAAATCCTCATTACATATAAATCAGTGTATAAACTATTATGTGGTGGTCTCTTACCCTGAAGCTGGGCATATTGACATCTCTTTGAAACAGAGTTCTGCATTTGTTTTCTTTTTATCAGTTTATTATTCTGGTTACTCAAACTTATTTTTAAAGCTACATAATGTTACAGGTTTGCTTTATGTAGTTATGTGGCTAGAAATAAATTTTAGAAACTAATCCAAGTTCCAAAATATTGCCACAGGTGTTCTGTAGACATCAATACATTTTGAAATAGTGACTATGTGGTCCTTTCAATGAGATACTCATTAAGATGTAATACTGGTGGATAGTAATTGATACACACATACATGGGGAAAGAGGAAGTAATAGGCTTAACTTAAGCCTCAAATAATAGAAATTAACTTGGTAAGATTCTGAACGTCTTTTCACTTGCTTGTATACAGGAGTCACATGCAACCAAATAATAAATTACAATAATGTTCCTTTGTGCAAAAAGAACTGTGCAAGGCAATCATCCAGAACATCTAGTATACTCCGGAGGCATTTCTGCAGATAGCTAGCAAACTACTAGAGACCACACGACATCTAATGTCACTGTCTGACTTCCACCAAAATTGGGCATCCAGATGCCATTACACCTGACAACAGGTTTGCAAAACTGCGTTTGATCGGTATCAGGACCACCGAAAGGCCTTTGTTTATACCTAACATGCCTTGCTGGGATCCGCGGGGGTCAGCGCTCATCTTGCGACGAATGCCTAGAATAGACAAAGAAACCGCAGGGCGAGAGAGGAGGAGTCTCCGGACGTTCCCACCTGCTCCACCAAGCAGGGCTCGGGGACCTGGAGAACCCGCCACAGCCCTTGGAGCACTGAAAACGCGGGCCAGGCCGGGTGGGGACTCCGAATTTTGAAATCTTTTTCTTAAAGTGACTCAGCTCCCAATCTCTCCTCCCCTCAAAAAAATAGCTGAGCTTCAGGCATTCCAGGCCCACCTCGGACAAGCTTTTTTTCCCCGGCAGAAACAGCCTCCTTCCTAGGAGAAAGAACTGCGGACTCAGAGCCGAGTTACCGAGGGTGGGAAAGGGCCAGTGAGGTCCGGTACTGAAAAGCCACAGAAAGCAAGAGCAGGGTAAAGGCCAGAACTGAGGACAGCTGGGAGGTTGGCGGGGTGGGGCCTTGGAGAGAGGGAGGGAGGGAGAGAGAGAGGGAGAGAGAGAGAGAGAGAGAGAGAGAGAGAGAGAGGGAGAGAGAGGGGGAGAGAGGGGGGAGAGAGAGAGAGAGGGAGTGAGAGGGAGAGAGAGAGAGAGCAGACGGAGAGGGAACCTGCGGGAGAAAGCTGGAAAGAGCCAGGACAGCGAGGGGGCGGAGTCTGGACGCGGGGCAGGGGTAAGGGGCGGGGCAGGGAACCGAAGGCGGGGCCAAGGGCGGGAGCTGGGCAGGGAGAAGAGGCGGGGCCTGGAGCAGAGGCGGAGCCAAACAGATCAGGGCCCAGAGCGGGAGCCGCGAGGGGGCGTGGCCAGCACTACCGCGCCTCTGCCCCGCCTCTGCCCCCGCCCACCCCCTTCGTAGAAGGAACGCAATCAGGGTACAGAGGGGGGAATTGGAGGAGGCGGCGGCGCTGGAGTGCTCCTCACCGGGACCCGCCGACCCGGGGAGCAAGGACGTCGCTCTACAACGTTATTCCTCCCGCCTCCAAGCCGCCCCTTCTCGTCATGTCTCAGAGTAGGCATCGCGCCGAGGCCCCGCCGCTGGAGCGCGAGGACAGCGGGACCTTCAGGTTAGCGCCGGGGCAATCGAGTCGCAGGGCCGGGAGTGGTGGGCAGCAAACGCTGCGGCCAGAAAGCAGACTCTCCCGCGGCATTCTGGGTAAAGCCCCTTCCCGGCGCCCCTGTGACTGCGGGCTCTCGGCTCCGCCCTCTTAGCTGCGCTGGGCCGGGGTCTGCGGCGGGGCCCCGCCCCTCTCGTGGCTTGGGGAGAAGAGTGGGCTGGAGTGGTAGGAGGTCTCTGCTCCTGGAAAGGGGTCGTGGGCTTGGTCCTGAGAGAATGAGGTTCCGTGGCCTCCTGTTCCCTTGAAAATACCTGCTACCCGAATTCAAGTTGTCTCTCTAACGACTTCCCTTACCGAGCTCGCCCCTGCCTGGTGACTGCCGCAGCGGCCGGCCGGGAGACAGGTGCGCTCAGGCCTCGCCAGCCCTAGCCCTGGCCGCCACTATGGCGCCTCCCCCTTAGTGGCGGTCAAAATTGGCTTCTATATGCTTTTGCATCCCTGTCGGTTTAGCATGCAAAGCACACCTTTTTGTGTTTGCAGTCTGGGGAAGATGATAACAGCTAAGCCAGGGAAAACACCAATTCAGGTATTGCACGAATATGGCATGAAGACCAAGAACATTCCAGTTTACGAATGCGAAAGGTCCGATGTGCAAGTACAGGTGCCCACTTTCACCTTCAGAGTAACCGTTGGTGATGTAACCTGCACAGGTCGGTATACACAGTGACTGGCATAACCTTGGGGGTTGGCGGTCAGGACTTAATAAGTTGCTTTTCAGTTCGGAATAGTGCCCTTTTTGCCACAGATACCTGTGAGGAGCAGGCACGAAAACAGACCTCTCATCTCAAGTTATTAGGACTTTTCCAACTTTATCCCTACTTTTCTCTTCCCCAGCCACCAACAAGGTCATAAACTAAAAAGTTATCCAGGCATTCTGCAAGGCTCCTCTCCTACCCTAGAATGTTCCTAGGGTTTTTCCAACAATTATGGAGACGTGAGAAGGAGTCTTGGAGCAGTCCTAACTGGGTCAGTAGTGCTGTCAAGTTGCATAGTTTCATACATGATGGCAGATGCCAGGAGTTGTAACCCTCGAATTTTCTGAGTTTCCCTTCTCTGTATGGAGGACTCCCTTGGCACTTTATGTCTACTGTATGGTTGGTTTGTTTGTTTGTTTGTTTTGAGAGGTTTTCGCTATAGGGCACATGCGCTTGCCAGACAGAGAGAGAGAGACAGAAAGCGAGAAATCACCCCCCAGGGGGGATGGTCACACCGCAATCCCTTCTCCTCCATTCTCCTCTGGGGATCTTGGGCATGCACGCGCCCGGCGTGAGTTTTAAGCCACCAGGTCCGGGACGCGAACCGCGGTGGGCTACCTGGGAGTCCATCGACAAAGCCATTACGCTAACTGCTGGTTCCCTACTATATGGTTCTTGATTATCCAGTCAAAATGAGGAAGACAGAAGACTCCTTACACAGCAGTTTCTATTTACTGAAAAGGTAGATATTTGCTGTAAGATTGCATCCCCCTTTTTTACAAGAGAAAACTGTTTAGTTCAGAGAGATTATGAATAACTTGTACAGAAGGTCACATAGCAATGAAGTTTGAAAATTCCCACTCATATGGCAAGGGAGTTTCAGAGTTTAGACTCAAGCCTTATTTTGGTCTGTGAACTTAAATAAATAATCACTGAAGCTGTCTGTAAATATGGACACGAATTTTCTTATATACCTATTTCATTGCCAACAAAAAATATTGAATACTGAACTTAATTTGGTAGAAACCCAAGAAAAATATTTAGTAAGAATGCAGAAGTTCCAACATCTGGTGATCTAAAGGCATCATTTATTTATACTTCTTGGAAATCGAGAGTCCTATTTTCATTGAACCCTCTTTAAGAAAATTTTGGGCCTGCAGGTAGCATAGTTAAGGCACTGGACTCCCACATGACCAATCACACTTTGAGTCCCAGACCTGGCGTCTTGCTTTCTCACTATCCCTTGTTCTCTCTCTGTCTGGTCAAATTTTAAAATAATACGATAAATGATTCTTGAGAAAAAAATTTTTTTGAAAATTTTTGTCTGTGTAAGGCAGGTGGGTTGTAGATGCTGGCTAGCAGATTTCTCATGTGAAGCACAGGGTCAACATTACTTCACCAGGTCAATTTTTAAGTCTTCAGCGAAAATTCAAGAAAAAGCCTTTTTCCCTTACATATATTGTAACCAGGACCTTCTCATACTACCTATCTTTCCATGCCAGCTTATCTGGCTACATGACTTCAGATACTATCTCAAGGTTAATAATCGTAAGATCTTCAACCCAGACCCAGTTATGGAACAGTGGATAAGCCCGTGCTTGCTGAGTTTCTTTGCTTAGATGATGCAAAGGCACCTCTGTCTCTCATTATCCTCTGCTGAATTCATCTTTTCCCTCCAACTCATTCCCCCTGCATTCCCTTTCTCTGTAAAAGTACTACAGTTACCCAGTTGCTCAGAAATTGGGATTTTTCTCATTTTAACTGTTTCCCATCCCCCTCCCTCCCTCCATCCAGTCATTAAACCCTAATCCTAATATCTGTTGAATTAATCTGCTTCTGTTCTTCCCTTTGCCATTATCTAGGCCACTGTCATCTCTTACTTGGATTATCGCTACAATTTTGTAATTCATCTGATCTCCAAAAGACAACCAAAGTGGTTTTGTGGCATTCAAATGTTCCTTCCTCTTAAAATCCATTCAGGAGGCCAGCAGATGGTGTGGTGGTGAAGGTGCTGGACTCCCACGTGGCCGTCGGTGGTTCAGGTCCTGGATTTGGCAGCTTGAAAATCAAGCCGGGCATGTGGGTGCGCGCACGCGCGCCCAAAATCCTGAGAAGAAAATGGAGGAGAAGGGATTGTGGTGTGGCCCTTCCCCCCCACTGGGAAGGTGATTCTTTCTTTCCCTTTTTCTGTTTCTTGTGAGCGAATGTGGCTTATAGCAAAAATTTAAAAAAAAAAAAATTTGTTCAGAAGTTTCTCCTTTACTTTCTGGATAAACGCAGTTTAGAACCTTGCTTGTTAAACCACAGTCAATAGCAACGTTGTTATAATCTGGGCATTTGGTGGAAATGCAGACTATCTGTTCATCCTAGATGTGTGGGATCAGAGTATGTGGTTTAACAAAATTCCCATGTACACTGAAGTTTGAAAAACACTTATACTTTTTGAACTCTTCCCCCAAGCCCCAGCTCTCTAACCTTTTTATCTCTAAATTCTTGCCCTCAAGCTCTTATACTTGGGCTCTTGAGAACAGAATCGTGCTCTGCTGTCTGTGAATCTTTGCAGGTACTTTTCATCTGCCTGAATTACTCTTCCAAATCCCCCTAGTGTCTTTACTTTGCTAGCTTTCACTCATCTTTTAGGTCTCCATTTACTTATTTCTTCCTTCCTAAATGCTTACCAAGGGTAGAAGAGCAGCCGCTTTTGTGTGCTCCCCTACAACCTGTACTTAGGCTTGTTGTAATGTTTAAGTTTTTGCACGCCAGATGTCCAGTAGTGGACAAAACCCCACACTAGGCTATCAGCTCCAGAGGCAGAGACTGTGTTCAGTTCCTTGCTGTAATTCTAATATCAAATTAGTGGATAGGGGCCAGCAGGTGGCGTGGTGGTTAAGCACTAGACTCCTACATGGTAAACTGTAGTTTGAGTCCCAGACCTAGCGACTTGAAAATCACTCCAGGCACATGTGCACGCATGCTGCAAATCCCAGGAATAGGGATTCAGCGTGGCCTTCCTCCTGGAAGGTAATTTCTCACTTTCCCTCTCACTGTCTCTGTCCCTTTCCACCTGGCAAGTACATGCATTCTAAAAAAAAAAAAAAAAAAAAAAAAAGCTGTGCATCCTATGCCACTTGAAGGTCGTTCTTGAGACATTGTTTGAAATTAGAAGGAAAAAAGATTGAATTTACCATTTACCGATGTAAATGCTTACTGAAATTTAGGCAGCAGTCTTAGCCCCAGCACCTCCTTATCTTCCTATGTAAGGGATACAATTTAATGAAAGATAAATGACATAAGTTATCATCATCTTCTGTATGTATACCCTTCCCACTGTGCCCAGCAGAGAGTCATGGCAGCTTAGCCTACTGTCAAGGTTTGGTCCAGTATAAGAGATGCCATCAGAATGAAACAGTGCGTGTTTTGCTGCAAGTTCGGCTGTACATGACTCTAACTGGGAAGCTTATTTGTTGCAGAAAAATTTTCTTTCTCTCCAGAATAAGGGAAGAATGAAATACGAAGTTGAGTTTCTCAGCAGATGTGACATGGTCTACTTTATTATTATTTAATGCAATAAACATATGTAATGTGAGTAGAAATAACAAGGATTTTTATAGGTATGCAAAATTCATAAAGCATCTTTTTTTTTTTTAAAAAAAAAAAGGTTTTTGTCTTAGAGTGCATGCACTCGCAGGAGAGAGACAGAGACAGTGAGAGGGAAAGTGAAAAATCACCCCCAGAGAGGATGGCCACATCACAATCCCTTCTCTTCCTGGGATCTTGGGCACACACGCACACACGTGGCATGAGCTTGAAGCCACTGAGTCCAGGACTCGAACCACGGTTGGCCTTGTGGGAATCCAGCAACATAACTGTGACACCATCTGCTGACTCCTAGAGTTCTTTAATTATTTTAAATTTAATTTTATTTATTATTTTTTTACTTTTAATTTACCATAGGGCATGTCCTCTACCAGAGACAGAGAGAGAGTAAGAAGGAAAGTGAGAAAGCCAGCCACCGGTCTGGGACTCAAACCGCGGTTGGCCATGTGGGAGTCCAGCACTCTAACCACCACACCACCTGCTGGCTCCTCTTTAATTATATTTTAATGTATTGATTTCATGTGATGAATACTTTATAGCATATAACTGCATCTTATGTTTTTATTACCTAGTGTGTATATATAAAACCTGTAGTAATGTTTTGTATTGTGAACATGTTTTTTTAAGCCACACATTTTTATAGGAGATAATTTTTTTTTTTTAACCAAATTTAGGTGAAGGCACGAGTAAGAAGCTGGCGAAACATAGAGCTGCAGAGGCTGCCATAAACATTTTGAAAGCAAATGCAAGTATTTGGTGAGCTAAATTTCTTTGTATTCTGCAGCTCAAAAATATCATGGCTGAGGTAAGATTAAAAATTTGAATGTGCTCACAAAAACAACAAAGTGAACAGTTATTAGTATCTTAGCTCTAAAGTCCTATTTTCTAATGACAACTTGTCATCCATTAAAGACAACTTTATCCAATTAAATCCAAAAATGAGCTGTTAAATGAAGACTCTGATGAACGAGGCTTTTTTTTTTTTTCCTGAGATAAGGTGCAATAGTAGAAAAACTAGAATTTCTTGGGAAATATTAGTATTAGTATTCTGTGTTAAGACTAATTATACACTGAGGAAATCAAGATGTAAGTTGGAAAAAGATCATCTAAAAGTACTTTTTTAGGAATTCTAATTTGGAAGAAAATGGCAGACATTTTCTTTTGTTGTAGAATAGGTACTAAAGACGAGAATATTAAGTGGGATGTAAATTACTGACCTTTCTTTCCAAGTTAAAATCTTTTACCACTTTGGGGGCTTTTGGAGAGGATTGATCCTAGAGCATCTCCTAATATCATAAGGTGGTATCCTGTGGTTTCCACTGGGACACTTGTAGAGCATGATGTACCTTCACATTTTTATGTGCGTTCCAGCATGCCTAGAGTACAGGCTGGTAGAACCTGTTCATAACTGACAGCAGAGGTCCATAGCAAGATTTGGGTTTAGTGGGTATTTAGGTTTTCATGCAATACTTATTTTTTAAGTCATTCTAAACATTTTGGGTAGATTAGAATTAACTAGTGACATACTAACCCTCTAGATATCCCTGGGATCACCCTCATATATCTCTGGGATACATGGATACTTGATTCTCTAGGGTCATGCATAACTGGTTTATACTAGCTTTCAGGACATGCCAAATGGCATGGCTCATATCAAGTTCTCCCCGCTGGTAATGGTCATGCTATTTTTGTGCAGCCTAAAGGTCAACCCAAATGTTGAGTGAGTACATTTGTAGAAATGAGTGTACAGAGTGTCCTTTCTACACAAGAGTATCCTTTCTATTCTTTGCTTTATCAGCAGAAAAGGCTAACAAACTTTACTATGTATTTGTGCTTCTTGACAGATAAGATGGGAATTACTAAGCTGTAGTCTGGCCTAAAGTGGCCTGATTTAATACAAAGACTTTCTCACTTCTCCATCACAATTATTTGGGTAGCTTCGACATGCAGCATTGTAAGTGAATACTCATATCTCATCGGCCTGTGTAAGGCTTGAAATTCTGGCAGTTGGAAATGTGAGGGAGTGGCAGTAACTAAACCTCATTTGTGATGGAAAAAATGCCTCTCCATTTGCCTAGGTAGTAGTAACCTTGGAATGTTGCTTAGTTCCATGATAGGCATTGACCTCCCTAGTAACTAGTAATTTCAAACTACCTATACAAGATTGTTTTTCCTATCCCTAATTATAGTCCCCTCATGATGAAACTGGACTCGTGTATACTATCTATTTTATGTAGGATACATTTAAGTCTTAGAGGATTGCTCGAGCACCGAGTAACTGATAGATCAAACAGAACTCTCATCCATAGTTATCTGGGTGGAAAAACATTTCTTGGGCTAGCTAGTGATCTGATGGTTAAGGTGTCTGGCCAACTGTGTGGTTTGAGTTCTGGACCTGGCAGCTTGAAAAACATACCAGACACTTGTGCTTACATGCCCAATATCCTAAGAGGAGAAATGAAGGAGAAGGTATTGCAGCATAACCATCCCCTATGGGGGGTGCTTTCTCACTTTTCCTCTTTCCCTGTCTCTCTTTTTTCTTTTTCTTTTTCTTTTTTTTTTTTTTTTTTTTTTTTTTTTTTTTGAGAGGTTTTTGCTGTAGCATGCACGCGCTCGCCAGAAAGACAGAAAGACAAAAAGTGAGAAATCACCCCCTGGGGGAATGGCCACGCAGCAATCCCTTCTCCATTCTCCTCTTGGGATCTTGGGTGCGCACATACATGTGCCCAGCATGAGTTTAAACCACCAGGTCCGGGACTTGAATCACGGTCGACTGCATGGGAGTCCAGTGACATAGCCATTATGTCATCTGCTGGTCCCTTTCCTGTCTCTTTCTAGCAAGCGCATGTGCCCTCTAGCAAATTAAGAAAAACAAAACAAAACCACGATGTTTATGATTTGTATTATCTGTGTCACCAGGCTAAATTTCCTGGTTAATTGTTATTCTTTCTTTTTGTATAATTAAAACAATAGTAGACTTTAAATATATTTTTGTTAAGTACATATTATGTACAAAACCCTAGAAAGCTTACATAGGTAAAATGATAGGTCCTATAATGAGGAGTTCACAGTCTGGACAGAAGAAAGGTAAGGTGAGGGATGAACAAATTACATGTGTATGTTGAGTATATAATTTACAGAAATATAATTTCCTTAAGAAAGGGTCAAACCAAATATTTGAATGACTCAAAGGAATAAGAGATTGTGATCCATGGGGATAAAAGGATAGGCTTCTTAGAGGAAGTGACATTTGAGCCACTCCTCAGATGACTGATAGAATAGATTCCCATAGAAAAGTTTGGAGAGAAGGGCGTTCCATGTAAAGGAATGGCAGCAGCAAAGGCTTAGAGGGTTAGATAGAAAGTACTTGCCATCTATTCAGTAATTTCAGGCAAATTATTTTGCTTTATAACACTTTTAAAAAATGTTTAGTTTTGCAGTTCCTGATCCCTCAATGCCTGACCCTTCCAAGCAACCAAAGAACCAGCTTAATCCTATTGGTTCATTACAGGTAAGTCACAGATTTCCATGCTTAGTATTTTATCTACTGACAAAAGATATAATAAGTTGATATCACAGGGGCTGAGACAAGGAATTAATATTTTAAAGATACTCTAGCAGAATATTGGGAATCAGCAGATGCATAATGGTTATGTCACTTAGACTCCCATGTAGCCAACCATTGTTTGAGTCCCGGACCCAGCAGTTAAAACTCAAGCCAGGTCTATATGTGTGTGTACCAAAAATCCCAAGAGGAGAATGGAAGAGAAGGGATTGCAGTGTGGCCATCACCCCTGGGGGGTGATTTCTTACTTTCTCTTTCTTTCAAGTGAATGCATGCGCCCTATTGCAAAAATCTCTCTTAAAAAAAAAAAAAAGATAGTAGAATACTTTGTTTTCAAATTGCGATCAATAGGTATTACAGAGATTACTTGAAATTTTTTTCCTACTCATTTGTTTTGGGTTTTCTTTCATGTTTACTATCTGCTTTTGGTTTACGGAATTTTAATTTGAAACCAACAGAACCTCAGTACATGTGGGTAGAGCATTCTATACCTTAAAAATACTTCTTACTAGAGCCAACAAGTTGTGTGGTGGTTAAAGGCACTGGACTCCCATATGTCTGACCATGGTTCAAATACTGGACCTAGTGGCTTGCTTTCTCACTTTTTCTGATCAAATTAAATGATAATAATAATAATAAATAAGGTTAAATAAAATCAACCTTAAAAATCTTCTTAAAAAAATACTTCTAACTCTTGTGATAAATCTCTTTCTACTTCAGTTGAGACAGAAGACTTTATAAAGAGCCCACATTGGGTAACTAACACAAGGAAAGGCAAG
This sequence comes from Tupaia tana, assembly GCA_026018925.1. NCBI lineage: Eukaryota > Metazoa > Chordata > Mammalia > Scandentia > Tupaiidae > Tupaia > Tupaia tana. The sequence goes on from JAKSZU010000001.1 coordinate 65,787,037, forward strand.
CAGTTGCTTATTTGCTTACCTAGATGGATTTTTTTTTCTTTTTCTTTTTTTTTTTTTTTTTGGAGAGGTTTTCGCTATAGGGCGCGTGCGCTCGCCAGACAGACAGAGATAGAGACAGAAAGCGAGAAATCACCCCCCGGGGGGATGGTCACGCCGCAATCCCTTCTCCTCCATTCTCCTCTCGGGATCTTGGACACGCACGCACATGCGCCTGGCGTGAGTTTTAAGCCACTGGGTCCAGGACGCGAACCGTGGTCAACTATGTGGGAGTCCAGCGACATAGCCATTATGCTAACTGCTGGTTCCCTCTAGATGGATTTTTTTCAGCTTTGAATTTCTGCATGTTGACTATCCTTCTTGCAGATTATTCATGTGTTCTGTTGGACTACTCCCCTTCCCAGTGTCCAACCAGTGCTTTGATGTCTTTTCTACGCTGAATTTTTTTATAGTTTCTTTCATCTTCTGTCCTCAGCCTTTTCCAGATATGTCCCCATTTGCTATATTTTTAAAAATTATTATATTTAATTTATTCATTTGTTTATTTTAATTTGACCAGAGAGAGACACACACACACGGGGGGGTGGGGGGGCAGGGGAGTGAGAAAGCAGGCCACTAAGCCCAGGACTCAAACCATGGTCGGCCATGTGGTAGTGTCCAGCACCTTAACCACCATGCCACCTACTGGTCCCCCTGCCCCCCCATTTGCTATTTATGTTCTTCATCAAATGCAGTAGTCTGTAGCTAGTGGGAAAAAGACTTTAGGCACTGATAGCAATGAGAACTATTGGTGTCTCGTTTCCCCTCAGGTACCCAGAGAGGTTGGTAGTAGCCTGTCTTTGCAGTTGAACTTGATGTCAGTTTACTATGGCCTAAGGGAAGAAAGCACAAAACTGCTTCAGTTTTGGTATTTTGACATAGAGATACATGAGAATATCTGTAGAAAATATAGTCTTCCCTCATTTTTCCATTGCAGAATAACATTTTTCTTTTAAACATAGAAATGGGATCAAATCAAGAAAGAACATCATTTATATGACTGAACCATTGCCAAGTTAAAGTCAGTATTCAAGTTTCATTTTAATTTTGTAGGAACTGGCTATTCATCATGGCTGGAGACTTCCGGAATATACCCTTTCCCAGGAGGGAGGACCTGCTCATAAGAGAGAATATACCACAATCTGCAGGCTGGAGTCCTTTGTGGAAACTGGTACTTATTTCTGTTAAAGGCATTCTAAATGCTTCAGATAATGAATGACCATAGAAGCTTCTGTTGTAATATCTTTTCACATATTTCTCTGGAGAGAAAAATAATATACGTTCTACTGTCTAACTTTCTGAGGTTAAACTTAAGTAAATACTTAGCTGAAGAATACTTACACACTTCTTAATTTTGTATTTTTTCTAAAGCATGGTTTGTTAATGGAAATACAGTGTATTGGCTCCGTACTTTCAGCAGTTTTCATTGACATACCAGTGACTTAAAAGAAATTCATTGTGGAGAAAAAGCGATAGTAAATCTTTTGGAGTTTCAACAACTCTTCTAGAAGGTAGAGCTAGAGGAAGATTACATTTTAAAATGAGATGATTAATGAGACTAGATGCCAAAAAAATTTGCAGTGAGATAAAAATAAAGTAGAAAATATTTTTTAAATTATTGTGACTTCTATGTTATAAAGGACAAACTATGAGAAAAAGTGGTTGCTTTAGAAAGTACTAGTGAGAATTCCTATGTTAATTTTTCTGGCATATTTTGTCATTTTTGAAGGGGCTAAAGTAGGATTTTTACTTTAGCTAGATACTGTTTTCAAGCAACAGGAAACGTTTGCCCATGGGAAGAGTATGGGCCAAAAAGCAGTGACCTCAGCTTCCTTCCTTGGTGCAGACCTTGTGAAGCAAGTTACTTAATCTCCCTGGGCCTCAGTTTTTAAATCTACAAAACAAAAGCATGGAATTAGATAGTAATGGTGTCTTTCAATCCCACATCTCCTGTGTCGTTCTTATTCATGTTAAGAATGGAATTCCATAAATTTGTCAGTTTATAGCAAGGGGCTGGCAGGTGATATGGTGGTTAAGCATGCTAGACTCCCACATGGCTGACCATGGTCTGAGTCCCAAACCTGGTGGCTTGCTTTCTCTCTTTCTTTCTCTCTCTCTCTCTCTGTCCCTTTCTGGTCAAATTAAAATAAATAAATAAATAAAGTAAAATAAAAATAATTATAAAAAAAGATTATAAGCAGGAAATAGATATTGAGAGATAGATATTGGAATTCAAATGTATTTTGATAAATCTGAACAATTGATCAGGATTAACAAAGTATGACTATTAAAAGAAAACTGTTAAGGAAAAGAAATGCCTTTAAAAATGTAAGATATAATAGCTATATGAAGCCCTCAAACAAAGATATTAGGTCAGTTAGAAAATAGTTTAATATTGGGGCCAGCAGGTGGCATGGTGGTTAAGGGTTCTGGACTCCCACATGACCAAGCACAGTTCAAGTTCCAGACCTGGTGGCTTGCTTTCTCACTTTTTCACCCACCCTCTCCCTCTCTGGTAAAATTTAAATAAATAACTAAATAAAGTTAACTAAAATCATTCTTAGAAAAGAAAGAAAATAGTTTAGTATGTAGAAACTATGAGATTGTTCTCTTATTAAACATGGTACTTTATACATTTGATCAACCTCTGTGTTTGATCATCTTCTATGGACACTACTTTCTTTTTTTAAATCTTATCATTTCTTTTTCTTCATTTAGGAAAAGGGGCATCCAAAAAACAAGCCAAGAGAAATGCTGCTGAGAAATTTCTTGCCAAATTTAGTAATTTATCTCCAGAGAACCACATTTCTTTAGTGAGTAATAATTAGACAATTATGATGTTAATATGATTAAGCATCTTTTGTAACAAACTTTGCTTGATTTCTTATCATATGGACACTTCAGAGTTGTAGTTTTTTAAAAAAAAACTCTTCGTTTTACACTATGCCAAATTTAACTGTTTGCTGCATGTAACCCAGGGCCACAGAACTGACAGGTAAGAGAGATTGGGAGGGGAAAGCAGATGGTGTCATAGTTAAAGAACTGGAGTCCCATATGGCTGACCACAGTTCGAGTCCCAGACCTGATATCTTGACAGTCATGGTGTCCACTTGTTCTGCATGCCCAAAAATCCCAGGAGGAGAAATGAAGAAGGGATTGCAGTATGACCATCCCTCCTGGAGGGGCAGGGGCAGTGATTTCTCACTTTCCCTCTCACTGTCTCTCTCTGTTTGTCTCCAGCAAGCACATGTGCCCTATGGCAAAAACCTTAAGAAAAGAAAAGAAAAAGAGAGAGAGAGAGAGAGTGCGCGCGATTGGAAGAAACAATTCAGAACAATAGAATGGAACCTAAAATTAGTAAGCCTGTAGTGCCATTTTTGCTTCAAAGTGACAATACATTTCCATCCCTTTTTTGTTCATTTATTTCTTCACTCAATAAACATTTAGTCAGTTTATACTAGTATTTGTATACACAGTGAATAAGCAGACTATAAACTCTGTCCCTACTGAAAAAAAAATAAGAATTCTATAGACAGGTTCTTACAGAGGGTGATGTGAGAACATACGAGAAGGCATCTAACCTAGGGTAGGGGATTCAGGAAGGATTCCAGGAGTAAGTAATATTTAAGGTGACACGTGTAGGGCAAGAATAAGAGAAAGACTTCTGGTGAGAAAAGAGAGTATATGCAAAGCCCCAGGAGTGAAAATATCATATGCATCCTAGGGACCTTAAGTAGTTTGGTGTGTCTAGCTCATGGTATCCAGAGAAGAAATGTCTAACAATGAGGCCAGAAGGGTCAAGAAGGATTAAATCTTAAAAAAGACTTACTGAGATTGAACTTTTTCCTGAGAGCATTACAAAGGCCTTAAAGAATTTTAATCTGAGAAGAACAGTAAAGAGAATCAGTACTGTAAGTATATAAAAATGTAATGAAGTCTCAGTCAAATTCTACCAGAATTCATTTTGGATCTTAATAAAAATTTTACTGACTTTATCTGGAAAAACAAACCCTCTGATTAAAAATAGCTGAGAAAAATGGAAAGGAAGAGTAGGGGACCCAGGGTGGGATGATGTCCTACCAGAGAATAAAACATATAAAACTATAGCCATTATAACAGATGACTAGTATAGGAATAGACAGAAGATAGAAAAGATAATCAGGTGTAGATGCTAATTCATATATAAACATAGTAGGTGGCAATGGTCATAGTTCAATTCAGTGAGTGAGAGGATGAATTATTCTATAATGACGTAGAAATACCTTATAGTCACATTTGCGAGTGTATGTGTAAATATATTTGTGTGTGTGTGTGTGTGTGTGTGTGTGTGTATGATGTGTTTTAGGTTGATAGTTAGTCCTTACACCAAAATAAGTTTCAGATGGATCAAAGATTTGAGCGTAAGGATTAAAACTATGTTTTAAAAACATGGAAGAGTTTTCCTTTTTTAAAAAAAATTATTTGTTATCATTATTTTTCAGTTTTGACTAGAGAGAGAGAAGGGGAAGGAGAGTGAGAAAGCAAGCCACCAGGTACAGGATTCGAAATGTGGTCAGCCATGTGGAAATCCAGAGCCTCAACCGTCATGCCACCTGCTGGCCCCAGAACTTTCCGATTTAAAAGTATTAACTTGGGGACAGGCTTATTAAGCATAACGTAAAACCTCAAAGGTCAATGTGCAAGTGTCCTTTTTTTTTTTTTTTTTTTTTTTTTTAAGAATTATTTAACTTCATTTATTTATTTTAATTTGATGAGAGAGAGAGAAAGTGAGAAAGCGAGTTGCCAGGTCTGGGACTCAAACCACAGTTGGTAATGTGGGATTCTAGCACCCTTAACCACCATGCCACCTGCCAGCCCCTAAAGTACAAGTTTCTTCAATGTGCCTACGTAAAACCTACACAGCAAATCAATCTGTAAATAAAATCAACAAAATAAAAATGAAAAGGGAATACTTTTAACATGTAACTATACAGAGACTTTCAACACTGTATATTAAACTCTTACACATCAATGAAAAACAACACAGTACAAGAAATACAAATGATTAAAGAAAAAAAAACGTGTTCAGCCACATTCATGCAAGATAATATATTTCCACCTTTCGGAGAGGCAGAAAACCACAAAGCTTAACAATACCTAGTATTAGAAGGACTATGAGAGGGGCCAGCAAATGGTATTAATGGTTATGTCACTGGACTCCAACATCGCAGACTGTGGTTTGAGTCCCAGACCCAGCAGCTGAAAACTCATGCTGGGAGCATGTGTATGCATGCCCAAAACCCAGAGGAGAATGGAAGAGAAAGAATTGCGGCATGGTCATCCACCAGGAGTGGGGAGTGATTCCGTTTTCTGTCTCTCTGGCAAACACACGTGCCCTTATAGCAAAAATCTCTCTAAAAAAAAGAACATGAAAAAACAAAGCACCATCCAAATGGCAATGGGAATGAAAATCCGTTTAGAAATACTTAACAGTGACAGGAATGCATGCCCAAGATCCCAAAAGGAGAATGGAGAAGGAATTACGGTGTGGCCAGCCCCATGGTGTGTAATTTCTTGCTTTCTCTCTCTGTCTCCAGTGAGGGCACGCACCCTATAGCAAAAATCTCTCTTTAAAAAAAGAAAAGAACTTAACAAAATTAAAAGCATACATGTTTTAACAGTTCTCCTTCTAGAATTCTACAGAGAAACTCATCCAAATGTAAAAGAGTATTTATACAACATCATTAAAAGCAAGAAACCAGAAATGGCCTAAAGCTCTTAGTTGGAGGACAAGATAAATGCGTAGGGCATATAGGTGTGCTGATGGGAAAAAAGTGAAGATGATATGGAAGCACAAGCTGTTGTTTTTTTGTTTAAAGGGTTATGTGCTTGTGTGTGCCATAGAACATTTATGGAAGGATACTAAAGAAATGTTTAATAAGTGTCTCTGGAGAGTAGAGCAGAAGTCTTCAGGGAAGGGGTGGTAAGGAAGAAAGACTTCATTATATGTTCTATTGTGTGTATTTTTCCCCCAAGTGAATGAATTTTGATTTAAATATTTTTTTGAAGTTCAATAAATGTAAATATTTATTTAGTAAATTTAACAACTTACAATTCTCTATCATGGCCATCCTTATGATCTTTTAGACAGCCTCTTTTATCTACTTGGTATATTGTAGACAATAAGACCAAGGATGACCACCCTACTTATTTCAGAGAGTAGTTGTTTTTATTAATGGCATATGTTAATGAAATTTGAGAACCATAAACTAACATGGAAATGTAAAACATTTTAGGAACAGAGACAGAATAGGCAAGATATAGGGGTGAATAAGAGAAAGAGGAAAAGGAAAAAGAAAACAAAAAAAGCTCATTTGGGTTCTGAGATATAATCTGATAAGAATTTTTTTGACATCCTGCCACTCATTTGAAAGACTTGTTTGTAAACTCAATTTGCACATATTACCTTTTTCCCCCCTACTTTACAGCTCCATTATACTGACTTATAATATTATATATAGTGAATATATATTTAAAATGGAAAAACTGTTCCATTGAAAATTATTTCATATTTTAATTGTAAATTGCTTCTTTATGCAAATTCAGTTATTAAGTAATTTGCTTATGGTGCTCTCATACACCTTTCACCTCCTAATGTGACCATCTGAGAAGCCTTTGTGCTGTACAAAAGATTTACAAATACTCCTAATACGTTATTATAAGTGCATCTTTTTTTAAATATCATATTTGCTAAGTGTATGTACTTGTTAGTGTTGTCTAGTTTAAATTGGAAAGTTAAGCAAGTGATATCCATTCGAACATGCTTATAAAGTATTTAATGGTAGTGCTTAGCAATTATTTTTAATTATATAGATATTGGTGTTAGAACCCAGTTAAGAGTCTAAATGTTCCTTTCTGTTTTTCAGACAAATGTAGTAGGGCATTCTTTAGGATGTACTTGGCATTCCTTGAGGAATTCTTCTGGTGAAAAGATCAACTTACTGAAAAGAAGCCTCCTTAGTATTCCAAATACAGATTATATCCAGCTGCTTAGTGAAATTGCCAAGGAGCAAGGTTTTAACATAACATATTTGGATATAGGTATGATTATTTTTATTCAAGAAACAAAAATTTCTGCTATAATTTAATACATTGATTGGGAATTCTGTTTATAATTATCATAATAGATACATCCCATTCTTATGGCTAGTAGTAATAGTAACATCTATAGAGTTGTAATAATTTTAAAAACAACAATAGCTAAGATTTGTAGAGTTTTACTCTGTGTTGAGCACTGTTCTAAGGATGTGACATTTATCTACTAACTGAATCCTCACACTAGTTCTATGAAGTCCTGTTATCCTTATTTATAAGTAAAGAAAGTAAGGCACAAAAAGGTTGTGAAATTAGCCTAAGATCACATAACTAGTCAGTGGTAGATGTGATTAGAAAGAGTCCCAGCAGTTAAAGCTAGGACCTTTTTGTCAAACTAGCCCTGATGGGTAGCTTGGCAGATGGAAAGACATTTCTAGTATAAATGACCAACAAGCATGAGAAAACATCTTCAATCAGTAGGGAAATGCAAATCAAAACCATAATGAGGTACCACTTCACACCTGCTAGGATGATTGTACTCAAGAAAATGGAAAATTGCTAGTGTTGGCAAAAATGCACACACACTGGAACCTCATACGTTGCTAATGGGGATATTAACTAGGTTAGCCACCAGGGGAAAAGTTTTTTGGTTTCTCAAGTGACTTTTACCATATGACCAAGATATATGCTGAAAATAACTGAAAACTGGTATTCAGCAAATATTTGTATGCACATGTCCATAGTATCACTATTCACAAGAGGCAAAACACCCCAAATGTCCATCAGCTAAGGAATGGATCAGTTGTGGAGTATAAATACAATGGATTATTATTTAGACATAAAAAGGAATGAAGTTCTCATACATGCAGCAGCATGGATGAACCTCAAAACATGCTACCTGAAAGAAGCCAGGCAAAAAAGATTACATATTATTAAATTCTTCTGTTTATAAAGAATTATTTAACTTTATTTACGTATTTTAATTTGACCAGGGAGGGACAGAGTAAGAGAGAGAGAGGCGAAAAGTAAGAAAGCAAGCCACCAGGTCTGGGACTTAAACTGTGGTTGGCCATATGGGAGTCCAGCACCCTTAACCACCACGCTACCTGCTGGCCCCCTAAATTTCCTGTTATATGAGATAACTAGAATAGTTTAATCCATAAAGACAGAACATAAAGTTGGTGATTACTAGGGTCTGGGGAAGGGGAGAATGGAAAGGAACTGCTTAGTGGATGTGGGATTTCCTCTTGGGATGATGAAAACGTTTTGAAACTAGATAAAGGTAGTGGTTGTACAAATTGTGAATGTGCTAAATGCCAGTCAATTTTTCACTTTAAAATGGTTAATTTGGGGGGACCAGTTGGTAGTATGGTGGTCAAAGCAGCTAGAGCCCATATAGCCAATTTTGCATAGTTCAAACCCAGACCTGCAGTCTTGAAAAACACACTGGTCATGTGTTTGTGCGTGTCCATAATCTCAAAAGGAGGAAGAAATGGAGGAGAAGCAACTGAGAAATTATCATTCCCCATGAGAGGTGTTTTTCACTTTCCCTCTCTCTGTCTCCTGCAAGTGTACATGCCCTTTGATAATTGTTTAATTGGCTAATTTTATATTAGGTAAATTTTACCTCAATTAAAAAGAAAAATATCTAGATGGTAGAAATAGAAAGCTTCTTCACCCACTGACTAATCCATTGTATCTGGATATTTTCCACTCTGACCATTATAAATAAACCATACCCCTCCTGTTTCAGCTTTTCCCTTTGCTTCATTTCAATAGTCTTATAGTAAGAGTAAGACTTATCAGTTAATGAGAAAGACACTTCTTTCTGAGTTCAGGTATTGTTTTAAAACCATAACCCGTATACAATATTAATATGAGGGGTTCTTCAAAAGTTTTTGGAAAATGCATACTATGAAAAATTATACTAGATTAAAAAACATTGTTTTTTGCACCAAAATGAACTCATACTGACTTGTTACAATTTGTCCGATGGCAATCTAGTTTGAGGCACTAAGACGGGTAAGACATCAGTTTGTAAAGAGCCTCTATCTGAAAAACATCAATTCTGCTAAAATTGAAGCAAAAACCAACATCAAATTCATGGTGAATTTTGAGTGGAAGAATGGCTAAATATTGATGCTTTATGAAAATGTATGGGGACAATGTCTCAAAGAAATCATCAGTACACAAATGGATAATATGTTTTAAGAATGGACAAGACAGTGTTGAAGATAGCAAGTGCAATAGCAGATCATCTGTGTAAGTTTGCAAGGAAAAGATTAATCTTGTTTGTGTCCTAATTGAAGAGGACCTACGATTCACAGCAGAGACAATAGCCAGCACCATAGACATTACGATTGGTTTTTGGCTGACACAATTCTGACTGAAAAATTAAGTTGAGCAAACTTTCTGCTCAATGAGTGTCAAGTGTTGTGCTCAGATCAGCTGCAGACAGCGAAGACCTTTGATGGAAATTTTAAACAAGTGAGATCAAAATTCTGAAGCATTTTTCCCAAGAGCTGTAACAGGAGATGACACATGGCATTACCATTACAATCCTGAAGACAAGGTATGATGGAAACAATGGCTACCAAGAGGCAGAAGTGGTACGGTCAGAGCAAAAGCAGACTAGTCCAAGACAAAGGTCATGGCAACAGTGTTTTGGGATGCTCAAGGCATTTTGCATTTTTACTTTTTGGAGGGCTGAAGAATATTAAGACCTGCTTATTATGAGAGATGAGAATGTTTTAGAGAAATTTAGCTGAAGCGTTAGCAGAAAAATTTGTGGCAGACTTCACCAGAGAGTCCTTTGCCACGATGACAAGGCCTCTGCTCATTCTTCTCATTAACCAAGAACAGTTTTTTTAGGGTTTCTGTGGGAAATCATTAGGCATTCACCTTATAGTCCAGATTTGACTCCTGATTTTATTTCTTAATCTTAAGTCTGCATTGACATAGTTTAATTCCCAGGACCTTTTGTTCTTTGGGGATAAATTAAATGGTGTCTTACAGAAATGTCTTGAACTTGATGGAGCTTGTGTTGAAAATTAAGTTCATGTTTTTATTTTTATCTTTTAATTCCATTTTCCTGCAGACGTTTTGCAGTCCCCTCATAGAGAACTAGACTGCACAAAGTTATAACCAAAGAACACAAAGGCACCATGGAGCTCTTGCTCTGAATTAGGTTATTTCCTGGTTCAGATGTCTACTGCAAATTATTTCCCAGTGGGAAACAGAATCTCTCCAGTCCTCTAGCAAGTGGTTCTTGCCCTTTTAAGAAAGTTGCTGAGGTTCAGTCATTTGTAAACACTGTCCAACTAACAACATTGGAATTGCTTTGGGGGTTTTATTAAATGTAGGCATCACCCACCTTCAACCTCCAACCCTCATTTCTAATGACTGGGCTAAAGCAAGGACTAGACATCTGTATTTCTTCAAAGTTTCCTGAGGTGAGTATGAAGCACAGTATGTTTGAGAACTACAGCCACAGCTGAGGTGGTGTTTGTTTGTTTGATTTGATTTGCACAAATGTGACCAAGATGATGAGTAAGTGGAGTAGTACACTGTGTATACTTAAAGGCAGTAATAAAAGTTGTTGTTTTTACAAATGACTGCTTTGTATGCACTTAGCATTAATCATCATGTTTAAATGTGTCATTACAGAAGAACTGAGTGCCAACGGACAGTATCAATGTCTTGCTGAACTGTCAACCAGTCCCATCACAGTCTGTCATGGCTCGGGTATCTCCTGTGGAAATGCACAAAGCGATGCAGCTCACAATGCTTTGCAGTATTTAAAGATCATAGCCGAAAGAAAGTAAATGTGGAGCAACTTAGAAAGTCCTCCAGTAGCACTTAAGAAGTTTCCCTCTCGCCCCTTTCCAAGTAAAACATTCATAGTAATGTTTGAGTTTGTGTGTTGTTTCTAAATCTCTCACGGTTTCCATCAACACTCCAGATTTAATTATCTCATGGTAGTTGTTATTAAGCTCTTTTTAATGACTTCAACTTTGTATTAGTATATTGTATTTATAAACTTTGTACCACAAGATGGAGAGTAACACCCATTTTACAGCACTGTACACATGAGAGAAGGAACTGCATGTTTGTTGATGACGATGATGAAATAAAACAGCTAGCAACAGTCTTTCTTACTGGTGCTTAAACTCTTCTGTGAGCAAGGATTCATAAAAGGAATTCAAAAGAAGCCCTTTAGAATTAGTGTTGAGAGACAGTACTAGCAGGCTTTTCTTGATGTGATTTTTGAATTTCAGGGAACATGACTGGTCTGCTGTGTATTTGGATCCATGTAATAAAGAGCTGTTGTTATAATGGAGTTCTGCTCATTTTATCAAAGGACTGACTTGACTGTGGCCCTGTTTTTAGTCCTGTTTTTCTTGTGAGTAACATTTTAATGTGGATGTTATGTTCTTTATGTATCTCTCATTTACTTTGAGAAGGCAAAGGTTAAAAAAAAAAGAAAAAGCCTAGATCTAAGCAAAAATTTTAAGTATATACATAATCATTTCCTTATTTTTGCTAAGCATATGCAACATTGTGTTTCTTTGGCACAATCATTTATAGATATATTAGTTCAAAAAGCATTAGAAATATTACTTGCCCTCCCCACCCCAAATCAGATCCTTCCAGTTCACTCAATTTAGTTAGAAGAATGTTTCAAACAAAGCAATGAGTGATTAAAAAGTTAGGAAATAAGTCTCACAAATTTTAATTTAACCTCTTATATTTCCATATATCATCTCGTAGCACTTCAAGTCTTCTGTTCGTCAGCACCAGCTAGTACTAGGTTTGAGAACTAAATGCAAGTCTGACGCCTGTCTAGAGTTCAGGAAAAGCGTCACAGGGGATGCAAGCTATGAATGAAAGTCGGTTTTGACATCTCAAGTATTCATCTAGAAGGAAGTATATGACAGGTACTGTTCTATGTGTGTGTTTTTTTTAATCATATCTGATTGAAATCCTTTGAGAATACCATAATAAGAGAGAACCAGTTCATTTAACTTATTTGAGGTCCTAAAAAGCCACTACATCTGCTCGCTCTTTCTGGGACATCCTACATTCAAAGACAATATATTGGGACAGTATGAAAGCCTGTCCCAGTGTCAGAGTTGCTGTATAGCCCATAGCGGCTGCCTTGAGATTGCTTCATATCCTATATTCTTCCTCTACCCAGTGGGGCTTCCTTTCCTTACGTAGATGGCAATCCCTAATAACCCTAATAGCTGACCTCTGTCAGGGTCTGTTTCCTAGGGAGCTTGACCCTTGGCAACAGATGTTGCAAGAAAGCAGATCAGAGCTGGTTTTTCTGCCCTCTGGTTTATAGGATGAGATCCACTACCATCACCACCTTACATTCATTGGTGGTAGGTTACCTAGCACACTGAGAGTGCCATTGTTAAAACTTTAACCAGTAGAGAACTGGGATTGCGTTCCAGTGGAAGCAAATGTACTGTTGGGCACAATATGGAAGATAGTGGAATTGATGGGACGTTGCTAAGCTCCAGTGATAACTTGAAGAAAGATAACAAAAGACCAAGAGTGACTAATTGATAATTAAAGCTAAGTATGGGGACCAAAGCACGATCAGAGCGTTAGACTCCCACATGGCAAACCGCAGTTTGAGTCCTAACATGGCCAAATGTGGTTTGAATCCCAGAACTGGTGGCTTGAAAATCATGCCGGGCACATGTGTGTGCATGCCCAGAATCCTGAGGAGAGAATGGAGGGGAAGGGATTGTGGTGTGGTTATTCTCTCCAGGGGATGATTTATCACTTTCCCTCTCTCTGTTTCTCTGGTGAGTGCACATACTTTATAGTAAAAAGCTAAGTGTAGAAGTCAGTCAGAAGGCCTGCCCAGGCATGTAATGGGAATAATATGAAGCCGTTTGGGACAGAGAAAGCTGAGGACATAGTCTGGGACTTAATCATGAAAATAATATAAGTTCAAAGAAGTTAAAACCCAACCTAGGCAGGTGTGTTATGCTGAGGTCAGGGGGACTATCTGAACTGATGCACCTGAAAATATTGAAGCCTCAGGTTTCCTGAACTTTCTAAGGCTAGAGTGTCCTACTTTTCTGTAATAAGAGCTAGTCTGCCCTCTTTTTTGAAGATATGAAGAGATCGCTCCCCCAGGACAACATAGGCATTCCTCATGATTGTGCCTACTTTCTCTCATGGCAACTAAACCAGTAAGAAGATAAGTCACAACCCATCCAGAGATATAAAGTTAGAAAAGAGTTTATCAATTTGGGAACACACTCTCAGGATATTGGACTTAACCTGGCAAGGATCCAAGTGATGCTGTCATACAGTTAGGATGGTTCCCAGAAGCATGGGAAAACAGCCCATACAAAGTGAGAGAGAAATTACAGAATTGTTTTGGGCATGCTTTGTGAATATCCTACTGTAAGGCTGGAAAACCCATGAAATGACTGCGTTCTACAGGAAGCCCAGAAGATAACTCTATTTACCAAAACAATAAGGAATATGCTCACCAGAGAGGTCCCAGGAATTGCTTGGTTCAATGGTGCTTCTTTGTATTCCAGGAATAAAGGTGATCTTCTTGCAGATAAGGGTTCACTGATAGCCATGGACATAATGGGACTGAAGAAAAATAAAGGATACATGGCACTAGTGACAGTAAAAAGCCAGGTGGATGCTATCTATTGTAGTAAGTGGACAGTCCAATATACCAGCCGAAAAAATGAAGATGGTCAACAGAGCATGGCAAAACAGATGGTCAGCCAACAGTGTTATTGCTTAATCAGTACAAGGAAAGTTAGTCAAGATAAATGATCAGGAGACTGAGGGCAAGCATCCCAATAAAAAGAAAATGATCCCTGGCCCAATTTTAAGACCTGAGTCAGTTGTTGGACTCAGACCCATTAACTGAAGGAGAGTTTGGGTACCCATAAAGAAGGATTGTGCAACATTGCAAGTACATGCAATAATGATTTCCCTAATCCTTACTCAAATGGACCTTTAGTCACTAAAAGTATACACGTGGTGAAAGGGGAACACCCAGGGTATTTTTGTTTTGTTTTGTTTTGTTTTGTTTTCTTACCAAGGGAATACAACAAAGAGAAACGGAACTCCGCAGTAGAATATTGTCATGCCACAATCCTTTTTCCTCCATTGCTCCATCCTATCAGGATTTCAGGGCACACTTGCACAAGTACCCAGCATGTTTTTCCAGCCACTGGGGCCAGGATTCATGTGGTTTACATGTGGTTGGCCATGTAAATCCATCTCCTCATGCACAGAACTTAACCACTGCACTACAGGGTCAGTCCAATATTTAACATTGTGATGTCTGTGGGACATAGAGTCTGAGTTGAGGCTGATACCCTCAGACCTAAAATATCATCATGTGTCTTGATTTATTTATTTATTTATTTTGATTTTGATTTTTTTTTAAATTTCAATTTATTTATTTGCATTCATTCACTGTACATCATTACAGCATACAAAATGAGATTTTCCATCCAGAGTACACTGTATATTGTCTCAATCAACAAACATGTTATTGTCAGCAAATAATTTAACATTTCTTGTTTTCTGTGTGTTTCGCTTTTTCCCCCCATCCTTGATTCCCTATCTCTTACCCTCTGCTATCTCCCACTCTCCTCCCACACTGTCTCTGGTATCTATGTTTGCTTTCTATACTGTTTTCCCCCCACATTTTATTGAATTACTGAAGACCTTAATTAATCTAAATATTTTCATAGCAAACACAGGTGATATATACATTTCCATGAACACAAGTCTAACTTTACGCATCCTATAAAGTAGCACCTAGCTGGGGCTATATATCTTACTGCAGTCATTGAATAGATTTTTTTTTCCTGAAACTTTTTTTTTTGTAACTTAATTTACGTTCTTTCCCTAAGCATCATCACAGCATACAAAATATGATTTCCCATCCAGTATATACTGCATAGTGACTTAATCATGCAATTATAAAAAATTTTCCATTTCTAGTTCCTAGAATTATTTTTACCCCTCTTTCTGACCCTCTGTCCTTTCCCACCCTCTTCTCACACTATCTCTGGCGTCTACAATTGTCTTCCATTCCTTTCCCACCCACATTGTATTGATCACACAATTTCTTTTCTTTTTTTTTTATTATCTATTTTTTTATTACATTGAATTACATATAACTTTACAGTGTATTACATTGCTTTTTCAAAAGGGAATGCCATGCATGTCAGTCAGTACAGAGACATTAATCTCCCCACTTCAACATTCAATATCTTTCCTATGTTTCCCCCAATCATTATTATTATTATTCTAATTATTTTTTATGATAAACATGATTTTTTTTTTCCAATTATCAGATCATAAAGTTCCCAACAATAGGGAACGTAGACTCCACTCAGGGCTGGACCAAGGGTGGGTCTTCTGCAGCCCCGCAAATGTAGGTGAATCTCCATGGAACACAGTTTCAGGAACGCGACTCAGGAAAGCAGAGACGGCCATCAGCTGATGCGGCACGCGGGGCAGACCCCGGCCACGGCCCGCGAGGCAGAGCCCCGGCCACGGCACGCGGGGCAGACCCCGGCCACGGCACGCGGGACAGATCCCTGGCCAGGCCGGCTCTCCGGCCAAGGCACGTGGGGCAGAGCCCCGGCCGCAGGGCAGAGCCCCGGCCGGGCCGGCCATCCGGCCACGGCACGCGGGGGCAGAGCCCCGGCCACGGCACGCGCAATTTCTTACATAATCTAACTACTTTCAATGGTGAGTTCACTCGTTACTATTAAGAAAACCAGTTTTAACTTAAATCAAAGAAATGCCAAGGAACTTTGCTTAAAGCCAGGAAACAGGTTAGGATTCTGTTCAAATGGTAGGTGCATGAACCTATCAGTCTCATGTACTTTTATCTTCTGTTCTGGTTCAATTTTCCTGATTAAATTCTGGGATATAATATTCAACTCCAGACTTGCCCCTACGATTAAGTTGGCCACTTTCTTAGTTTTTGAACTCTTATTTCCATGTGTCTGTATTTAATTTTCCTGACATAGCACACCCTTGAGAACTTCTTGGAGATCTGGTCTGGGTGCTGGTAAATTCTTTCAGGTTTTGTTTACCTGAGAATGTTCTTGTCTTTTCTTCCCACCTGAAAGATAATCTTGCCGGGTACAGTATTCTCGGCCGAAATTGCTTCTCTCTTAACACTTTGAATTTATTTTCCCATTCTTTCCTCTCTCGCATTGTTTCCAATGAGAGATCTGCTGTTAGCCTGATGGGATGTCCTTTGTAGGTAACTTGATGTTTTTCTCTTGCCAATCTTAGTATCTTGTCTTTGTCTGTGGTTTTGGTCAACCTGGCTACAATGTGTCTTGTAGAAGATCTTCTTGGGTTGATTCTATTTGGGGTCCTTCGTATTTCTTGGGACTGGATCTTCGAATGCCTCTCTAGGTTTGGAAAGTTTTCTTGCAGGATTTCATAGAATAGATTATCAGTTCCCTTATGGGTCTCTTCACCTTCTGGAATGCCAATTATCTGGATGTTTGGATGTTTGATGGTATCTAGTACTTCTAACATATTATTCTCAAATTTTGGGGCCATTTTCTCAGTCTTCGTGGTGGATTTTTCTAAGCCAGCCATTTTCTCTTCTAAATCTGAGATTCTATTTTCTGAATGATCTAGTCTGCTTTTAATACTTTCAAGGGAGATTTTGACTTCCTGTATTATAGACTTCATCTCTAACAGTTCCGTTTGAGTCTTTTGTAAAGTGTGTAATTCCTTTTTTAGATCTTACAAGAATTTTCTCATCTCCTGGAACTCGTCAACTTCTTTCTCCCTTCTCTTTAGCAGTTCATTATCTCTCTTCTCTTCCATCTCTGTTAGCTTCAACATTATGAATGCTCTAAATTCCTTATCAGACATTTATATGATTTTCACTTAACTGCTTGTGGATGAAGAAGAGTTACTCTTTTCCCTTGGAGGAGAGGTTATTTTCTTGTTTTCCCATATTTCTTGTGGTCCGGTGGTGATTTCTTGTTATCTGATGGATGGTGTGTTTCTTTCAAATTCTTGAAGTTCAGTCTGAATGTTCAGGAGCAAGCAGACAGAGGTGATCTAGAATCTCTTTGCCGTTCTGTTGTGATCGCGCTAGCTCGTTTGCTGGAGGCTAAATTATCAGTAGAAAAATCTTCATTTCTCCTGTGCCCTGAAATACCTAGTTCACAGGAGCCACGTGGAACCTTCTTCTGAAGGCCTGGCCTTTTCTCATGTGTCCTTGATTTAAAGCAAGGCCTGTGGAGGCCAAGTAATGACTGGCCCCAGTCCAGTTCACAATAAACCTACAAGTCCATCTAGTCCTTGAGTGTGTAATTACAATAGATATACTTGGCACAAGTATGCCAAATGTATCTTGAGAGTGGCACAACTCGTATTGGTTTCATGGCCTTTCTGGTAAGGGCTATCATAGTGATAAAGTCTAGGAGAAAGCTTTGGAAACTGACCCCTTCCCCATATCAAAATAGTAAATAAAAAATGTTGAATTCCTGGAAATGGCAGAAACCAATGCCATCTTGAAAAAACTGAAGTATTCATAAACATTTGTTCACATTATTAACCAATTTAGCCTGTAGAAAAATCGGTGGACTACAAGAGTCCATGAGATAGTCGCCCGAGTGGTAGCTGTGGTGCTAGAGCATATTGACAGGGCATCAGGTGTGTAGCTATTGATCTGATAATGATATCCATTTTCATCTTTATTAGAAAAGAGGATCGGGCCGGAGGGTGGGCCGGCGGGCCGCGGGGGCTATGCCTGCGTGCGCCGGCCGGCCGGCCGGAGGGCGGGCCGCGGGGCCGGTGGCTACTCTCCGCGTACCGTGGCGCGGGGGCGGGGCGCCAGGCGCGGGGGCTCCGCTCCGCGGGGTGGGGCGCAGAGGCATGCACCGGCGGGCGGGCGCGGGGCGCCGCTCCATGTGCTAGGGCGCGGGGGCGGGGCACCGGGCGCGAGGGCTCAGCTCCGCGAGCCGGGGCGCGGAGACGGGGTGCGGGGGCTCTGCTCCGCATGCCCTGTCCGGAGGACCGGCCCAACTGGGGCCCTGCCCCACGTGCCGTGGCCGGGGTCTGACCCGTGCGCCGTGGCCGGGGTCTGCCCTGCGTGCCATGGCCGGGGTCTGCTCCGCGTGCCTTGGCCGGAGAGCCAGCCCAGCCGGGGCTCTGCTCTGTGCGCTGTGGCTGGGGTTCTGAGCCGCGTGCCCTGGCTGAGGAGCCGGCCCGGCCGGGGCTCTGCCCCGCGAGCCGTGGCCGGGTCTCTGCCCCGCGTGCCGTGGCCTGGATCTGCTCCGCGTACCTTGGCCGGAGAACCAGCCCAGCCGGGGCTCTGCTCTGTGTGCTGCAGCTGGGGTTCTACTCCGCCTGACCTGACAGGAGAGCCGGCCTGGCCGGGGCTCTGCTCCGCGTGCCGTGGCCGGGGATCTGCCCTGCATGCCGTGGCCGGGGTCTGCCCAGCGTGCTGTGGCTGGGGCTCTGCTCTGTGTGCCTTGGCCGGAGGGCCGGCCAGGCCGGGGCTCTGTCCTGCGACTGGGGCTTTGCTCTGCGTGCCTTGGCCGGAGAGCCGGCCCAGCCGGGGCTCTGCCCCCGCGTGCCGTGCCCCCGCGTGCCGTGGCCGGGGTCTGCCCCCGCGCGCCGTGGCCGGGGCTCTGCCCCCGCACGCCGTGGCCGGGGTCTGTCCCGTGCGCCGTGGCCGGGGTCTGTCCCGTGCGCCGTGGCCGGGGCTCTGCCCCCGTGCGCCGTGCCCGGGGCTCTGTCCCGCGCGCCGTGGCCGTGGCCT
This sequence comes from Tupaia tana, assembly GCA_026018925.1. Taxonomy (NCBI): domain Eukaryota; kingdom Metazoa; phylum Chordata; class Mammalia; order Scandentia; family Tupaiidae; genus Tupaia; species Tupaia tana. The sequence goes on from JAKSZU010000001.1 coordinate 65,805,959, forward strand.
GCCCCGCGTGCCGTGGCCGGGGCTCTTCCCCGCGTGCCGTGGCCGGGGTCGGCCCCCGCGTGCCGTGGCCGGGGCTCTACCCCCGTGTGCCGTGGCCAGGGCTCTGCCCCGCGTGCCGTGGCCGGGGTCTGCCCTGCGTGCTGTGGCTGGGGCTCTGCTCCGCGTGCCTTGGCCGGAGGGCCGGCCAGGCCAGGGCTCTGCCCTGCGGCTGGGGCTCTGCTCTGCGTGCCTTGGCTGGAGAGCCAGCCCAGCCGGGGCTCTGCCCCCGCGTGCCGTGGCCGGGGTCTGCCCCGCGTGCCGTGGCCGGGGCTCTACCCCCGCGTGCCGTGGCCGGGGTCTGCCCCGCGTGCCGTGGCCGGGGTCTGCCTCCGCGCGCCGTGGCCGTGGCTCTGCCCCCGCGCGCCGTGGCCGCGGCTCTGCCCCGCGTGCCAGGGCCCGGACGGCCCAGCCCCCACTGCCTCTCCGGCACTGGGTATGTCTCGTGCCCGGCGCTGCAGCGGGCTGGCACCGCGGACCGACCAAGGTCGCTGTCCTTCCTTTCTCTGGCTGGGCGGTTGAGGGGGGGGGCACTGGATCCTGCGAGTATTCATGCGCTCGGGGCCCGCATGGGGCCGCCAGGCCTGCGTGTGGTCCCGGGCCTGCGAGTGGCCGCCGGGGCCGGGCATGGCTGCCGGGCCTACATGTGGCCCCCAGGCTTGCGCATGGCCGCCGGGCCTGCACCCCCGCGTGGCCACCGGCCGCGGGCGGCGGGCTGAGACCGAGCACAGGGATCAAGAACTTACAGCTATGGGCAGCAAAGGGAGTCTTTGGCTGTCTTGGACCAATTGAGAGGTGTATTGTGTGGGAGGAATTTCTCTGCCTATGGTCAGTGAGAAGATGATGGTTACCAGCTCTGCATTACCTCAGGGAAAAACAAGAACTACTCTACCATTCTTAAGAAATCCAGACACCCAAGGATGATTCACGCTGCAGATCCCCACAGTGCCACTCCAGGTGACTGTGGGATGACTGCTGTGCCGCATCAGCTGATAGCCGTCTCAGCTTTCCAGAGCCGCGTCCCTGAAACTGTGTTCCATGGAGACTCACATACATTTACGGGGCTGCACGAGACCCACCCTTGGTCCAGCCCTGAGTGAAGTCTACGTTCCCTATTGCTGGGAACTTTATGAACTGAAAATTAGAAGAAAAAAGAAAAAGAAAAAAAAAAAGGAACTGTATCTCTCAGCAAAAAACATCATAGACAATTCACACTTACTTGCAGAATCATCTGAGTGGGTTTTGAATGTTCACAACATAATGTTAACTGTTGAAGATGGTGAATATGTTTATATCTATTTGGTTAATACATACTGTATATACATGCTTCAACAGACCATTCTGTACCCATTCCGTACAAATGTAATGATTGTATGCAAATTAAAAAAAAAAAAAAGAAGCAAGGCAGGAAGGCAGGAAGGCAGGAAGGCAGGAAGGCAGGCAGAAAGAAAGAAAGAAAGAAAGAAAGAAAGAAAGAAAGAAAGAAAGAAAGAAAGAGGGAGGGAGGGAGGGAGGGAGGGGGAAGAAAAACATAAAAGTTTGCTTAGTGGACAAAAAATGAGAAGTTATTGGCTGATGATAATGTATACAGTAATATCTTTGTCTTGACTGACAGGCATAGTATTTGTGTTGGAAAAAGAAATATATACTGTAAAAGACATGTGCTAAAAGGCAATAAATAAATTAAAAAAGAAAAGAGGATCAAAAATAATTCACATTACCTTGGATCAGACAGCAGTGAACATTTTTTCCCCTTAGTTTATCTCTCTACTTATTCCATAAGAAAGAGAAAAACAGGCACCATCAATAGATCCCCCTTACTGTGATCCACCCTCAGTCTCAGCCACTCAGATCACTTGTCTGGCATGTAGAGGAAGGTCCTGGGACACAAATTGATGACCCTCCTGTGTGGATCTAGCTGCACCACTGCTGTACCACCACAGGGCTCCAACAGTGAACATTTGTAGTTTTTTCTTAAAACCATGTTAACTCTCCCACCTTATATCATAATATAACGTGAAGGACCAAAACTTACTGAGTATGCTAAAGAACATCACTGACCCACTGTATCAGTTACATCATGTTAATTAGACCCAAAGAGCAAGAAATGGCTAGTACAATAGACCTAGAGCACATACTCTTGAAGGTTGAGAGATAAACCCCACAAAGATTCAAAGGGACTATCGGTGGTGGCTCCTTGGTGAGTCTAGTAGTCTTGAGCATGCCAGAATAGTCTCTCCAAAGTAAAGCAACAATTTATTGTATTTTGTACTTCTTACCACAATGGAGGAAGCATAGATTGTGATGGACTGTTTTGGGTTCTAGAGATAGCATATTCCATACCAGGGAGTACTTACTCTGACCCATAAGTGGGATGGTACAAGAGGCTACCAATTTTGAGTGGCCTCTAGAGCAGAAAAGGACCCTGCAGCAGGTCTAGGCTGTAGTTTTACCACTTATGCCAAAACAATCCTGCAGTTCTTTTATTAGATATATAGGAGAAGATGCTATGTGGGATTAATGACAATTCCCAATGGAAAAATCACAATGCAGACTCCAGATTCTGGATCAAGACCATGCCATCTGTAGTAGAGAGCATCTTTCAGCAAACAGCTCCTGATATACTACTGGGCTCTAGCAGAAATGTGGCACCTGATGCCAGGTGGCCATGAAGCCAATACCATGTCACCCAAGCTAGAATATGCATGGCCAGTGGCACCTGGCTTGGCCAGCAGGTCAGTGACCTGGAAAGAGACTGAAAACCTGGGAACAAAGACAGTTGAGATAAAGATGTGTAGATGGATACAGGAGAGTGGACACAAAGTATGAGGATCTTTATTTAGCATTTGACCAATATCATAGAGTATCCACAATGAAGAAAAAGAAAAAGCCTTGTATAAGAAAGATGATCAAATGACTTGACCAGTTATTGGCAGCCAGTATTTTGCATTGGAATACCTACTGTGGCAGGATCAGGGACTATGAATGAAGCCAGTGGGACGGGATCCCATATACTAAGACTGCTCTGGTTGTATCCACTACTGAATGTTTAGTCTGCTAGCAACAGAGACAGACACTGAGTCCTCTTTCCTTGAGGAGACCACTTAGCCTCTTGGTGGCAAGTTGACTTGCAATTGGTCCCAGCGAGAGACAGTGATTATTTTGAGAAGATTAGACACAGAGTCTAGGTGATTGACCTTACCCATCAGCAGACCCTCAGTCAGAATCACTAAGGGCTTTCAGAGAGTTTGGTCTGCTGTATGGGACCCACTTTACAGCAAAGGAGGCATGAGAATGAGAAAATGACCATGGGCTCTAATTTTCATATCATGTACTGTATCCCACAGAAATTTCTAGCCTGGTGTTCTCCTTGCTGGTTACCTCAGGCTCCTTGTAACAAAGTGTCAGACAAGGAGAAGAGTCACCATCCCAGGAGGGATTCTTGATCTGATCCTGAAGAGGAAGTAGGGCTGCTATTACACAGTAGTAGCAAGGAGGAATATTTTGGTACTCAGGCAATCTATTTGGTACCTCTTGGTACTCTTCTCCAATTTGAAAGGCATAATTAGGCTAAAAAGATCACAAAGACCATAAGGATCAAGGACTGGATTTTATTGTTAAGTAAGTCACTGAGATAACCAGATGTGTTAGCTAAGGGTGAGGGAAACGTAAAATAGATAGTAAAGGAGGACAATATGATGATCAGCTGTAGCCCCTAGACTAGTTGCTGTATTGGGGACTGTAGTCTGTTCCAATAACTTGGTTTTTATAAATACCCTCCAGAGGAGGAGGTTACCCTGGGATTCTAAAGAGTGCTGCAAAACTTAAACAACGAAGTGGCTTCAAGGAACGCAAGAAGTGGACTGTAGTGAGCACTGTGTCCTATCACCCAGATCCCACTTCAAGACTGAAGGATTGGGTCCAGCAGGTGGCATGGTGGTTAGAGATGCTGGACTCCCACATAGCTGACCGTGGTTTCAGTTCTGAACCCAGCAACTTGCTTTCTCACTTTCCCTTTTTCTCTCTTTCTCTGTCTCTGGTCAAATTTTAAAAATAACAAATGGAATTGAATAAAGTAATTCTTAAAAAAAAAAGAGAGATAGACTGAAGGACTTGTCACATGAGCCACAAGAAGTGCTATAGGCATGTAGCTCTCAGCTGTTAGCAGGACCAGTTGAATAATTTGTAGAGACCAGTGAAAAATGAAAATGCAGGACTAGCCCCATAGTGCAGCAGTTAAGGGAGCACATGTGTGTGCATGCCTAAATCCTGACAGGAAGGAAAAAAGGAGGAAAAAGGATTGTGGGATAACCACATTCCATTGGAGGTCCATTTTCCCTCTCTGTTCATCTCTCTGGAGAATGCACATACCCTAAGACGATTAAAGGAAAGGAAAGAAAAGATATTAAGAATTTTAAAGACAGTGCTAGCTGAGTGTCTAACACTCCTGATGTACTACTGGGCTCTAGCAGGGATGTGGCCTTCCTAAGAATGGATTCCTGTGTGACTAAATACCCAGGTTGCATGTCCATGAAGCAGGCCCTGCTGCCAATCTTTAGAATTACCTCAATTGAAGAACATCACTGCACACAAGCTCATGCACTCACTCTGAGCAGCCTGCATCCAATGAGTGGAAAACAGAGACCTGACCCTCGTGCTCCAGTGTGGTACAATCTGGAAGGTCCAGTCAGCTTCAGTTTCCCATGGGTTGACTGAAAACTTTGTTGAGTCTGTATTGTGACCAACACCTTCTGCCCTGTCCTGATTTCTCCTCATTCCTTTCAAGGATAGTGATCCCCAGAAAATTCCCTAATAAATCTCCTACCCACTGTCGCCTGCTAAGATTCTGCTCCCGCCCAGCCCAACCCAAGATATGGATTTAAGATTTAGTAAGAAAAGACAGTAGAAAAATAATAGATATCAAGTATTTTTATAAGATTATGATGCTGATAAATTCTGGTTTCCCTTTAGATTATGTATCTGTTGGCCTTTTATTAAAACTTCTAGGGCCAGCAGATGGTATGGTAGTCAAGGCACTGGATCCCACATGGCCAACTTGGCAGTTCAAGTCCCAAATCCAGTAGTTTAAAAAGTATGCTGGGAGCATGAGAAGGGATTGCAGCATGGCTATATGCCCTAGGGGGTGATTTCTCACTTTTCCTCTCTCTGTCTCTCTCTGTCAAGCACGCGCATTCTATGGTGAAAATCAAATTTAAAATCAAACAGCAACTTTTTCTTTTTGGAGATGTTTTTGCTATAGGACATGTGCACTTGGCAGAAAGACAGAGAGACAGAAAGCAAGAAATCACCCCCTAAGGGGGTGGCCACGCCACAATCCCTTTTCCTCATTCTCCTCTCGGGATCTTGGACATGCACGCACAGGCACCTGGTGTGAGTTTAAGCCACTAGGTCTGGGACTCGAATCGCGGTCTACTACATGGCAGTCCAGCGACATAGCCATTACGCCAACTGCTGGTCCCCAGGCTTCTTGTTTTTATTTAGGTTTGTTCAGTCTATGAGAAGCTGACTTTACAGCATGAAGCAATTACAAAGAAGACCATCCACCTTCAACTCCCCAAAAATATTTATAGGGATCATGTCTCTCAGGGGCAAAATAAAGCAGGAGAAAGCTAGGGAATGAAGGTGGGTAAGGGGGCTGGAGTGTCTTCCCATGTGACTAGATAGAAAAACCTGATCAGGGCAGAAATTTCACTGCCCAAGGAAATGTAATTGGAGAGTAGCTGATTAAGCAACATTTGATATAGCCAATGAAATAAATCAGTGGGCCCAGCCACATTTGATAGAGCCAGTAAGATAAAAATAATCAGTGGACCCAGCCAATGATTAACTGACATGACATAGGTTAAAAATGATAAATCTGACAGAATGCAACTGCTGAGGCCTCTTTGTGTGTCTGCTCAGGGCCACGCCTACCTCTCAGGAGTGTACTTTTACTCTTACTTAGTAAACTACCTTTAAAGAGAGAGAGAGAGAGAGAGACGCTGACCTTATGTGAGGGGAGAGAAGCAGCTTTCAGAAAGACTGGTTACCATATTAAGGAGAAATTCCAGCTCATTGACAAGCTTAGTGCTGCTCAAAAGGAGTTTGCAGGGAGTCGTCTGTAGGGAATGCTGGTATAGGACAGGTGAGTTGTGTTGTATGAAATTCTAGGTTCTTTGGGCTCAGAACTCTAAAATTAGAGACCTGCCCTGAGTCTCAGAATTAAAAACCACAAACACTGGTAAAGTAGAAAGAGAAATTTTAATAGAAAAGTAAAGATTTTTAACAGAAAGAAATACACCCCATGCCTGAATACATACATGCCTGGACATGGGTTTAGGAGTTTCTTTTATTTGGGGATTTTGTAATGAATATTTATCAGGGCAAGTTCTGTCACAACATCTGCCTTCTTTGGTTTCCCAGCCTTTTTCCTGCACTTCCGTATCTCTCTGTCAGGTGAGGAATTTATCTCATCACACATGCCTGGTGTGGCTTTGAAGTATTCACATCCATATCTGGATACACTGCCTAATTAGTTTATTGCCCCAGTGGGAATCAGGATGTTGACTTAGTGTCCCATCCCAGTGGTGAATTTCTGTGTATGTATCTGGGATGCAGAATTTCTCTGTGTGTATCTGGGATGGCAGGAAGGAAGATAACAACTTTTCTGCCCCAGCATAGAGAGCCAGGTGGGAAGAAGGAGTTTTTACAGAGGGTCTGGTTGCATTCTCTGATAGGCTGTAATTGATCAAGCACACTGTAAGCTCTGATTGTAAGCAGTGCCCTGTGTGAGCAAGCAGTGAGGACTAATACTTGATTTCTAGTGAGAGCAGTGAATGATTTTTATTAAAAGCTTGACCGGAGTGACTTCATCTTTTAAGTTGGCTCTACCCTAATATATGTGTGCACATTTCCTATCATAGTGACTATTTCCTTGGGGGTCCCTGCCCTATTTACCTACTCACTGGATCTAATCCCTGTCTCAGCATGACCACGCTTCATTGAAGAGTGCCCTCGTTCTCTCTCTCTCTCCTCTCTCTCTCTTTCTCTCTCTAATAGGTGCAGGTGCCCTCTGCCAAAAAAAAAATTAGCAAACAAAAAACAAAGTATAACTAATTAAATTTAAATATTCAAGTAAACAACAATAACAGAATAAACAGCAAGTTAAAGTTTATCACCCTGGATAAACTGGAGAAGGCTTCAATCCCATTTATTATTATTGAAAGAACATGCTACCTACCTTTTTGCCTTATTTTCAAGTATTAGATAATTTACCTCAGCAGCTTCCATTTGCTTATTCACCATTATTTTTTTTCTTTTAGAGAGATTTTTGCTATAGTGTCCATGCACTCACTGGGGAAACAGAAAGACAGAAAGCAAGAAATCTCCTGCAAGGGGGATGGCCACACTGCAATCCCTTCTCCTCCATTCTCCTCTTGAGATCTTGGGCATGCACACACATGCTCCCGATGTGAGTTTTAAGCCGCTGGGTCCAGGACTCCAACTGCATCAACTATGTGGGAGTCCAGCAATATAACCATTACTCCATCTGCTGGTCTCACATTTGCTTATTTTAAAAATGATGCATATTTGGGAGCCAGCAGGTGGTGTAGTGGTTGAGGTGCTGGATTCCCACATGACTGACAGTAGTTCAAGTCCCTGACTACAGTTTGAGCCCCAGACTCAACAGCTTGAAAATCACATTGGACGTGTGTATGTGTGCCCAAAATCCTGAGAGGAGAAGGGATCGTGATGTGGCTAACCCCCCTGGGGGAAGGGGGTGACTTACGTCTCTCTGTCTGTCTCTGTCCAGTGTATGCACCCTATAGCAAATCCTTAAGAAAAAAATTGTGCTGTTTTGGAGGAGTCCGACCTGGCGGGGCCCCAGGATCTGTCTGAACCCCCCTGCTTCCGGTTGGTTCAGTACGTTGGCAAGGCCGCTACTGTGCGCCCCCCCCCCCCCCCCCCCCCCGACCTAGAATTTTGCTCCAGAAACTGTGGCAGCCTTGCTGGGAAGCGCCCCCTCTGACTCCCCAATATACTACTGTAAAAGAATTACATAGCTCTCTTATACATCCTGAGTATATGATAAAATTTTCCAGGAAGTCCCCCCGACCGCTCCCCTTTGCTCTGATCACCTACTGTTAATTACAATGTTTTATCTCCATGGTCACAATAGAGGGTGGGCTGAAGTTCTTTCTAGGCAGAAATAATCTTGACCTTTGGAAGGTCCTTCAAAATACATTTAAGGTAAACTTAATCTTTTCTTTACATAAAATAAGATTAGGCCAAAACTGGCCCAGGACACCTCCGCCCTCACCAAGTGAAATAGATAAATATATTAGGATTCCTCAAATTAAGTTTTAGATCCCTATAAAACTATTTAAGTATCATTCTTTATTAAGATCCATAGGAACTAATATCTATTCTTGAGATTTTCTTTTCTCAGCACCATTCCCGGTAATCACAAGATGGCTGCTGCGCTGCATCAGCTGATAATCATCTCTGCTTACTGGAACCACTTTCCCGAAACTGCATTCCATGGAGACCCACCTACAGTTGCAGAACTGCACGAGACCCACCCTTAATCCAACCCTGAATAGAATCTATGTTTCCTATTCTTAAAACTTTATGAGCTGGGGACCAGCAGTTAGCATAATGGCTATGTCGCTGGACTCCCACGTAGTCGACCGCGGTTCGTGTCCCGGACCCAGTGGCTTAAAACTCATGCCGGGCGCGTGTGCGTGCATGCCCAAGATCCTGAGAGGAGAATGGAGGAGAAGGGATTGCGGCATGGCCATCCCTCTCTGGGGGGTGATTTCTCACTTTCTGTCTCTCTCTGTCTCTCTGGCGAGCGCACGCGCCCTATAGCAAAAACCTCTCCAAAAAAAAAAAAAAAACTTCATGAGCTGATAATTGAAATACGTAGCCCCTCTTCCATTTACTTGCATGTATCACATTTTCAATAAAAAGGCACGATGATTCCTAGCAGTTGTCACTCCTCAGAGAGCGATCTTTGAGGGGTGTCTGGCATAGGTCGTGCATGAAAAGGCACTGAGGCCTTTGTCTTCTGTTCACCTGTGCTGCCTCCCTGGAGATAACCCCCCCACCACCACCCCACCCCACCCTACCCCCCCCCCACCCTACCCCCCCCCCCCCACCCACCACCCCCCCCTGCCGAGGCTGGACCCTGGCACTGTTTTGTGTGACAATGGCCTTTTATCTTAAATGATAATGAGAATTTTTGTTACTGTCAGGTCAGCCCTTGTCTGACAACAATATAATGCAAACCACATATATCATTTAAAATGTCCTAGTCACCACTTACTAGAGCAAAGAAATAGGTGAGATTATTTTTAATACATTTTACTTAACCCGATATCTAAACTATTACTTTATTATGAAATCACAGAAAAATAACTGAGCTAGTCTACATTCTTTCATACCAAGTCTTCAAAATCTGAACTGCAGTTTACACTTACAGTGCATATCTATTCAAACAAGCCACATTTCCAGGGCTCAGTAGCCACATGTGGCAGGGTGCTACAGCATGATAGCCAAGGCTCCTTCTCGGACTAACTGACCAGGCCCCTGAAGGCAGGGCTTCTCTGCTCTACTCGCTGTCCTGTTTCCGTTTCACATTCATGGACTTCCTACGGAATTTCTGCTACTACTTCAGACTTCTGCCATGCTTAGGATACTAGATTACACTTAATTGTAGACATTTTCTTGCATTATCACAAAAACAGAGAACTTGATTTACTCTTTTCACCACATATTGTTCTAGAAAAATGTTCAATTGTGGTATATATACAATATCAATTGTACTATAAACTAATAATAACAGGGACTCTGAGAATGAGATAGTCAAAGTAGAATCTAAAGCATGTTTTGCTGAGCTAATCCTACAAAGATTTGACATTCGGTATATGCACCCATATATATATATATATATATATATATATACATATATATATACACACACACACACACACACACACACACATACATATATATATAAATATATTATTTTTTTACTCCCTATGGTCTAGATCCACTCTTACATATCATGGTTACATACCATGTCATGTATTTTCACATGTTAAGCTTTGAAGATGGTGAAGTACTTACTTGTCATTGAGGTTTTTTTTTTTTTCTTTTGTCTTATTTCATTTTCTTTTATACATTCAGTCACATTTTTTAGCTTATAAAGTGAATATTTCAATATATGAACATTCTTCCTAGTCCAGTTGATTAAACTATAAAATAGCTTCAAGAGATAATATCACATTTCTTTGAGTTTTACCTTGGAGCTAATAATGTAAAATGTGCAATTGCCTTTAATCATAGGGACTTCAGCCTGTTGGCCACTAGGGGGAGACATGCAAGCACTCACATCTATCCCAGCTCCTTAAATCCAGTCTTTACAGCTGCTATGGACCCTGCTCACTCAGATCACACCCAGTCTGAGCCAGAAGATATTGGCTACCATCTATTTCATGCTATTGGAGGGCCAGGCCAGTGAGTTCAGAGTGGAATCATTTGCCGAGCAGTTCAGCCAAGACTGATAGAGCCGAGATTTAGCTGACGAAAGATTGGACTTAACAGGGTAAAACTTGATAGAGTAAATCTCCCTTGTTAAAACTTGTCTTTTTTTTTTTTTTTTTTTTTTTTTTAAGTTTGCTAAGGGGGTGGGGGGGCATCAGGTGGTGTAAAGTTTAAGGCACTAGACTCCCACATGGCTAACTGCAGTTCAAGTCCTGGACCTGGCAGCTTGAAAATCACACCAGGCACATGTGCATGCATGCCCAAAATCCCAAAAGGAGAATGGAGGAGAAGGGATTGTAGCATAGCCCTCACTCCTTGGGGCGATTACTCACTTTTTCTATCTCTTTCTTGCTCTCTCTCCAAGAAGCACACTTGCCCTATGGCAAAATTCTAAAACAAAATAAAATTTTTGCCAGAGGGTGTCTGCGTTTTTGAGAGAGACTAGGAGGCAAAGTGGGGAAGCACTCTCTTGTGGAATTGTCATGCTATAATTCCTTCTCCTCCATTTCTCCCTTTTTTTGGGATATTGGGCCTGCTCTCACAAGCTCCTGGGTCAGGGCACTGCAACGCATAGTCAGCCATGTGGGATTCAGCTGCCTTAACCACCAAGCCACACGCTGGCCCAAAACTCCTTTGTCTGAAAAAGTAATGTTTTCTCCTTAGCATTTAATTTTAGGACCTGTAAATATAACTGCTTTTTAAATGTACCATATAATCCTAAACCAATTTACTATGGTACTAAAAGATAATTAGCTTAATATAAACTGCTCCCTTGTGTTTCTGGCCAAGGACTGAATTTTATTTTATTTGTAAAAAGGTCAGTGTTTAACAAGTTAAATAATCTTGACTTTATTCTTCAAGGGTGCCTTTGATGAAGGAAGATTTCCTTCTCATACATGCGGCAATAAACTATTTCTTACACCCCCATATTCATCATTAGTACAAGACGAGGCAATTACTATCTTTATGAACAAAGAACCATCCTCTGTGAAGGGTTGGTAGTGGTCTTTCTACATGGTATCGTAAAATCTGAAGGAAAAACCCTATGAATACTATTTTATAGCCCATTGCTATAAAACAGTATCAATACTTACTGGGCATTTGTTCACTAATTTCACAGTGACTGTATCTTTTCTGGAAAATTGCTGGTAAGAAAACTGAAATGTAAGCTGCTTCTCATTCTTCAACCATCACTGTGGATCCTGATTTTTGTGCCGTCCTTTTTCAACAGAACATGTAAATGACCACGACAGAATTGATTTCAAGGGCCAGGGGCATGATAGTGTGACTGGGGCGCCAGAAGCCAGGTCCTGCTCTAGGTCTGTGCAGGGAAGATGGAGGCTCCATGCAGAGGGGGTCAGAGACCCAGAGAGCTCCTTTAGGAAGAGAGAAGTTGGGTAAGACCAGCAGGACTGTGTAGAGAAAGCGCCACTGGGGATTGACTCGGCTTCAGGTCCAGTCGGCCCACCTGGCTCCCACCTGCCAAAGGCAACCCACAGGAGGTGCTTTGAGCAACCATGCAGGATTAGAAGGCAGGTTGGAAGGGACAAGATGGAGGCTTAACTCTAGGAATTGGAAAAGGGCATGGATACCAGCCTATAAGTGAACTGGCTAAGCACAGTGAGCTTGCAAACTAATTCTAGAGGACCCTGATTTATTAGGGTTGGACTTAATGATTTTTCAACTTTACATGGACCGATGGGGTTTTCAATGCATTTTCACTTTACACTATTTCCTTAAGTAAATCCATGGTAAATTGAGGAGCATCTACTGTGCTTACCTTAATCAATGTAGGGTGTGGAACGTGGAAGGAGAGGGGCTCGGGGATGGCATATACATTTTAGAAACTGGGCTGGCTCTGTGGCCCAGCAGTAATGTGTAAAGAAAAGCCAGATCCTACATGGTGACTGAGACAGGAATCCCCCCAGGTCAGCCTGAAATGTGCTGGGCATGCATATAGGTGCCCAGAGCTGACCAGCTGGAAGACCAGAGAAAGTAGACAGATGTGGCCAGACTCTGTGAAGGGTGCTCACCTCTCTTTCTCTCTCTGCTGCATGTGCATCCACACACACATGCTCTATCATAAATAAAGAAAAACTTTTTTTTTTTAAGTTTTAAAACTTGGGAAAAATAATGTCTTCATAATTACAGAGAACAAGCAGAAGATTAGAAACAGCACATATGTCCACATTCCAGCAAAATACAATTCTGTTCACCCAGGAGAAGTCCAGAGAGGAAGAAGCATTTTCTTATTTATTTATTTGGAAAGCTTTTTGCTATAGAGCATGTGCGCTCACCAGAAAGAAAGAGACAGAGAGACAGAAAGTGAGAAATCACCCCCCAGTGGGGATGGCCATGCTACAATCCCTTCTCCTCCATTCTCCTCTCAGGATCTTGGGCATACATGCACACGCGCCGGGTGTGAGTTTAAGCCACGGGTTCTGGGACTTGAACCGTGGTCGGCTACATGGCAGTCCAGCAACATAGCCATTTCGCCAATTGCTAGTCCCAAGGGAAAAGTATTTTCAAAATTGTATAGTAAGTTATTTTTACCTTTTATCATGTTGAACAAATTTTCACATATAATATTTTCATGTCATTCAGCCATCAATATTCTAAGATTTTTCTTAAGGTAAAAATAACTCCTAACACAATTTTAAAGGTCAAATAAATAAAGCTCACAAACTAGGATAAATTATTTGATTCAGTTTAAAAAAATAAAAAATTAAAAAAGATCTAGTAATGTGTGTCTACAAAAAAAAAAACATTAAAAATAATACAATACAGGGATCAGGAGGTGGCATAGTGGATAAGGCACTGACTCCCACATAGTTAACTGTGGTTCAAGCCCTGGACCTGGTGACTTAAAACTCATGCTGGTCATGTGTGTGCACATGCCCAAAAACATGAAAGGAGAATAGAGGAGAAGGGATTGCGGTGTGGCCATCCCCCCTGGAGAGTGATTTCTCACTTTCTCTCTGTCTCTGTGCCTCTCTGGTGAGTGCACAAGTAGGAAAGAACAATATAGAAAAAGATACACCAGCTTTTATAAACTGTAAAAAAGCAAAGGAAGTGATTTTAATAACTGACAAAAGTTAATTCAAGGTGAAAAACATCAGCAAAGACAGGAAGGAGCATAATAAACAACTAAAAGTAACTAATCCAGAGGGTAAAATGATCATGTATGATAAAAAGCACAACTCACAAGACAGTGGAGAGCAATAGATGAATTCATTCTATTTTTAGATTTAACACTGCTTCTGAATCTCATCAAATAGAAAAAGCAATAATAATAATAATCAGAATTAATACATTTAAAATAATATAACTATATAAAACTTTAGAGCCAACAAAGAATATACATTCTTTCTGATTACATGTGAAATCTTCACAAATAAAAATATTTTTTATGCCAATACATGTGTACATACAGAGAGAGTGAAAGCACCCTTGACAGAGTCTCATCACACCACAATCACCTTTCCACCACCCTCCATTCTGGATGCTCTGGGTGCCTGGTGTGTTTGCAGATGATCCAGGCTTCCAGAACACTGCATTATCATTATGCCACAGCAAGTAGTCCTTCACACACAAAAAAAATTAGTAGGACCTAAGCCACAAAGAAAACCTTAATAAATTAGAAAGAATCCACAGCATGCAACCTGTTTTCTGACCATAATAAAATAGAACCAGAAATCAATGGCAAGTTCAGATCTATATCCCATTAAGTCTGGAGAAAAAAAAATAGAATACCCGAATTAAAATAAAATTATGAGAAAAATCTTAAAATACTGATGGCTGAATGACATGAAAATATTATATGTGAAAATTTGTTCAACATGATAAGCGGTGCCTAAAGGGAAATGTATAACCCGGTTGTATTTTATGGAAAACACAAGAGAAATAAGTGCAGAAACAAGCGATTACCAAAGGCTAACAAATATAGCAAGGAAAACAAGGAAGGAAATAAACATCAGAAAAAAATATATAAGTGAAAAATTATATAGTGAAAAAATATAAAGTGAAAAAAAAAGACAAAAATATTTTGGAGCCCATCTACAGTGGGCATGCTAAGATGCTGTGTTCCACAAGCTGGGGGGTGGATTTGATTCCCAGGCCTAACAGAAAGGCTGGGCTGGTGGTGTGCAGCTATAATCCCAGTAACTCAGAGGCTGAGGCAGGAGGATTGCAACACAGTGATACCTTGTCTTAAAAAAAAAAAAAATGAGGGATTATTAATGAAACTAAAGACAATTCTGTTAAAGAGACCTACGACAGAATTTGTCAAGAGAAAATCCAACAAATCTACCAACAGAGAGAAGATATAAAGAAATAAATGCATGATAACAGTAGGGAAATAATTATAGACACAACAGATTTTAAGAAACAACAAATTGATTGAAATAGTCACTTTGTAAGCGAAATAATATGACTGAATGTATGAAAGAAAATGAAATAAAAAATAAAAATAGCCTTAACAGAATGTGAGATGTGCTGGAAAGACCGTGGACTCTGGCATTTGCTGAAGCTAGACCAGCACTGATCCACAAGGTAGCCACTAGGCACCTGTGCTTGTTCAATTTTAATTTAATTACAATAAAGTAACTACATTTAAGTAAAAGAAAGAAAGAAACAAACAAACAAACAAACTGGGGCCAGCAGGTGGCGTAGTGGTTTCCCACATGACTGACCACAGTTGACTTCTTGGACCTGGTGGCTTGAAAATCAAGCCAGGCATGTGTGTGTTTGTGTGCCCAACATCCTGAGAGAAGAATGGAGAAGGGATTTTGGTGTGGCCATCCCCCCCCTCAGAAGTGTGATTTCTTACTTTCCCTCTCTCTCTACTTTCTCTGTCTCTCTCTAACGAGTATATGCACCCTATGGCAAAAACAAACAAACAAACAAACAAAACCCTGAAAAAAGATATGAGCAATTATGCAGCAATGACTTATTTTTTATTTTTTTACATTTTTGTTCATTTTATTTAACAAATTTAGGCTATAGCATATTTACAACTTGTATTTTTTCTATGCACTATATCCATGTATATTAGTTAGATCCAAATAAATGTTTTACTATAAATGTTTTTCCATGGGTTCTTTTGAAAATCTTCAGTTATCTCCTCCTTTTTACATTGGGATTATATCTAAAGAGGTAATCAGAAAGAGACTCTTCTTTTGCATGTTGATTTTACATCTCCATTTCCTGCCTTAACCATTCTTCTAGTTCTGTATTCTTTCGGGTTTGATGTGCTATTAGATCTGATCCTCCAATGATGTGTGGACATTTTCTTACTCCAGGATATGCAACCTTTTTGAATTTCTTGAAATTCTTTAGTTGACCATAATCATTGTTTGTAACAGATAGTTTTCTGGTAGTAGAGGTATCAACCACCAAGGATCTAAATTCAGTCACTAATACCTTTCTTGGAAGCATCTCAGTATCAACATGAAGTTTGTCATTGTTGGATACTTCTTCTTTGGTTGACCATACTGATTCTTTCTTGAGCTCACATTTCTTCCTAATTTCATTTTCTTGAGATATTTTACTATTTCCTGGTAGTGTTTCATCACTAAAAATGTCATTTGTTTCTATACTCATCCTTGGTCTTTTCTTAATATTAATCGCTTCTTCTTGTTTTTGAACTTTCACTTCAATTTCTAACTCTGGTTTTGTGTTCTTAAAAAACTCTTCCAACACCTCATCTTCTATGGCCAGATCATCAATACCTTTTCTTATTTTTGATCTTAGATTTTCTGTAGAAAATGATTTATTAGCCAAAGTTTTCATACTGGATTTTAAATCTGTATCTGTAAGTAAGTTATCTGATTTTTCATCCATGGATTCATTCTGAGATAGATGTTGCTCTTCATTTTTCCACAATGAGGGTGTAGCAGGCTATGTTTGTTCCAAAAGAGAACAAGACATTTCTATTCTTGCTGATTTAGATGAAGACATTTCTTGATTTTCTTCATCCCTTTCCCTTTTCTTCGTAGCTGGCTGAAAGGAATTTGTGATGGAGTTGGCCTGTGGCTGCTGAGAAGCTTGAGCTTTGCTTTTAATGACACCTGGGAGTTTTGTTGGTGAAAGCTGATAGTTTGGGAGTTTCGTCCTGGCCGTAGTTATTGATACCATCTTGTTATTAGAGCTTGTTTCGTGGGTTTCGTTTATAGCGGATGTTTCTT
Source organism: Tupaia tana (assembly GCA_026018925.1). NCBI lineage: Eukaryota > Metazoa > Chordata > Mammalia > Scandentia > Tupaiidae > Tupaia > Tupaia tana. The sequence goes on from JAKSZU010000001.1 coordinate 65,822,728, forward strand.
GTGAAAGCATTCTGAATTTTTGTTCCCTTATGGAGGTTTTGATTTCTTTTGATCTTTCACTCAAATCCATACATGTATCTGTGTGCTCTGATTCTGTGTCAGCTGCGTATATTGTAGTATTCACCAGGGCACTTGGCATTAGCTTTTCATTGACTGACAAGTGTTGTGAAAGGCTTGGCCCTGGAGTCGTCGTCTTTAAACCTGTATTGGGCTGGCCCCGAGGATCACAGTAATGCTCTGTTGTCATGAAAATAACTGCCAATCCAATTTCTGCTTCAGCAATAGGTCTGAGACCCTGCCTTTGGAGCATATCCATGATGTAATGAATCCATTGTTTCTGAGAGTCAGGAATCACGATCTGTGAATGTGTTATTCCTACATCAACAACACAAGTTTCAGGAGCTGAAAAGAAACTATCTTCTTCTTCATTTTCTTCTTCTTCAACCTAGTTTCTCCACCTCCAAAAACAATGGCTGAACTTAATTTCTTATGCTGTTTGGCATTTAAAAATACAAATGATTTCTCTTTGAAAATTTGCTTTCTTTCTTGTTGTCCTGACAGATCAATACTTTTATTTCCGATAGCTGGTTCATCAATAGGTGGGTAAAAACTTTCAATTTTGGAGGCTCTTTCTTGGACTGAACCACTTTGGCAAATATTCTGGTTTCACAATTGGACATCCACAAATGAGTGCACATATTGTTTTGATTAACTTTAACTGAGATCATGACAAGGTGAGTACATTCTTCTGTCCAGTTGTTCACAGTAAGTCCTCCAAGTTGCAATACAGCTTGACTTAAAGTAGTTTTCCCAGAGGCATCATGTTGGTCACAGAAAAGTCAGCAGTTAACACAGCATGATTTTGACTTACTGAGTTATCATCAATTAGAATAGCACAGTTTTTCCTGCCAACAGTGTACTCAACACCAGTCAACAGTCTGTGTGGTTCTCCTTGGGCCGGGCCCGCAGCGGGGAGCAGCTTCCACATTGGGCTGGCTCCAGAGAGCCGGGCTAACCCACAGCCCTGTCACCCTTGCAGCAATGACTTTTAAAACCTATATAAAATTGACAAATATTCAATCATATAAACCTTCAAAGCCCCAGAAATTTGAATAGGCTAATCATTAGAGAAACTGAATTGGTAATGAAAACCTCCAAAGGAGAGGCCTAGGCCTGAACATTTTTAGAGATGAGTTCAAACTTCCAAAGAACAAATAATTCCCATTTTCTATGATATGTTCCAGAAAATAGACTGGAAACCATTCGACTACTATTTTGAGGCCATGTAACCTTGAAACAAACCAGACAGGGACAGTGTAAGAATAGATCAATTATAGGAGATTTGTCTTATAAACTCAATGATGAAAAAGGTTTTTGTAAAGGTTAATTATATTACTATTCTGTTTTCCTTCCTTCCTTCCTTCCTTCCTTCCTTCCTTCCTTCCTTCCTTCCTTCCTTCCTTTCTTCCTTTCTTCCTTTCTTTTTCTTCAGGTTTTGCATGCATTCCCTGGAGAGAGACGGTGAGAAATCACTTCCCCTGGGGGAAGGTCACACTGCAATCCCTTCTCCCCTGTTTTCCTCCTGGGATTCTGGGCATGCACCCTCACATGCCCAGCATTATTTTCAAGCCTTCAGGTCTGAGACTTGAACTGTGGTTGGAGTCTAGTACCTTTTTACAAGCTGCCATGCCCAAGAATCAGTCACACACTCGGCCATGTGGGATCCAACCACTATGCCACCAGATGGCCCAGAGAAGGGTAAATCTTCTGTCTTCAAATTTGGAAGAAAAAAAATCTACCCCTGCAATTTGGCATTGAGCAGAAACAATACTATCAGTTATGCCTTTCGAGTGTGATGTTGAAAAATATACCTGGAGATGGTCTGGACTATATTTCATGGTTTGCTGTTTTGGAGAAATGAGGCATTGGACATACAGAAAAAGACAGAACGAGGGGGAAAGGGAAAAACGAGAAAGCAAGCCACCAGGTCTAGGACTTGAACTGCAGTTGGTCATGTTAGAGTCCAGTGCATTAACCACTACACATCAGCTGTCAGCCCTAGCCATCCCTAAATTTTTGAATGAAGGGACTGGAGATGATGTCTAGGGTTTTATTTATTAGTTTGTCAGGAAAGTCATGCATATTTTTTCTATGCAAAAAAGTGTGTCATAACTTTCCTGACAACCCAGTAGTTCAATCACTATGATTCAAATCCCCAATTTTCTACCATAATGACCGCTCCTGGAAGAAATATTCATGTTTGCCTGTCTGGCAAGTTAAAAAAAAAAAAAATCTCATGGGGCCTTGGTAATGGGTTCCTATTGAGCGGTGTACCCCCATACCAAAAGGAAATCTTGTTAATTCAACTTCTCTTGAAAGCTAATACCTTGTAATAACCATTGCATGAATTACTTGGTCCTGCTGGGCCCCAGCTTGTGACATCCTTTCCGATCAAAGTTACCCTCAGGGACAGGCTTTAATCCCTGTTTGTGAAGTTCTGTTACCCTGGTCCAAAGGACTGGACTGGCCGTCTATAACTGTCTCTTTTTCCTCCGTTCTTTCCTTCCTTCCTTCCTTCCTTCCTTCCTTCCTTCCTTCCTTCCTTCTTTCTCTCTCTCTTTCTCTCTTTCTTTCTTTTTTTAACATAAGCATGATATTTTAAACTTTTTGCTTTGAAGTAATTACAAATTTCACAGAAACCTGTAAAGGAAATATGGAGTGGCCCTCTATAACTTTGTACCCAGTGTCTCTTAATGGTTAGAGTTTGTTTGTTTTTTTTTTTTTTTTATTTGCAAAGGATATATGCTATTGCCAGAGAAAGGCTGACAGAGAGGGAGCAGGAGAAAGCAACAACCATGGGAATCACCACTCTTTAGTCCCTTCTCCCTTTCTCCCTTCTTTCCAAACTTTGGGCGCACAGTCATACGTGCCTGGCATATTTTTCAAGCCACCAGGTCTGGGCTCCAACTGTGGAGTTGGCTGTATGGAATCTGGCTTCCTTAACTACCTGGCCACAGGCTGGCCCCTGCTTACATCTTATGTAAAACTAGTACAAGAGGAAAACATGAAAGTTAACAATAGTATAACATGTTTGTATATACTAATATATGTCTCTCTCTCTCTCTCTCTCTATATATATATATATATATATAGATCTATATGTAAATATAGATATATTTAAGTTTTTACCATAGGACACGTGTTCACTGGAGAGAGACAGAGAGATAAAACAGAGAGAGGGAAAGTGAGAACCCACTCCCACCCCTCCCAGGAGCAATGGCTGTGTGGCTATCCATTCTCCTCTTGAGATTTTGGGCACACACGTACACACACTTGGCATGTTTTCAAGCAGCTAGGTTTGGGACTCAAACTGTGCAGTTGGCCATGTAGGATTTAGCTCCCTTAACCATCAGGCCACAGGCACAGTGGTTACATCTTATATAAGTATAGCACAATAGTAAAACATGAAGATTAACAAACATACAATGTGTATGTGTACAGATTTATGTCTCACTCTCTCTCTATTTTTTTAAGAGAGAGATTTTTGTTATAGAGAGCATGTACTCACCAGAGAGACAGAGAGAGACAGAGATAGAAAGTGAGAAATCACCACCCGGGAGGATGGCCACACCACAATTCCTTCTCTTCCATTCTCCTCCAGGGATTTTTGGGCACACATGCATACACACCCAGTGTGAGTTTCAAGCCACTGGGTCTGGGACTTGAATTACACTCGGCCATGTGAGAGTCCAGTGACATAAATTCTATGCCATTCATTTGCTGGTTCCAATGTTTAGATGTATTTTTTTAATTGAACATTTTCATTGTTGTAAAATACACATAACATAACATAAAATTTACCATTTTACCCATTAGATATATAGTTTAGCATTGTTAAATATATTCACATTGTTGCTTAACCAATCTCCAGAACTCTTTTTCTTGTAAAACTGTAACTCTATAACCATTAAATACTAACTCCCTATTCTCTTTCCCCCAGCCCTTAGAAATTGCCCTTCTACTTTCTGTTTTTATGAATGTAACTACTCTTGGTATCTCATATAAGTGGAGTTGTAGGTCCCCTATCCTTTAAAAGTCTTCTTTTTAAGCCTAAACCATGGGAGAACTGATGACCATAAGAGAAACTTTAAAGAACCTAATATCAGAAGTAGAGATCACCACTATATAAGGTACCTGTATAAATTATTGTCTAACCCAGAGCACTTTTGAAAAGGGAATGATAAAAACCATTACAATTTCATTAATTATTTTATTTAAAAATTTTTTTTTAGTTTTGCTATAGGGTGCCTGGACTTGCCAGAGAAAGGCAAGGGGAGGGGAGCAGAGAGCAGAGTGAGAAATGTTCCCCCATGGAGGATGGCTATGCCACAATCCCTTCTCCTCCATTCTTCTCTCCAGATTTTGGGTACACATGCATACTGGCCCAGCATGATTTTGAAGCTACTGGGTCCAGGACTAGAACCATGTTCAGCCAGGTGGGAGTCCAGTGCCTTAACCACCACACCTAAACATACAAACATTTAAAAAAATGGATTATTTCACTATGACTCTGGAATGTTGATATCTGCAATACTGCTTATATTCCTCCTGTTCATTACAATCTGTCACTCTTGTATCTGGGTCATTTCACTCACTTTTTCTTGTTGATTGCACCCCATAATCAGCCAACATTATTGCCTTCCAATGGAGATTACTTATAGTGAGTTGTTTGGTGGGACTGTCTGCAATATTGTCATTAAATGGTGAAGTGGTTCTAACACCTAAAATAATGTAAAGGAAGTAATGTATCAGAATTATGGGGCCAAGCAGTTAGCATAATGGCTATGTCGCTGGACCCTGTGGCTTAAACTCACACCAAGCGTGTGTGCCCAAGATCCCAAGAGGAGGATGGAGCAGAAGGGATTGCAGCATGGCCATCCCCCTAGGGGGTGATTTCTCACTTTCTATCTCTCTCTGTCTTTCTGGTGAGCACACGCCCTATAGCAAAAACCTCTCAAAAAAAAAAAAAAAAAAAAAAAAAGAATTAGATCTGCAGGTTCCATTTTTTAACATGGACTCTTACTGAATAGATCAAATCACAGATGGTAGTTAACAACAGCTAGATTAAAGCTGACCTCTTAGAGTCCTATTGGGCAGTTAAAACTGCATTAATTTGTTGGCACCCAGGAAACTGTAATTTTGTAAAACTAATACTTAGAGGCTGAGCTGGAGCAAATTTGCCTGAATCAAAGTGGGACAAGGCAACAGGTGATTGGCTGGGCAGGTCTCCTGTGAAGGACCTACCTGAAGACACATGCCAGGAATTTCAGGGCTATGAGGGACAAGGTCCATGGAGGAAAGCATGCTTGTTTCTGCCCTGGTGCTGAGGACCAGATTTGCCAGGGCTTCCCCTTTGGGAAATGTTACAGTTTGATATATGGAAGAACTAATCCCAATTCTCTTCAAATTATTTCTAAAGATGTTAAGGAAGAAACCCTCCCAAACTCATTCTATGAAGACTCCATCATCTTGATATCAAACCCAGATAAGAATATAACAAAAAAGAAAACTACAGACTAGTATCTGTCATGAATATTGATACAAAAATTCTCAATAAGATAGTAGTCAGTCAGATTCAACAACACATTAAAAAGATTATACACCATGACCAGGTGGGCTTTATCTCAAAGATGGTTCAACATGAACAAAACATTAAATGTCATACATCACATTAACAGAAAGAAAGATGAAGACCATATCATCATATCTATAGATGCAGAAAAAGAATTTGATAAAATACAACATACTTCATAATCAAGACCCTCAGCAAAAAAGGAATATAAGGGACATTTCTCAACACAATAAAAGCCATATATGACAGACTCACTGCTAACATCATACTAAATGAGGAAAAGCTAAAACACCCACTAAAAACTAGAACAAGACAAGGCTGCCCTCTTTCTCCACTCCTTTTTAACATAATGCTGGAAGTTCTAGCCAATGCCAACAAATTAGCAAAATAAAAGGCATACAGATAGAAAAAGAAGAAACTAAACTATCTCTATTCATCAATGATATAATAATTTTAAAAATAATTATTTTATTTAACTTTTTATTTTAATTTGACCAGAGACGGCAGAGAGAGAGAGAGAGAAGGAAAGTGAGAATGCAAGCTGCCATGTCCAGGACTTGAACCATGGTCGGCCATGTGGGAGTCCAGTGTCCTTAACCACCACACCACCTGCCAGCCTCCTATAGATGATATAATTATATACGTAGAAAATCCAAAGAAATTCACAACAAAGCCCTCCTAGAATTGATAAATGAATTCAGTAAAGTAGCAGGATACAAAATCAATATGCAAAGAACTGTAGCCTTTTTTTTTTTTTTTTTTTTTTGAGAGGTTTTTCGCTATAGGGCGCGTGCGCTCGCCAGACAGACAGAGAGAGACAGAGAGACAGAAAGCGAGAAATCACCCCCCAGGGGGGATGGTCACGCCGCAATCCCTTCTCCTCCATTCTCCTCTTGGGATCTTGGGCACGCACGCACACGCGCCCGGCGTGAGTTGTAAGCCACCGGGTCCGAGACGCGAACCGCGGTCGACTACGTGGGAGTCCAGCGACATAGCCATTACGTTAACTGCTGGTTCCCATGAACTGTAGCCTTTTTATACATCAACACTAAGCAGACAGAATTGAAGAAACCAATCCGATTTACCATAGCTACAAAATGAATACAATATCTAGGAATAAAAGATTCCTACAAGGAAAACTATGAAAAACTGAAAAAAAGAAATTGAGAATGCTATAAACATAAAAAATGAAAGACATCCCATGTTTTTGGTTGGAAGACTCAATATAATCAAAATGTCAGTTCTACCCAAATTAATTAATATATTCAGTGTAATTCCAATCAAATTGCTGGTGATTTCATCACAGAAGTAGTAAAAACAACAATAAAATTTGTCTGGAATAATAAAAGACCCCATATCACCAAGACAATGCTATGCAAAATGTCTAAAGTAGCAGGCATCTGACTACCCAACTTCAAAATATATTACAAAGTGGTGATAATCAAAACAGCATGGTACTGACACAAAAATAGACACAAAGACCAATAGGAAAGAATAGAGAATCCAGAAATAAACCTTAACCGTACAGTCAACTATCTTTCAGAAAGGGTACAAGACGATGCAGTGGAGAAAAGAAAATCTTTTCAGCAAATGGTGCTGAAAGAACTGGATACCCACCTACAGAGAAATGAAACTGGACTCCTATGTCTCACCATTGACAAGAAGCAACTCAAAATAGGTGAAAAATTTAGATATAAAACCTAAAACTATGAGGGACCAGCAGTTAGTGTAATGGCTATGTTGCTGGCCTCCCACGTAGTTGACTGCGGTTCGAGTCCCGGACCTGGTGGCTTAAACTCACGCCGGGCGCATGTGCGTGCGTGCTCAAGATCCTGAGAGGAGAATGGAGAAGGGATTGCAGCGTGGCCATCCCCTCTGGGGGGTGACTTCTCGCTTTCTATCTCTCTGTCTCTCTCTGTTTGTCTGGCGAGTGCACACGCCCTATAGCAAAAACCTCTCAAAAAAAAAAAAAAAAAACCACTCTAAAAGTATGAAAGTACTGGTAGAAAACTTAGGGGAAACTCTTGAACACATTGGAGTAGGAAACAATTTCTTAAATAAGACACTCAAAACATAGGCAATAATCCAAAGAATAGACGATTGAATTACATAAAGCTAAAAGCTTCTTCACATCAAAGGAAACAATAATTACAGTGAAAACACAACCCTCAGAATGGGAGAAAATATTTGCACATTGTCTCTCAGATAAGGGATTGAGAACTAGAATATATAGGGAACTCAAGCAGCTCACCCACTTTTCTTTTTTAAAAGTGAGATAATTGTATTAAAAAGTGAGCAAATGAATAGATAATTTTACAAAGAAGATCTATGGATGGCCAGAACATGAGAAAATGTTCAACAATGAGATCCCATTTAACCCCAGTTAGAATGGCTAGGATATAAAAAACTTAAAGAACAAGTACTGGTAAGACTGTGGTAAAAAGGGAGCCCTCTTACACTGTTGGTGGGAATATAAATTAGTACACTCTGTAGAAAACAATATGGGAGATTCTTCAAAAACCTACAAATGGAATTGCCATATGACCCAGGAAATATAACTCCAAATGACAGGAAAACACAGTCAGAAAGACACTTGCACATTCATGGTTATTGCAGCATTATTCACAATTGCTAAGACATGGAATCAACCTAAGTGTTCAAGAACTGCTGACTGAGTTGGGAAACTGTGGCACATATATACTATGGAATATTGCTCAGCTATAAGAAATAATGAGACCCTATCATTGATTCAAAGTGGATGAACATGTTGGATGTTCATGGTGGGTGAACAAAGTGGATGACTTAATGTTGAACAAAGTTAACTTTGAAAGGTAATCACTGTATATCCCCACTCAATTTGTACTACTTATCTGCAATCTATGGCAGAAATTGAAAGATCTGAAGAATGATAGTAGAGAGGATAAGTGTAGATACTAGAGACTGTAAGGGAGGGCATGGGTGGTTGAGGGTGGGTGAGAAGTGAAAAAGGAATAAACTTTTAACAGACAAAAAAATGTAAAATTCTCTGTTGGAAAAAAATATTGTATACACCATGTTGGGGACTATATGTAAAATTAATATGAAAATTATATATGTGTATATATATGTATGTGTGTGTGTGTGTGTGTGTGTATATATATATATATATATATATATATATATATATATATATGGCAGGAATTTTATGAGAGAAGTTATGGCTCCTAGTAAGGACAGACAAGCTCACAAGCAGGGATAAAGACAAAGTTGTAACAGTATTTGTACCAGGCAGCAACAAAGAGGATTAGAAAAAGGAGAAAGGCTGTCAATACAGATCCCACAACTTATCTGAACAAAAGCTGAATTTTATGCTCACGTGTTTGTTGACTGAATCTGTGTGAGTCAAAATTTGGTACTAGTGAAAGCCTGGCTGGAATAGAGGAGATCTGGAGTCAGGGGTCTGGATATGGCTGCTGCTGGTTCAGCAATCTTTAGATGAGACTGACAAATCCACAAAGGGAATGTGAGGAGTTTCGTGGCTGCAGGGATAATAAGAATGACCTGGAAAGGCCCCTTCCATGGGGGCTGACATGGCTTAGTTTGACCAGGGAGATCTTTGAGCAAGGCCCAGTCTCTGGGCTGCAGGTGCTGATGAGAAGGCAATTCTGGGGCCAGCAGGTGGTGTGAAGGTTGAGTCCCACATAGCCTCAAACAGTGTGGTTTGAGTCTGGACCTGGTGGCTTCAGGGTCATACCAGGCAAGTGTGTGTGTGTGTGTGTGTGTGGAATCTCAGAATCCTGAGAGGACAATGAAGGAGAGGGGATTGTGGCATGGCCATCTCCCTTGAGGAGTAATTTTTCACTTTCCCTTGATCTCTCTCTCTCTCTCTTTCTCTAGTGAGCATGCATACCCTATAGCAAAAAAATAAAAATAAAATAAAATAAAATAAAAGTAATTCTGAGGGGTATCTGCATTTTGGTGAAGAAGATGTCTAGTTAGCTGTAATGCAGCAAGGTAATTGCCTAGGTCTAGAGGAGAAGTAGATAGGAAAGGTGAGAAATGCAGAGAGACCATACATGAGTTTAGGACTAAGAAAAAGAGGAGCTCTTAAAGTAATTTGTAACCTGAAGAGGGCATGTGGTAGCTAGGGCCACTTTTGATGTAGTTCTAGTGAGAGCTTAGGGAGTGGTTTAAGAGTGGGATGTCCTATATTCTGTGGAATATTACTCAGCCATTAAAACGAAACAAAACAAGACAAAACAGTGAGACCCTCACATTTGATAGAAAGTGAACAAATGTGGGGAACCAGCAGTTAGCGTAATGGCTATGTCGCTGGACTCCCACATGGTCGACCGCGGTTCGCGTCTCGGACCCGGTGGCTTACAACTCACGCCGGGCGCGTGTGCGTGCGTGCCCAAGATCCCGAGAGGAGAATGGAGGAGAAGGGATTGCGGCGTGACCATCCCCCCTGGGGGGTGATTTCTCGCTTTCTGTCTCTCTGTCTCTCTGTCTGTCTGGCGAGCGCACGCGCCCTATAGCGAAAAACCTCTCAAAAAAAAAAAAAAAAGAAAGTGAACAAATGTGGAAGATTGAATGCTGAGTGAAGGAAGCCAGACTATGAAAGACAGGCATTGTATGTCCCACCTAATGTATTCCAAATGTCTGCACTCTGTGGCAGAAGCTGAAAGATTAGAAAGAATAAAAGCATGGAGAGCGACTGTGGATACTAGAGTCAGTGTGGGAGGAGGGTGGGAAATGGGGACAGGGAAGGGAGGGAGGGAATCAAAGGGGTAAAAAAAAGCAAAACATTTAATGGACAGAAAAATGGAAAATTATCTGTTGAGGATAATGTGTATGGTAATATCTTTGGATTAATATACAGTGTAGAGTATATTCAGGCTGGGAAAATAATATTTTATGCTGTAAAGATGTACAGTGATTAAGGTAAAAAAAATAAGAAAATAAAGAAAAAATGAAAACCTGATATTTAGAGCACTAAATGATTCTTTGGTGACTCAAAAGAGTACTGCAGTTTCAGAGGTGCCTGATGGGACTTCGAGGGAGTCACTTACAGTTACAGAGAAACTGGCTAAGTTCTGTGGCAGAATGTGATTTTCTCCCCTTCGCACTATCTTTTTTTAGGGTATGGGCTTAGCATCCCCTTCCATAGCTTTGGCTCACACCAAGCTCAGATAATAGAAGAGGGAGTAAAGGGATAGAGAATCTCTTAGTGAAAACACTTGGGAATTACACTATTAAGAGGTGTTTAATAGGATGAAAGTTGGATTCTTTTGTAGATGCTTTGCTTTGTAAATCCAGAGGCAGGGCCAGTAAGAGAGGAGTCTAGGGTATCTCTGAAATCACTAATGTCATCTATGAGTTAGCAGTTTACAAACTTCACCCACTGGCTATAAATATTATTGAGAGACCCTCCCTTATGGCTCCCCCAAACTGCCAGGAGGCAGTGTAATATGGGTTGGTACTTAGGAGCTAGGCCTAGGTTCAAATTCTGACTCCTTCAGATTTAAAGTGTGAAAAATAACACAGGTTTGTCCCTATTTGCCCCAGATGCTAACAAATTACAAATAAAGCATTTAAATACATAACACACGGGTACTAACATAATATTGTCCTTAGGCACTTTGGCCAACTCTACTAGACTGCCTGCCTATGGGGGGAAAATACCTTTTTTAATTGAATCAGATTATACATTTAGAATGGTTTGTTTTATGTTATTACCCATGTTTGGCAAAACTGCGAAGAATTTAGAAAATGAATTTGAACTCTCAGGACTGATATTATGAACAAGAACATTATTAACTGAAAAAGCCACACTGGGAGGGCTCACAGCCCAGCAATCCTCTATAATCAATCCAGGAACAAATGTCATGGAGGCAACTAGGTAGGTGCTTTTCTATCCAGATGCACACAGAAGTAAATGCACAGAATCCGATGACTCGTTCACACCTGCGTCAGGGACACAGGAGGAGTATCTGAAAAGATCCTGGAGAACCAGTCTTGGTTGAATAACATCATTTGCCCAGAATTGTAGAGAGATTAACAAAGAGACTTCCTCTGTCACTTTTCTTTACTCTGTGTATAAGGCAGAATGATTTCATAATACTTCAGATAATTAACCTGCAGTGACTTCTCCAAAGGACTGGAACGTTTTGATAAAGGGTATATTAATTACATACAAATAATGGTATTTTATTCTACATGGAAACAAGGCAGAATAGCAAAAGATTTATTGGGAAGATTTAAAGCATAATTTTAAGAAAAATAAGAATCTCTTAAAAACAGTAACCCCAAAGTAAGGTGATTGTATATAAAATACTCTGAGAGATTCATTCTGGGGAGAATCCTGAGGAAGAAGGATTCAGTGTGAGGTGGTTAGATTTTCTTTGAAAGAAACTCTCATTCTCATATTTCTCTTCTAAGATTCTATAGGCAATGACCCGAGTATGAAGGGTGTTTACAGAACTAAGCTATTAACATTTGGGAAGCTTACTCTTGGTAAACTTTAAAAATGATGGATCATTTCAGAATTAGATGAGAAATGCTGAACATCATTGTTTTTATCTTAGAAGTAGTTTGCACTCGCCCCTCCCTGTATTTAGAAACGGATCAAATTAATTGTTTAAAGGAGAGAACAGTCTTTTTAGCAGATGAACAGTTGTCATAAATTCAATCATTTTTATTCTGGTGTGTCATCTAATTCTGTACCCAGTAAGCTAAAATTGAAACAGCAAACCACTACCTACAAACCAGCAAGAGTTTAATGTAATTAGCCTAGAGGAGGTCGATTCTCTGTCATGATTTTATAATTGGACCAGGAAACTGACTTATGGTAACTGTGATCGTATACTCTTAAACTATACAAATAAAAGTTTTATCTGTTGTGCCTCATATTTATCTTCAAGTTACTTCTCAGTTGCTTTATTTTATTGGGTCTTTGGGAATGTCATGACACATTTTTTCTAGAAAAATACATCATGATTTTCCCGATGACGTGATAGACAGCAAGGTGGTAGGAGGTGAAGAGAATTCTCTATCATTTCAAGTTCTTATTTTTTCAATCTTTTGTGTTTTTGCTCCCTCCCTCTGACCATCCCCAAGCTAAGAACTCCTGCTGCATACACAGCAAAGGACGTGAGAAAGAAAACCTGTGTGCTCTTGCCACCATGAACTTATCCCTAGGTAGTGATATTACAGGGTCCTCACATTTCTGTGATTGGACAGTCTCGGGATGAGGCTAGATATCACCCCATCAATGCACCACAGAGGACCAGGCTGTAGGAAGGCCCCAGGTTCATGAGCTTGTCATATTCCTGTAGGACTGAAATAGGTTGACTATCAATGTTTGTTTTAGAAGAAACTGATCTTGGGATTCCAGTGACACAAAGGTTTGGTACATTGCTTGCATTGACACACTCTCAAAATATTTCTTCTTCCATCACTTTTTAAGAAATTAGAGTCCTGGGGGCTGGACAGTGGCACAGCAGTAAAACTAGATTCTCGTGAGGCCAATCCGTACGGAAGGTTCTGAGTTCCTGCCCGGAGACCTTGAGTATGCTGGCCATGATCTCGGGCTGGCTGAGGCTGGAGGTAGATTGCAGCATTGGGACCCTGTTAGGGATATGGTCTCTCTAACTCTCTCTCTCTCTCTCACTCTCTCACACACACAAAGCAGATAAATAAAGTTAAAAAATACATTGGAGGCTTGAAGGACTGGCAAATAATCTACTTAAAATGCATTTACACAGTAAAAACAAGATACCCTGTCACTGTTTTATTTGAAGTGTTTTCATCAGTGACAGAGAAAATTTTTCTCATGTGGGCCAGCAGGTGGTGTGGTGTAAGGTGCTGGATACCACATGTCTGATTCGGCAGTTCCCACACCCAGAGATACATGCCCGAAATTCTGAGAGAGTAGAGGAGAAGGGATTGCAGCATAGCCAACCTCCTAGGCAAAATATCTATCTATTTATATATATATATATATATATATATATATATATATATATATATATATATATGTGTGTGTGTGTGTGTGTGTGTGTGTGTGTGCGTGTGCGTGTATAATTTATATATATATAAAATTTCTCATGAAAACTCTCCTTCCAAAAGGAGCACACACATTAGATAAATGTAAACTATCTCTGGGAATTTCCCAAAAGACCAGAAGTGAAAAAACTCTCATCTGAGTGATTTTGAGTTTCCTATAGTCTTCATGAACTTTAGTTTTATTTCAAAATCCAGAGTAAAGTTAGTTTTCAAAGTCTTTTAATATAAATAAGTTCAAAGTTTAAGAAAATTCCTACTTCTACTGTTTCATTGAAAAAATAATTACCATGAAATAAGTTTTAGAAATAAAGTCACAATAAATACTCAGTTTTTTAATATTCCATCTGAAGTCTCTTGCTAGAGATAATATTTCAGAAATTCAATAATTTTAGTAATTTGGTGGAAAGGTCATCAGTACATACTATGCACAAAAACAAGTGTAATGTCTTTGTATAATTTATTTAAAATTTATTGAGTTTCCTGTGTCCTTACAAATGTAACATTCTCATACACAACATTCATTGAAGAGGCACAATTCTTATTTTGAGATGACACAGATTAGACAGTTTTTTCCCAGTGAATAATTATTCTTTCATTAGGAAATCCAACTACAAACTGTCTTTCTGTAGAAAGTTGCTTGAATTTCTATTCCTAAGATAAAATGTAATGTTTCCATTTCAAAATGACCATATGCAAACTAACATTACTTTACTACTGTCTTTGTACTTTCAATTATGAGCAGGGTAATTTCACAGTGACATTTTTTTCCCCTAACAAAAAATGTAAAAAATATATTATTTTCTGGGAAGAAACCAACCTGGGTAAAGAATGGGCTGCTAGTCTTTATGATATCAAAATGAAATTGTCAACCAGGTGATCAGCAGTGTGCTTTGGCGCAGAATTTCTGTAGGTTTCCCTACCAGCCCGGACCCCATGAGTCACTTAAAAAACTCCCCTCAGAGACACAGACAAGGCCTAACGAGGGTGAGCGGGTGGAAAGTGAAGTGGGGGAATTGGTCCCTGGCTTTGAAGAGTGAACTTTTAGTTATTTGGCTGGTTGAAATGCCTCCAGGAATGCATTTTTATGTTGTCTGGCTCAACATAGACCTTGTATTTTGGGGTTCAGAGCTATGCCCTCATCACGCTTTATCTACATATTGTAAGACTGGCATAGGGACAGAGGCCTAGAAAAGGACAAAGTAGTATAGCAAGTTCTAGGTCACTGAGATTGAATCAGTTTCTGGTCCTTGAATTCAACTTTCTTACTGACTATAGAGTGTCTATAAGAAAAACAGCAAAAGGGGGCCGCTGGGACAGGGACAAGTAAGTGGGATCTTTGAGGGATCTTGGATCCCTCAAAATTCCCAGGGGACAGTGGGTGCTTGTTACATTGTGGATTCTCGGCCCACATCCTCGATCTGCTGACTCAGAATCTTTGCAGGGAAATGTAGGAATGCGCCTGTAAACTAACACCCACGATGATTCCATGGCCATTGGCCCCCAAGGAGTGTGATCCTTTCTCAACCCTGAGACTCTTTCATTTCCCAGATCCCATTTCTCTTTTATTCATTCTTGCCTTCTATTTTCATTAGCATTTAGCATTAACCATGGTGTTTGATCATCTGTAGAATGTTTTCAACTATAGAGTGACAGGCTTGGGCTCAGCTGTAAGGAACAGGCTTTCAGGTTGCACAACAGGCAGGTTTACTGACTCTAACACATTTTCATTTCTTTTTCAAAATTAAGTTTGGCAACTTTGTTTCCAGATGGAGAGCAGGGCATTAGAAGAGGTTGATAAGTCGATAAGCAGCCTTCTTGAGCACTGGCAGTTTCAAATATTTGACATTAAAAGCAGGGCTAGGGGCCAGCCTTGCAGGTTAAGGTTCTGGATCCCAATGGCCAACTCCATAGTTCAAGTCCCAGACACAATGGTCTAAAAGTCATGCCAGGAACATGTAAATGCATGCCCCAAATTGTGTGAGAATGGAGAAGGGATTGCCATGGAGGGCGAGGGGCGCCAGGTGCCTGGCGGGGGGGGACTTCTCACTTACCCTCTGTCTGTCTCTCTCTGGTGAACACAAGCATCCTATTGGGGAAAAAAATCTAACAACAAAAAGAGTGGGTCTGGGGAGACAAATAATGATTCACCATAGGGTGCTTTCCTGATCCTCGTCATCAAAACCTCATTACAGGGGGCTGACAGGTGGTTAAGGGTGCTGGACTCCCCCATGGCCGACCACGGTTCGAGTCCTGGAACTGGCGGCTTGCTTTCTTGCTTTCCCTTTCTCTCTCTCACTCTGTCCCTCTCTGGTCAAATTTAAATAAATACATAAATAAAGTTAAATAAAATAATTCTTAAAAACAAACAAACACAAAACACCTCATTTCAGCAGCAGTCACTCTGGATTCCCACAGCTTTGGCGGTGATTCTTTCATTACACACCAGGGGAAAACACTTTCTAGGGCTTCCTCCTGCTATCAGTAAGTTGTTTGGCATCACGTTGGACTCCCAAAGCTTAGGGATTCATCTGTTAGTTTACGTGACCATTTTGGTTTGAAAAATAGCTTATTATTTTCTACGCCTTTCAAATCTAAAAGTTTTATTGGAGTACCAGTCCTAGAACTTAATGAGATCTTCCCTTTTTGCTAACATATTACTGCCTGATGGTAGATACAGGAGTCATGGATTGGGAAGAATTTGGAGGCATTCATCCACCCATATGCACCAGCCTTCCAGAAAACCCCCTTCCCATACAATACAGATAAGAAAATACTTTAAAAGTAACAAAAGCATATCAATGATTGCCTAAGTGGAGGATGGGAAATGATTACTCAGAGGCAGGACAAACTATTGGGGGTGATATATATGTTCACTATCACCATTGTGGGCATGAATGGTGTGGACGTATGTCTAGGTGTAACCAGTTGTACCGTTCCAACATGTGAAGCATATTTTATGTCTGTTATACCTTAATCAAGCTTTTACAAAATTTCAAATGAGTGAAAAAAAAATCTAGCAATCACTTTAATTCCTGAAAAACTAATTGAATGAAATGTAATTAAGAGGTGGTGGATGCCCAAGATAAAATAAGTAATAGTTTTAGCATTATTCTCTCTTTTACAGTATTAAGAAGTTGAGTTATTCATGCCGGGCACATGTGTGTTCGTGCCCAGGATCCCAAGAGGAGAATGGAGGAGAAGGGATTGCAGCGTGGCCATCCTCCCTGGGGGGTGATTTCTCGCTTTCTGTCTCTCTGTCTCTCTCTGTCTGTCTGGCAAGCGCATGTGCCCTATAGCAAAAACCTTTCCAAAAAAAAGAAGTTGTTACTCACCTTACTAACAGTATTAGAAGAAATAGGTGGACCCCAAATGGAATTATATCATATTTTATCAAAATACAATATTTTTCCTTCTACAATTGCCCACCATTATATTTAGAAGGAAGTCATGGTTAGAAAACATTTTTTGTAGGAAGTAAGAATTAAAAAATTTTTTTCCCTAGCAATCTGGAGATAGCAAAGTAACTAATATTAGGTATTTATGAGGTAATTTTAAATCCAGGAAAGGGTAACAGTGTTCAGTAGGAGGCTAAATGAAATGTTTACCACTATTTAATAACTCTGAAACTGTGCATCAATACTCTATATTTTACAGACACTTAATGACACCATGCAAAAGACAGAAACGTGTATCCATTGATCTTCAATAGATTAAGGTCAAAGGTGGGGAAAATCAAACCAGACATTTTGTAAAAGCAAAGGAGGCATACAACAGGAATGTGATTTTCCATTTGAGTCACCTGCAGACTGCCTTAATCATGAAGCCTTATTTGCTTAAGATGTTGAGGATGCTGGTTCAACACAGCAGTTTTTAAAGAATTCATTTTTCACTGGATCCCATTTTGTAGGAATTAAAGCTAACCTTTTCTTAACAATTTCCAATCTTCTCTACAAGTAAGGACTGCAAGAAAAAGATCTTACAATTCAGTAATATGTATGCTTTTACAGTTGTGTATTAAAGTCAGGTTCAGTTTAACAAAATTATTCATACAATGTACAGTTTAAAAGTGTCAATTTTACAAAGAAATTCAGTTAAAACTCAGAGGATCTAATCCTAGTTTGATAAGTAGTATTTCTAAATGACCTGGAAGCTTTTGTTTGAAAAATGAAAAAAAGACTTTAATTTGAGCTTCACTGACATATTTTTACCATCTTTTCCCCAAAAGAACATTTCTAGAGCACAAAATAGATTCATAATTGTTTAATTAGATACATTTTACATATCCTGAACATAATGGCTCCCATAGAAATAAATTAATATCTTATACACAAACTTTTTATTTACTGTGCCACATTCATAATATACGAAGCCAAGTGCAAACATTTATCACACCCCCTGCTGCATGAGAAGCTCTGCTCCCACAAACGCTTCCTTATCTGGGGTGACAGAGAACAAGATTAGACAAGATGGGTAATTAAAATCCACAAGTAATAACAAAAACGTACTTTATAATTATAGACTGTTTTCCAGCTACAGCTGTAACCAGTACTGAGCAAAACCATTTACTCCGGTTTTCCTCCTTCCTTCCAGTCGCCTACTCTTTCTCGCTCCTTGGGGTAGGATCTCATGATTGACTAGTGGAGTCATAGAAAGGCAAAGGGACAGAATAATCCAAAGGAGCAAGAAGTTTGGAAATTTTATAGTCTGGCATCCCTTGTATTAAAAATCTGTTAGCAGGGCTGGCAGGTGGTGTGGTGGTTAAGGGCGCTGGACTCCCACATGGCCGACCGTGCTTCTAGTCCTGGACCAGGCGGTTTGCTTTCTCACTTTCCCTCTTGTTCTCACTCTGTCCCTCTCTGGTCAAATTAAAATAAGTAAATAAATAAAGTTAAAAAAAAATCTGTTGACTTCTCTTAAACAAGAAATTATATTTGTTTCCCCCCCCCACATATAATTAAAACGTACTACTAAAAGGTATCTTAAATAAAGTTTATTTTCATAATCGCCTGCAAATTATGGGGCATTTTAAAGTATCCCTGAAAAATAATAATTTTTAGAAACTAAAATAACCACAAAATTGGAGAGCAGAATTGTGCCCTGAGTGGCAGCACGTTGGAATCACAATACTTTCCGGTCCGCCTCTGCCTGTGCTGATGTGCCCATCTGTTCAATCCAGCAGGTCCATGGGAGCGTCAGCACTTACACGCTCTCCGTAATGACTGGCTCCGACAAGCTGGTGGAGCTTAGGAGTAAACCGTGGGATAGGTGCACAAGCATAGTAACATGTCCCTGAAATATATTTTTAAAACGTTTATAAAAAATCCTACGGAAGAGATTAGGCCTTACCCAGACAATAATCTAATATTCTACCCTTTTGCCATTTAGTCTCAAAAGCCAAATATATAAATGAAAATTTCAACAGAGTCTCACAATTTTATAACTACCATGTCAAAAAAAAAAAAAAAAACAGTGAAAAAGGAGAGAGGAGGTCATTACACCAATTCGAGCATTCAATAGGGGATTGGTGAATTGGTGAATTATAGGAGTAGGATCAAAACTTAACTGACTTTAATTGGAATAATCAGGATACTTAAATCTCAGAACAGATTCAAAATCTGGTATATTATGGAAAAAATATTTTTTTAATTTAGGTTTTTGCCATAGGGAGCGTGTGCTCACTGCAAAGAGACAGAGATAGGGAAAGTGAGACATCACCCCCTAGGGATGATGGCCATGCAGCAATCCCTTCTCTTCCATTCCCCTCTTGGGACTTTGATCATGCACATACGTGTCTGGTGAGATTTTCAATCTGCCGGGTCCAGGACTCGAATTGTGATTGGCCATGTAGGAGTCTACCACCTTAAACCACCACATCACCTGCTGGTTCTAGAATGTGGTGATTTTAATGGACATTTTCATCTGAAATCCTAATCATAATTGCTGGTTTGCTCCAACTGATGCTCACCTACCTGATTTGGGATGCATGAACATAGTATCTAGTAGAAGTCCTCTAGTCCTTTATCATTTACTCCTTTTCTCAGTGATAGCCCACGTGCTGGGAGTAGTTGTCCAACTCCTGACTGATACACCTGTGGGTCCCTGGATGCTTCTCCCTCCTACTTCTCTGCCTGCAGTGTCTTTACTTTGCAGGATTCCTTTTTTACATTTAGGCTATTTTTAACTGCTCAGGGAAGTGCTAGCAAGTGCAGATCAGAATCACTTGAAATACTACTTAAAGCTTAACCAATTGTGGGGAATAGACCTCTGTGAGAAAGCCAATAGAAGTCTAATTAAATTCTAATTAAAACTAGAGGCATGTACTTCATGATGCAGATAAAAGGACATTAAGATGAATGAGCAGAAAATGAGTCCATAACAAGGGGAAGATTTTACTACCTTGGGGTGAGCCACTCTAGATTTAAAATGGGAATTAAAGCAAGTGAGAAGCATGGGGAGGAAGTTAAATGGAATGTTTAGATATGGCAATGGATTAGAGAATTTACTTGAGAATGAAATTCTATTCTAAATTGATGAAAACTGTCTAATGTATGGAATCAGGTAAAAAGGACTTTCGAGTTTAGAATAACTAAAATATCACTCCATCTAGTGGAAACTTCGGAGTTTTCTCTTATATTCTAACGCGTTTTTTATTCAGTGATGTATTAGCCATCACTAGGAATGCTTTGTTGAGGAGCAAGAACAGTACAATAAACACCTCCTGACAAAATGTAAAATGTCAGTAACCTCGTAATCCGAGTTTAAAATAACACTTAAAGTCTGATGGTCAGAATCTAAGAATAAAAGCCTAACTAAGAATAAAATATGTGTAATCTTATAATTCTCTAGGGAAATCTCTAAGGAGATTTATTTTTAAAAACATACAGGCATTTATAGTGTCATCTACGTGCAGAAACTGAGAAATATTGATGCAAATTTCCTACAAAAGCTTCTGTTGATTAGTGGAGGAAAAAAAATCTTGAAGTATGCAAAACACATGTCTGCCCCTGACCCTGCATTTGGGATAGATAAATTCCTTAGCTTAAGTTTTTTAACTCTGCCAATAGCACATAAATGCTTAATATGTCATCATGTATCATACAGAATCACTTGATGAAAATATAAAATATGATTTTGCATAGAACTCATTTAAACAATGCAAATAAGCTACTAGCATTCTTGCCTCTGTTCTCCATGGAATTTGACTAGTGCCAGTGGGGTGGGCTTTGGGATAGAGACGTCGTTACATTGTGCTTCACTCGAGAACAGTTCTAGTACCAGGTTTACAGTACTAAACCCACACCAGAATTCCATATGCTTTTTGTTATTTCCTTCCAAGGTTTTAACACTGATGACAAATGTCCAAATCAAATACAGATTTTGCCAAATAACAGGGCACACTATAAAGTTAGGTGGAAGAGGGATGATTTATTATCTGGACGCCGGACAGGAAATTAACAAGCAACGTGAATACAGAGATCTACTTAGCACGTCTTTTCCCTTCTTGCCCTCGAGATATACGATATAGTAACCAACTAAAGTAAAGCACGTGTTGTTCACTTTTTAAAAATCCATTTGAGTCTCATAATTGTTCTCATTGAGAAAGTGAATCATGCCATGAGTCAGAAGATCTGTCCTTCACGTAAACCTATGAGCACACATTTAAAAAGTGATTTATTGTACATCTTTGCATTTCTTAAGGCATGAACAATGGCATACAGATGGAACAGGTTCTGAGAAGCATCACATCTTTTCTGACAAGGCCAGCACGAGCACACCACATCAGACACACTCGAAGTCTGCACTGACCGACTGCTGGGGCCCAGGAACTCCTCCAATAAGGGAATGGTGCTTCCAGGTAATGTACCAAGCGCATGGTTCAGATGTTTTTAACTCTCTTGCTAAGCTTTAAGCACCAGTTACAGTTTGTTTTTCTTTACAGACTTTGAGTTTTATATTCCATTCCTTTTATTCTGCTTTCCAAGGAGGGTGTGGATTTTCTTTTAAGGAATATGGTTGCAGCAAAACAGAAAGGATCCAAAAGTGGTTAGGGGCCTTGTCTAATGCACTTCTGAAAGTCCATTATAAAGATGAATAGAAAAGCAAATGGAAGTGTTTCAGTTGACCCAGAAACCACGCATAGCTATAAGAAACATAATTGTGCATAGTTATTTATTCATTTAGAGTGTGATATGTTGGCTAGCTCTATGGTCCCAGTTTACCAAAGAACAGGGCTGTCTACTTTGCTAAACCCAGGGTCCTTTCGAAGCTCCCAGTAAGTGTCATTAGAAACCCAGGCTTCTCTTTGATTGGCATCAATGACTTTTCTGTGAAAATATAAAAGTCAACATTAGTCACGAATCACATCAAGGTGACCTGCTAACTGAACTCCCCTCGTAGAGTAGACATGTATACAGAAGCAGTACTTTGCAAGGCAGTCAGCATCCTATCTTCTAATTAGTGATGGTCTGACTATGGATGATTTGGCTATGTTTTGATCATTCGTGAAGTAAATTTTTTTTGTAAAATCTCAAACAGATGTAGATACAGTTATGGTGAAAGGAGCTCAGGGCAGGAACAAGTCATCTCCGGTAGGGCTCGGAGGTAACGTATGTAAGAGCTTCAGGCATACAAGAATAGTTTCTGCTTCACGTGCTGGGAAAATCATACATCAGGAGCTTTAAGAGTCTCTTCAGGGTTCATGTCTAAAGAACACATTTTGCATACCTGAAGGGCGAGCCTGCATTTCTGCCCCAAGGAAGCCAAGAGATGGCGACTGTAAAGGCTATGCAGTAACCCTGAGCTTTTCTTACCCTGGCTTTGGAGGGCAACAGATGGATCTGGAAACTGCAGATTAATCTGAGTGATGTACATGTAAGCCTGCAAATAATCCGGTAATAATCTCCTGCTATCATACTACAGAGGGACCAAATCTGAACAGATACAAGCTCTGTGTAATAGAAATAAAATTAAATCACAGTGAAGCCAGGATGATCAGGTGGGCACTGGAGTCCCATCCAGTCTCTGGGTGAGGAGTTGGAACAAGTTTCTACCATTCTAAAGGATTCAGCTGAAGAACAGAGCCTTCTGGATGAGACCCACACTCTTTTGCGGCCCACCGAAAGAAAAGAGCTATATAGAAGAATTTCTTCCGATGGTTATGAACTTAGCACAAGAACTGATCCAATATTTTCACTGCCAAAAGCAAAATCATCAAAATCAGTTTAATTTTTCTACCTTTAAGTTCCCTAGACATAAACAATTCTCTCACTTTCATTTCACCTGGAGTTTCTCAGTGCTTGTGGCAACCACTTGCAAAACATGAACTTGTAATGGGAATGAACCGACTTACTTAAAAAATTTTGGTATATGTTCAAGGTTGTTTTCTTCCATGTATCGTCTTCGAGATCTCTGGAGTTCCTCTACTCTTTGCTTTTCTGCTGCTGCAGCCTCTAAATTTCCTTCTTCCAAAAATCTAGGCAGAAAGCAATTGATATTTTAATACAGCAACTTCTGAGAAAAAAAAAAGACTTACTTACATAACATTACATTTTGTTCCTGTGACCATAAAATACTGACCAGTAACTCTCTGAAAATGTCCCCCCAGTGATGCCCCAGGCCATACCACCTCTGTCTGTTCAACAGCTAATATACTGTCTGTGTATATGAACTGAACTATCATACTGTGTCATGATTTTCTAGATGACCTCATAGATAGCAGGAGCGAGAGGTGACTGGATTAGCCTCGAAGACTTTTCTGTGCTGTCTGGGGCTCTACAACTCGCTACTTAGCCTGTGGAGTCCCAGGATAAGACAATGAAGTCACAGGGTGCGCTCCCTTTCTCTAGAAGTGAAGAGCACTTGCTAAAGGCCATAGAAAATAGTAGCTGGCTGTTCCCCATCTGAGAACAAATTGAGAGGGAAGAGACTTTCCTGTTGTATTGGAGAGAGTAAAATTGATGCAAAAAAGAAAAGGTAACAGTTGGAATTATAAAAAGGTCACAGACGAGGAAATGAATAGTAAATGAAATTCAGAAAGGGAATATTGAAATAGAATTGAGAAGGAAAAAGCAGACCCACTGGTGTTTTACAAATGTTTACATTTCAAAATGAGAGCAAAAAACCAAGAATATACATATCACATAGGAAATTTATTTATAAATTTAGATGTCCCAGTGAGACTACATGTTCTAGACAGAGGGAGAATGTAAGAGAACTGAATAGTAGAACATTCAATAGTGAGAGTATCTTGGCAGAAGACAGATTAAAGTCATATGTACATGGGAAGCAGGAAATTGATCTTGGATGGAGATCCATATGTCTTGCATATAGAATTTTTGGGAAAAGTAAAAATGAATTCCACATGAATGAACATGATGAGTACAGAACTATGTGAGAATAATAAAACATGAGAATAAAAAGGAATTAAAGAAGGTGTATTTTGAGTGTATCTTATATCCTGTGGGATCAAAGCCATGCTAGACAAAGTCCAGACTTTCACTCAAAGCATGTTTTTTTTGGTGCTTTTCTAACTTATCCTTTTAATTTTTTTTTTGGAGAGGTTTTTGCTATAGGGCGTGTGCACTCGCCAGAAAAACAGAGAGAGACAGAGAGACAGAAAGCGAGAAATCACCCCCCAGGGCACTTCTCCTCCACTCTTTTCTCGGGATCTTGGGCACATATGCACATGCGCCCGGCATGAGTTTAAGCTACCAGGTCTGGGACTCGAACTGCAGTCAACTACATGGGACATAGCCATTACGACAACTGCTGGTCCCCTTATCCTTTCTTTTTAAAAAGAGAAATATTTTTTCCCATGAGTTCATGTGTGTGCATGTGCATATGTGTGAGAGAGAAAAAGAAAGAGAGGGAGATAGTACTCCCAACAAAGTTTTGGAACCATGAGCCACTCCCAAATTGTGGGCATGCATACATAAGGACATCTTCAGACACAAACATAGACCCTTCCCACGTGGGTCAGCCCTGCAGAGCACCACATTTTATCACTACATCACTGCCCCTATTTATCTTCTTATTCTACAGTATAAAAATTATTACATGTTATATAGTAATAGAGGAAAAGGGTTAAAAAAACACTAATGGAAGAGTGACTCTGTATTTAATAGAGACATGAATTTTCAGACCTCTGGTAAATTTTGAAGAGAAATTTTAAAAAATGTTTATTTATTTATTTATTTATTTATAGTCATTCACTGTATATCAATACAGTATACAAAATGAGATTTTCCATCCAGTATAAGAGGAGAAATTTTTGTAAAAATAAATAAATAAATAAAATCTGTGTTATCTTCTATGGAGAACTGTGTTGAGATTTTCTATAATGGCCATCCTATGAATATTGTTTTACCTAGGGTAGAAAACTCAAATGTTGCTGAACAAATAAGGAAATGGAGTAAGGACTGAACGAATAAACAAGTGACAGTAGGAACAACATGTCTCAATGACCTCCATAGCTCCAAGTCATGACCTGGCCCACACGTTGAACACCATTGCCATCCTCACCTCTGATCTGGGCGGAATCGGGCGTCCGTCGGTGGAAGGAGATCTTTTAGTACAGGATCTAACTCGTTGAGCTCAATAGCAAACCTTGTGAAGCCATAGTAGAGCTCATAGTTGGTTGGCATGGAACCTGGAATGAGGCCAGTGAACCACTGTGAGAGGCAACAGGCTTACAGAACTGGCAGAAACTGACTCACTCCAGTGCTTAACTAATACCCACACTAACAGTAAGCATGTGGTCATAACTACTACATTGTATTTTTTTTAAGAGAGATTTTTTGCAGAGGGTGCATGCTCACTGGAGAGACAGAGAGACAGAGACAGAAAGTGAGAAATCGTCCTCCAGGAGGGGTGGCCATGCCACAGTCCCTTCTCCTCCATTCTCCTCTTAAGATTTTGGGTATGCACACACGCGCACCTGGTCTGAGTAATAAGCAGCCTTAACTACCATGCCACCTGCAGGCCCCAGAACTAATAGATTTATATATTTAATAAAGTCTAACCTTTAAAACAAACTTTGTACATACAGTAGTAGTCTTCATTGGCCCAATGCTTATATGACTTTTTTTTCTCAACTATTCAATTAGGTAATCTAATGCCAGGATGGTTAACTAGGCATGTTAAGATTTCACCAGATTTGATATTTACTTCCTTTTAGAAAAGAAAAAAAGATGCAGATCTAAATTAATAATTCTTGGCTTTTTTTTTTTCCTCCCTAGAGGGAGCATGCGTTCTTGGGAGAGTGACAAAGAGGAAGAAAGGCAGAAAATATCCCCAAAGGGAAATGGTCATCCACAATCCCTTTTCTTTCATTTCTCCTTTTGGGATTTTGGGCACTCACACACACATGCCTGGGATGTTTTCAAGCCACTGGATCAGGGGTCAAACCATAGTCGGTCATGTGGGATACAACCGCCTTTATTACTACGCCACTAGGGGGCCCTTGGCATTTTTAAACTAAACTCGAAAGCAAAGTCTTAGTATGCTTTGCTCACTGACATATCCTAAGCTCATTGAACAAAGCTTGTTACATGGTCAGTACTCAATAAACAGTTGCTGAACGAGTTGACAAATCAACCAGTTGACTAGCAGGAAATTTAATACTCACTGATGTCTCTTATGAAACCAGTATCTAACTTTAAAATTAGGGATTAACTAATAAAATTCCAATGAAAATAAATGTCATGTGGAGATTCATTCCATTTATACTTGATATTCAATTATATGCTAATCTACAGCCTGAACTCTCTTGATGACTTTTATTAAATGCCAACATATTGCTGCCTTTTGCTGCCCATGAGGTAACAACACTTACTCTTGTGAGTTATGAATTTGTGGGTTATAAATATTTGTAAGATTTTTGTTTTTATTAAAATACTGAATAAAAAAAACATGAGTATAAATTGTACTGAATTGTTGGAAAAGTCAATGACCTATTTTTGCATAGAAAAACACAGAAAAACACATTATGACTTTCCTGGCAACCTAACATATTCCAATGTTCTAAACTCTTTAATAAATATACCTACCTTTGAAATGTAGGCAGTACATTTAGAGTGATTTTTCATGAAGCTCAATCTGACCACATGTCAGAAATTTGGCCTAAATAATTTTAAAATTTTTATTTATTGGTTTGCTTTTTGCTATAGGGTGTGTGCACTCACTGGAGAGAGAGACAGAGAAGGGGGGAGAGAGAGAGGGCAAGTGAGAAAGCTCACCCTAGGTGGGATGACCATGCCACAATCCCTTCTCTATTCTCCTCTTCGGATTCTGGGACCACACAGACACACCCCCCGCATGCACACACACACACTCCAACATGTTTTTAAGCTGCTGGGTCTGGAGCTCAAATAGCATAGTCAGCTATGTGGGATCCAGCCCATGGGATCTAACCATTGTTCTACTGGCTGGCCTGGTTGGCCTCAATTTTACAACTCATTAACAAATATCAAATATTGGGACTTATTCACAACTTATGTTACGTATAAATGTAACTATAATTGCCTTATACATCTATCTATATATGTTTTTTCATAGAGATTCTTGTTATTAGGGTGTATACACTCACCGGAGAGACAGAGAGAGAGACAGAAAGCAAGAAATCCCCCCAGGGGGGATGGCTATGCCACAATCCCTTCTCCTTCATTCTCTTCTCAGGATTTTAGGCAAGCAAGCACCCACACCTGGCATGAGTTTCATACCACTGGACCCAGGACTCAAACTGTAGTCAGCCATGTGGAAGTCTAGTGCTTAACCACTATGCAACCTGCTGGCCCCTTGCATCTGTATTTAATTTTGTTTTATTGGGTTGTCTGAAAAGTCATGAAGAATTTTTCTATCCAAAAATGTGTCATGACTTTTCCAACAACTGAATATTTATTTTTAATTTGCCAGAGGGCACATACACTTGTCAAAGAGAAAGCACCTTCCATGGGGCATGGTCATGCTACAATCCTGTCTCCTCCATTTCTCCCTCCTTCTGATATTTGGGCATGTGTATACATGTGCCTGATGTATTTCTCAAGCTGTGGTGTCCAAGACAAACCATGTTGTTGGTCATGTGGGACTCAAACGCCTTAACCACCAGTTCACCAGCTGGCCCTAATCTTGCTGTAAAGGATACTTAAGAGAGAATTGCATGGGATGACTTGACATCCTCTTCCTTATTTTTCACTTTTTAAAGTTTTTGCCTACGGTGCATGAACACACCAGAGAGAGACATTGAGAAGGAAAGTGAGAAATCACCACCACCCTGACCCACACCATAATCCTTTCTCCTCCAGGGATTTGGAGCATGAAAAACATGTGCCTGGCATGTTTTTCAAGCTATCAGGACCAGGACTCGAACCTTTTGGCCATATGGGAGTCCAGGGTCTTAGCCACCTCGCTACCTGCAGGCCCCCATCCTCTCTCCCATTGCCGGGACCCGTCCTGAGCAGGTCTCAGGCCAGTCTCACCTGGTCTCCATATGCACTTTGCAGAGGGGGCCACGCCACAGTACAGTCCTTCATGCCACTTCCCAAATAGCCGGTGTACCACTTTCCCCTCCTGATCCATCACGACCCCCTGGACTTCATTCACATTAGAATTCCAATAATTGACCTGGCAAAATCAAACCCCGATGAAGACATGCAATCTTTTAATAACACCAATACCTACAATTTCTATATGAAAAAATTATTTACTTCATGATAGGGAGTGTGTGTGTACACACATATGAGAAAGAGGGGAAGGAGAAGAGAGAGTAGTACTCTTTATTTATTTATTTATTTATTTATTTATTTGAGAGAGACTTTTGCTATAGGGTGTGTGCACTTGCCAGAGAGACAGAAAGTTGAGAACTCATGCTCCCTGGGGAGATGGCCACACCACAATATCCTCTTCTCCATTCTCCTCTCAGGATTTTGGGTATACACACACATGCACCTGGTGCGAGTTTTAAGCTGCCATTCCAGAACTCAAACCACGGTAACCATTATGCGACGTAACCATTATGTCATTTGCTGGTCCCAAGAGCAGCATTCTTGGCAGGTCTTGTCACACTTCAATCTCCTATCCCCAGCCTTTTAGCTCATTAGGATCTTGGGAACCTGTGTGTGTCTGAAATGTTCTCAGGCTGACCTAGGATCTGAACTCATGGCTAGTCATGTGGTTTCCAGCACTGCAGTCCAGTATGCTAGGGACTGGACCACCTAGGCTGGGCCTCCACATGTTTTATATGGAAGGCTGGCTTTCTTCTTTTCTTTTCTTTTCTTTTCTTTCCTTCCTTCCTTCCTTCCTTCCTTCCTTCCTTCCTTCCTTCCTTCCTTCCTCCCTCCCCTCCCTCCCTCCCTCCCTCCCTCCCTCCCTCCCTCCCTCCCTCCCTCTCTCTCTCTCTCTCTCTCTCTCTCTCTCCCTCCCTCCCTCCCTCTTTCTTTCTTTTTTTTTCTTTCTTTCTTTCTCCTTTTTTTTTTCTTAGAGGTTTTTGCCTTAGGGTGTATGTGCTCACCAGAGAAACAGACAGAGACAGTGAGAGGGAAAGTGAGAAGTCACTACCCACCCACCCCCAATGGGGGATGGCCACACTGTTATCCCTTCTCCTCCATTCTCTTCCTAGGATCTTGGGCATGCATGCACATGCGCTCAGCATGAGTTTCAAGCCACTGGATCTGGGATTTGAATCACGGTTGGTCATGAGGGAGTCCAGCAATGTAACCACTACAGTATCTGCTGACCCCAAGGTTGGCTTTCTACGTATTAGTTTAACTTTTAAAAAAGGGATGGTCTCTACTCCATGCAAGACAGCACAACACAGAGAAGGCTCAGCTCCTCTTCTAAGAGCCTAGTATTAATTTATAGGTTAGTAATTCCCCCCTGCCATCCTTTTGTTTCAAATTTTCCTTTTGTTCATAGATTTTAATAAATTCAATTGACAATGATACACAAATAGTTTGTTAAATAACTTTCACAGTATCTGTAGAGGGATAAATTCATCATGATGGTGCTGAGGTGGCCTTCTTCCAGTCATGCTCCTTCCCAACGAGTGAAAAGTATGAGAATTTGCCTACCTTACCCCGTGACCCACTTTGCAAATCAGGCCTCAGTGTGCAGGATCCTGAGTCTCCATCCACCTGGCTCTAACCTTATTCCAGGTTGTGGAGCCCGCATGGACCTTTTCCTTGGATTTGTCTACTCAGTGGCAGACCACACACCACTGTGTATTCCTTTAGGTGTGCTGGTGGCTGTTTTCATGGAGTGAACAGAGCTTGCTTGTGCATCTGGACTTCCTACATAGGGGTATGTGTGAGGTCCCCTGAAGTGCAGGGCAGAGCTAGAGTTGGGAAAAAATTAGGGATGGCCACAGGCCAGGACTGGCTCCCCTACAATGCCAGGATCCCAGCACAAAGCTCCAAAGGGTCCCACCTGGCCTTGTAGGTTTTGTTATGGAAGGTATAGTTGTCAGGGTGAAAGGATGTCCCACCTGGCCTTGCCAGTTTTGTTATGGAAGGTAGAGTTGTCAGGGTGAAAGGATGGAACATATCTTACTTGAGTTTGTGACTTGATTTACATATTTTAAATAATTACACATAGCTGTAGGCACTTTTATTTGTATTCTTTTATCCTGGGCTCTGCACATGTTAGGGGCAGATCTAAACTGAAACTTCTCATAGTCTACAAAACCAAATATGCACATTTACTGTCATCACCCAGTCAGAACAAAAATGGTCCTGGCTTCTCAGTTCTGAGCCATCTCATGAGTACATAAGAAAAAAATAAATTATAAAAGCCATCTTGAGGGACCAGTAGTTAGCATAATGGCTATGTCCCTGGACTCCCATGTAGTCGACCGCAGTTCAAGTCCTGGATCCAGTGGCTTAAACTCACGGGTGCATGTGTGTGCGTGCCCAAGATCCCAAGAGGAGAATGGAGAGGGTTTGTGATGTGGCCATCCTCCCTGAGGGGTGTGAGGGGTGATTTCTCACTTTATGTCTTTCTTTGTCTTTCTGGTGAGCACATGCGCCCTTAGCAAAAACCTCTCCAAAAAAAAAAAAAAAAAAAAAAAAAAAGCCATCTTGAACTAAAATAAAGATATTCAATTACAAGGATCATGAACATTCAATATGACTTTAAAGGATTTAACTAAAAAAAAAATGAGTTTAAAGATTGTAATATGTTACTGTTTACCATTTTAGAATGGAATCATGAATAGAACAGATAAAGGGGTTTTGTGGGATTTCTGCACCGTGATGAATTCTGAAATACACCTCTACAAACATGGAGGTGGTACTGCACATTCCACTTCAGATCACAGAGGCTTAGGGAAAATAACGTTCTGTGAGCATTTCTATTCCAAAGAGCTTTTCTTGTTAATAAAGGCAATGCTTTTTTTTTTTTTTTTTTTTTTTTTTTTTTTTTTTTTTTGAGCTTGCTCTTCCCCCTTTTTTTAAATTCCAGAGGGTGCATAAACTCACCAGGGGAAGATGTAAAGAGACATGGTGGGGGCAGGACAGGGAGGAGAAATCACCCCCAATGGGATTTGGTGACACTGCAAACCCTTCTCCATTTCTCTATCCTGTTGAGATTCTGGGCACACATGTGCATACACTTGTGTTTCTCAAAGTGCTGGGGCCAGGATTTGAACTGTGGTTGGCCATGTGGGACCTGACTCCCTTAATCGCTAAACTACAAGGCTGGCCTGAACCTCTTTGGATTGTAATAGTTGAAAGACTGGATAAGTAGAGATTGGTAGCTAGTATCTACATGGCTGCTCTTGTAAAGTATCTTCAGAGATTGATAACTGTATTATAATTAGCTCCCTAAAACAATATCACTTGAATATGTTATAATCAAACAAGAATAGAAATAGAAGACCATTTGATATAGACAAGAAGTGTTTTTATTTTTTCTGTTTTGAGATGGTGTCTTCTTTGACCTCCACATGTTCAAAAGTTTATGTGTTTTTTTTTTTTTTTTTTTTGAGAAATTTTTGCTATAGGGCACATGCGCTCACAGAAAGACAGAGACAGACAGAGAGACAGAAAGTGAGAAATCACCCCTCAGGAGGGATGGCCATGCCACAATCCGTTCTCCTCCAATCTCCTCTTGGGATTCTGGGCGCACACACACACACACACACGCGCGTGCGCGCGCGCCTGGCATGACTTTTAAGCTGCCAGATCTGGGGCTCAAACCATGGTCGATTACATGGTAGTACAACAACATAACCATTATACCATCTGCTGGTCCCATGGAAAGACTTTTTTTGTTGCCTTTTGGGGATTTTTTTTTTTTTTTTTTTTTGGAGAGGTTTTCTTTTTGCGCTCGCCAGACAGACAGAGAGAGACAGAAAGCAAGAAATCACCCCCCAGGGGGGATGGCCACGCCACAATCCCTTCACCTCTCGGGATCCTGGGCATGCATGCACACGTGCCCAGCATGAATTTTAAGCCACCGGGTCCGGGACGCGAACTGTGGTCGACTACATGGGAGTCCAGCGACACAGCCATTATGCCAACTACTGGTCCCTTGGGGATATTTTTTAAAGGGAGTTTTGCTTTGTGTTGTGTGTGTGTGTGTGTGTGTGTGTTTATTTTGTTGTTTTGTTTTGTTTTTGCTATAGAGCATGTGCACTTGCTAAAGACAGAGAAACAGAAAGAGAAAGCTAGAAATCACCCCCCAGGGGGAATGACCATGCCTCAATCCCTTCTCCTTCATTCTCCTCTTGGGACTCTGGGCACGCATGCACACACATACACCCAGCGTGAGTTTAAACCACTAGATCCTGGATTTGAACTGTGGTCAACTATGTGGGAGTCTAGTGATGTAACCATTAAGCCATCTGCTGGTCCCAAGCCTACATGTCTTGAACAGCTCCATCAGATCCTGCTGCCTTATCTCAAGTGTCCTTTCAGACTAATGACTTTCTGCAGTTTAAGGTGACTGTCCTATTTCTTTTTTAGGAAGCATTATGTATTTTTCCTTTCTTGTTCTGTTACTTACCTTGACAAATGTGAGTTTGCAAATGCAAACACTACTTTTGGTATTTCTAATGGTTACTTCTCCATAGTGCTCTATCCATCTTCTCCCACTGAGGATGTTGTGTATGCACGTGGTGACTTTATTCCACACATAGTAATCTCCATACCTAGTAAAGAATATAATTTTGATTAAAAATGATGGCCACAAATGTATATTATTGTTCCTACTAATGAGAATATTCTTTGGCCAAAGATTTCTATTCTCTCATTTTCTCTCTTTTCTTTCCTGAAAATTCTATGTGGTCATAAATATTTATGACATGATTCATTCACTTAAGTAATATTTAAGTGCTTTCTATGGACCAGGTGCTAAGCTACAAAGCTACAAAGTTGAATGGGGCCTGTTTTCTGCTCTTCCAGAGCAAACAGTGTGGTAGGGGTAAATGGATATGAAAATAAATACTTAAAATATAACGGCTTCAATAGATGTATGAGTGAAGCATCATGGGAACAAAGAAGATAGTGTCTTCAGCCTTTGTATTTACCTGGAACATGGTGTGAGAGTCACAAGAGACATCCTAGAAAATACTGGGTTCTAAGAGCGAATGATGGGTAAAAGGTCGTAGTGGGCCAAGAACGAACATTGGCAAAGCCAAAGAAGACAGAAGAGCATAAGGAACTAGGGGCCTACATGTGGTACACTCTAGGAGAGGCTGCAAAGGTGTGATGGGAAGAGCAGGGAAGGCCTTTAATGACCTTTGGAAAGTCTGGATTTACTCTGAGGCAATGGGCCATTGTAGAAGGACTTAAGATAGGAGAAAGGCAAGATAAGGACTGAATTTAAGAAATTACTCTGGGTGCCAGCAGATGGCATAGTTGTTATGTTGTTGGACCCTCACATGGCCAACCACACTTAAAGTCCCAGATTCAGTGGCTTCAAAATCATGCTGGTGTGTATTCATGCATGCCCAAGATCCAGGGAGAAGAAGGGATTGCAGCGTGGCCATCCCCCTAGGGGGTGATTTCTCACTTCCCTTATCATTGTTTCTGTCTGTCTCTCTCCCCCCTCTCTATCTGGAGTGCACATGCCCTGTGGCAAAAACTGCTCAAAAAAAATTAAATAAATAAAGAAATTACTCTGAGGGGCCAGCAGGTGGTGTAGTGGTTATGGTATTGGACTGCCCACATGGCAGACCAAGGTACGAGTCCCGGACCTACAGGCTTGAAAATCACATCAGGCACACATGCGTGTGTGCCCCAAATCTCAGGAGGAGAAGGGATTGTGGCATGGCCATTCTCCCCTGGGGGGGGGGGCAGATTTCTCACTTTGCCTCTCACTATCTCTGTCTTTCTCCAGCAAGCATCCTATGGGGGGGGGGGGGGGGAGAGAAGAGACCTTAAAAAAAAATAAAAGGAAGAAATTACTCTGGGAACATTGCTTCATACTCCAAGACCAAAGACATGAATAATGACTTGAGAAAAAACTGATGAGCATGACTAAGATGGCACAAATCTAATGCAAATTCTGAGGTCTAAGGTTATAGAATGTCTCCTCCTCCTCCTCCTCCTCCTCCTCCTCCTCCTCCTCCTCCTCCTCCTCCTCCTTTTTTCCCTGAATGGCTACCATGAATCATTTATTTTAAGTGTCATACTAAAAAAAATTCAATTATGTTTGGTATATTTTACTAAGTTGATCAAGTGGACACAGTTTTTTAGTTTATTTTTTTTCTCTTTTTCACTATAATTTTTTTATTTATGAATTTTAATTATTATTTATACATTTAATCGCTATAGATCATTTAGATTGTAAAGAGACTTTACCCAGCATGCTATACACCTCAGTTCAGCCCAGTTGAGAATACTATATATGTCCTCATCAACAAATAATAAACCATATCTGTGTCCCACAAATCTCTTACCTCTCTATTTTTTTCCCCAAATTTTCTTTCTTACACTCTTTCCCTCCCACACTCTTTCCACTTTGGCTCTAGTGTCTGTAATAATTTTTAATGCTTGTATGTCCTCCAGTCTTTCAGTCTCTGCCACAGAGTGCATACAGTTGGTATATGTTAAATGGAGACATACAATGTCTCTTTTGTAGCCTGACTTGCTTCATTCAGCAACAAATATTCCATAGTCATCCACTTTCTATCAAATTTCAGGGTCTTGTTTTTTATGGCTGAATAGTATTCCATGGAGTATATGTGCCACACATTTTCCAATCCATTCTTCCGTTTGTGGACATTTAGGTTGGTTCCATGTCTTAGCAATCATGAATAAGACTGCAGTGAATATAGATGTGCAAACACTTTTCCAACTGACCATTCTCCTGTCCTTTGGGTAGATACCCAGGAGTAGAATTGTTGGATCATATGGTAGTTCTATTTGAAGGTCTTTGAGGAACCTCCATATTGTTCGCACAGTGACTGGACCAATTTACATTCCCACCAACCCTGTAGAAGCGTTCCCCTTTCACCACATCCCCTCCAGCACTAATCACTTTATTATTTTTTTTTAATCTTCGCCATTCTGACTGGGGTTAGATGATATCTCATTGTGGTTTTGATCTGCATTTCCCTTATGATGAGGGATGTTGAGCATTTCTTCATACGCTTTTTGGCTGTTCATATCTTTCTTACAGAGTTGTTTATTCAACTCACTTTCCCATCTGATAATTGGGTTAATCTTTTCTTTTTTTCCAGGTAAGCCACTTGAGTTCCCTGTGTATTCTGGTTATCAGTCCCTTATCTGAGACACAGTTAACAAAAATTCTCTCCCATTCCAAGGGTTGTCGATCCACACTAATTACGGTGTCCTTTGCTGTGCAGAAACTTTTTAATCTGATGTAATCCCACCTGTCTATTTTGGGGATTATTGCCTGGGTTTAGGGGTCTTACCTAAGAAGTCTTTGCCTATACAGAATGTCTTCTAAGGAAGGAAATGACATAGCTTCGAATCACACTTATATTTGTGCATTATGCATATTTTTGAATAAAATTATATTTTGAAGTAAAATAAAATGCTTCTAAGTTTTTTTTTTTTAAATGTATGAATTGGTATAATGTAGGCACTATATACACCTAGGGAAAAAGCTCTTTCATCTTCAAAAGTTCCTTTTGTGGTCCTGGTAATAACTTGTTCTCCTAACTTTCCTCTATACTCAATCTATTAGCAAATTTTGTTCAATGGATAAAAAATAAAACAAAACAAAACAAATAAAGAGACAAAAATAGTCAAATCCTTGGTCTCAGTGACAACTTCAATCAGTTTTAAAAGATTTATAGGCTAAACCTTCTAGTACATCATTGTAAAAGGATTCCATTATTATTCTTTGATAACTTAGAAATTTAATACAGTTCCTGGATTAAGATGAACTCAAAAGTGAAACTATAAATTGTGAAGAAAGCAATGGCCAAAAAGGAGAACATTTCATATAAAATGCACACTAGCTTGGTAACCAGGACATGTAGGTACTGATATTGACTGACAAATGAAGGATGTGAAGAGATAACTAGGAAGCTTCGATACACATGCTACAGTGCACAGTTGTCTTTGCAGGAGTCCATTCTCAAAACTTTGGTAAAGGTAATGGAAGCTTTTGGCATATAGAGAACTGGATCCCTGGAACCTTCTATATTTTTTTTTTAAGAGAGATTTTTGTTAGAAGGTGTGTATGCTCACCAGAAAGAGAGAGAGAGACAGAAAACAAAAATCACCCTCAGGGGGATGGCTTCACCACAATCCATTGTCCTCTTGGAATCTTGGGCACGCATGCACATGTGCCCTGAGTGAGTTTTAAGCCCCTGGGTCTGGGACTTCAACGGTGGTTGACTACATGGGACTCCAGCAACATAACCATTACACTATCTGCTGGTCCTGGAATCTTCTAGAATTTAAAATATCTTTTTTTTTTTTTTTTAAATTTCAGAGGCCAGAACAGGTAAGAGGAGATAAGAACAACGTACTTTGGAAGCATGACATTCAGTGTTCCAACAGGCAGAATTTCCATCGATTTCCCCCAGAATTTGTTTTTCCATCTGATATCTAGATGACAGAGGCAAAGAACAAGAAATATATACTCCATATCTAATCATTTGCTCTGAAAAAGCTAACTTTTGTATTATACTTTACAAAGCACTTTGTAATCACAATTGGTTCTATACTGTTTATTTAACAAGTGCCTAAAGAGGGCCTAAAGAGAAAATACTAGCAATGAACACCAACAGCAAAAAACAAAAAAAAGAAAACAAAAAAACCCCCAAGACTGTCTATGTCTGTAACACTCCTTATTTGTTTTCAACTAACAAAACTGGAAAACACTTCAAATACTTTGTGTGTGTGTGTGTGTGTGTGTGTGTGTGTGTGTATTCATGTACACAAATAAATACAGACTCCATTGTGCTTTAGTGTTCAGATAGTAATAAGTGTTGCTATCCCTTTGAACTAAATGGTAAAAATAGTAACATGTATAAGAATGAGGTGTATAGTAAAAATAATTGCAATATGACAATAACATTGATTCAGATACACATTTTCCCCTCTGTGGAGAAGAACAATATGAGTTGAGAGAACAGTAAATAAACCTTTAAATATAGATATGTAAGATTTGTGATGAAGTGAGATGTAACTTAATGAACATATTCCTACCTTGGTTGTTAAGGAACAGCCCAGGGCCTAGCACTTTCTCACTTGATGGATGGCTTTATGTTTCACTTGTGGAAACGTAGATTTACCAGCACATTTGTAATAACCATGTGGTTCCATTTTGATGAATTAGGGGACCTTTATGTGATTTCCATAACATTTCTGACTCTTGGTTAGGACTAGGATATCATTTATTGTCTTATTTTACAATAAAATATGGCTATAGTGCTCTAACATTTGTATTTTCAGGTTAAGGAAAGGCTTATGGGAAAAGTAATTTTGTGAGCAATAAGACACCCTTCCAAACAAAAAGTGATAATTTTGCACTTAATGGTCAAATTTACATATGTATTCTCTTCTTTCTATAGGGGTTTTGGAACTGAATTTAGGCAAGTTTGTAACATTCTGATCAAACAATGGCTGTTAATAAGTAGAGTCTTCAACACAAAGCCTGAGTTAGAGACCAGAAATTACTACACTGTTTATATATCCAAATAAGACTTGGACCACAGGTGATGTGCCACAGAGCCTTCCTTCAGTACTTCAGTACTAAAACCTCCTTACACAGCCTCAAGAAGCAGGGTAGCAGACAGAACCTCCATATTGCTGATCGAGCCAAGACACAACGAGTTAGTGATGGCTCTGCTGCTCCCTGAGGCTTGGCTTCCTAGTCAGTCTTATCTCCTGGATGACACAGTTTGAGATTCAAACCAGGAAATTCAACTTCTCAAACAAAGCTCTACACCCATGACCAATATTTTCTGAGTTCCAAAGCTGGAAATGTCAACTTTGGAAGCTAGATATTTCTTCACAGGCTCACAAATTTTATTTTAAATTAGAATGGAAACACGAACCTTGCCAAAACACAAAATTCTTTGATTCACAGTGGCAGGCAGAAATGGGTGGATGATGGCTAACCTGGTAATTAAAAGCAAAAAGGCAATGATAACAGTGTTAAAGCTTTCAGAAACAGTAAACATTTTTTACAAAGTACATTAGTCATCCCCAATAAAAACTACCATTCCTCCTTTTCTTAGTGAATTATTCTCAAACTATATGAGTAAATCTTTAAAGACTTCATGCTACATACAGAGAATTTGCACACATTTAGAGGAGGCAATGATGTAGATAAGCTAAGTGAGTTTTTGGATAAGTGGTATCCTAACCCACCTCAAAATGATAGTTATCAAAAGTCTGTCTACACTATCAGACTGCCGTCCTAACCTATATAGAAACATCATGGAATCCCGAGGCACTTACCTGTTCTGAGAAAAATCGGAATCCCTTATCTTCTCTAATGCATTCATAAGTCTCCCCAAGGACTGGGTTGAATGGCTTACTTCCTGCTCTGAAATAGGTGGAACAATATCCTGAAACCGCAAATGCAGCAACAAGAACCTGTTAAAATATGGACGAAAGGAAAATTATATCGGAGAGTCTACTACCAGGTCTATTGGTCCCTAATCCCTCCTGATTTTGCGTACCTCATGTAGATAAGTGTTCATTTGATAATATCTCTATTTCCTAGTGTTTTCAATGTATAATATATTAAAACGAGATTAAGCTATTTGCATGGAAACCAGAAGACCAATGAGGTCAAACACTGCTCATTCGGCTATGCACCCAATTTCATGAACATCACAGAGTTCAAAGGTTTTAAAACCCAGTTGATAGGTTATGTCATGTGTACATGTGTAGGAGGGTTCTACAATAGTTGCTGGTGCTTCTCAGAAGACAGGTAAGTTTGCCAGTCACATGGAGCAAAAGGCAAAGTACAAGCAGGAAGTCACTTCCTCAGATCTGTATTTCTGAACAGATGTGCCCTCTTGGTATTCAGGAAAAGCTGATAAAGTAAGGGCAGATATGCCTTAAACCTCTCTCTAAAGAGTATGATACCTTTACATGCAAACTTCAGATGCACTCTACCCCAAGAAAGGCTAAGTTACAAACATGTATCTTTTAGTAAAGTATCTGGAACTTCTCAGCTCTACTTGACACACCAATTCCTCTCTTACCTACACAGTGAGAATGTTACATAAAACCAAATAATACATCCTACTGAATTCTGGCTTAGCCTAGGTTTAGGGTTGGATGCTCCCTGAAGGGTGCTGCTTTGTTATTTATTACCATGCGCTCATATGGATCATCAGTTTCTGAAGCCTTGTCCAGAAGCTCACTGTACTCAATTTCCTCGCAGAGATGCTGCAGAGTGTTGAGGGGCTCATTTAGCTCCACTGGCATAGAGACCTTAGAAAGGTCTTTCCCAATGTTGTTCCTCAAGATATTCCACAGGTTAATGTTACTGGTGTCAGGACAAGGAGCTGGCAGGCATGTTCGACGTCCATTTCGGAAGGCCCCTCCTGTAAGCTCTCCATTCAGGACTAGGAGAGGGAGAATCACAATAAAAGATACTTTGCCTTTCTGATATCATAAAATGAGGGGGAGAAATAACAAATAATTCTAATTGTGACATATTTTTTGAGTCAAGAGTAAACGATTATTTCAACATAAGGTTGCTAACCCATGCACAAAGTACCAATGTGTGTGTGTGTGTGTGTGTGTGTGTGTGTGTGTGTATATATATATATATATATATATATATATATATATTTTGTTACTGTTGTTTGTTTTTAGATTTTTGCCATAGAGCATGTGCATTTTTCAGAGAGAGACAGAGAGAGAGGAAATCATCCCCTGGGGAGATGGCCATTGCCACAATCCCTTCATCTCCATTTTCCTCTTGGGATTTTGTGCATGCATGCACATGTGCCCAGCATGATTTTCAAGCCACCAGGTCTGGTACTCGAACCAAGGTTGGCCATTTGGGAGTCCAGTACCTTGATCATCATGCCACCTGCTGGCCACAATATATAGTACTTTTAAAAAGGTTTTATATATATTAAAATATAATTAAAGATGAGTCAAATTTCAAAATATAAATAAACTTATGAAGACTCAAACTTTTGGTTTAAGAAAGAAGTAAAACTTTTTTTCATTTAACCATCTACCTAACAAATTTTTCAACCATTTGGATCAACAGAGTATAAAAAATAAAATTTATTAAACTATTAGCTGCAAAAAGAACAATTAGTGAGGGGGGAAAAATGACTGCTCATTAAGTCACCAGTGTTGTAATTTGGCATGTAGATAGAACAACCTGGAAGCTCAAATGATGCATACTTTGCCGAGAAATATTGTCCGCAACACTGGTGTTGTCTTCAGATATATTATCACTCACATCACTGATGTAAGACTCATCATCTGAAGCCTAAGGAAGGGAAGGACATAAGAAGAGTCAGAATTCTTGTTCAGAATTGAAACTTCAGAGAATCAAATGATTAAAAATAATAAAATACCCCTCAAATAAAAGAAGAGGTCATGGGGGGTGCTGTATTTGGCATATGTGCATTGAACATTTGAGGGTCTTCCATGAGCCAGGAAGTTGAGAGTGGCTATGACAAAGGGTGGGGAAAAGAAAAAGAGTGCCCAACTGTAAAGCATTTTTTATATCATTATAAAGGGTTTGTATAAAATCTTAACGAGTTATTAAAAAACCAACACAAATGCAAGCAAATATGCAGTCAGATTTAGTTTTAAGGAAGATACTTGGCAGCTTCCCCTTGGGAGGCCAGATCCTAGGATACTGCACAGATCTGGGTAAGAAATACTGACAGGTTAGGTTCAGATAGCCACAGTGAGGATAGGGGAAGATCAATAATTGAGTCATTACAATGAGGGAAAAATGTGGAACTAAAATGAAACTAAAATTAGCATGAAAATAAAATTAAAGAACAATCTACATAATAAAAGGAGTTACAAACACAGCAGAGAAGATAATAAGACAGAACCATAAGAGGAATGGGAAAGCCAATGTCAAGAAAGACTGCGGTCAAGAAAACTATTGACTATTACTTTCTTCAAAATGGTATCAGTACTATATTTCTTCTGAACATAAAACAAAACATGGTAAAAAACTGGAAATTACATGAGAGTAAACAGATGAGTATAATTCCGTCACCTAAAGGAAATCACTTCAAACATTTTAGTGAGTTTTATCTTCCAATTTTAAGATGCTTCTGCAAACATATTAGTACATATACCTTTACATAGAAACAGGAGAACAGTTTGCATACTGTCTTAGTGCTCTGAATACATTTCTGTTATAGTAAATAGAGCTCGTCATCTTTATTTGGAAAGGCAACATATTTCATTATAAGGAATTTAACCACAGTTTAGGTGGTTTTCAACTTTTATTATTATAGACAATACTTGGAATATCCTTACAAATATATTTTTGTATATCCATCGGATGATTTTTTTTTTCTTCTTTTTTGGAGAGGTTTTAGCTATAGGGTGCGTGAGCTCGCCAGACAGACAGAGAGAGACAGAGAGACAGAAAGCGAGAAATCACCCCCCAAGGGGGATGGCCACGCTGCAGTCCCTTCTCCTCCATTCTCCTCTCAGGATCTTGGGCACGCACGCACACACGCCCAGCGTGAGTGTTAAGCCACCGTGTCCAGGACGCGAACCGTGGTTGACTACGTGGGAATCCAGCGACATCGCCATTACGCTAACTGCTGATCCCGATTGGATGATTTTTTATTAAAACATTTTAAAGTTTATTTCTTCCATGAGTGTGAGAGACAGAGTGAGAGAGAGGTAGAAACAAGAACCCCAACAGGGTCTTCACACTGTGATCCACCCCCCAGCCTCAGCCAACAGTAGATTGTGGGCACGACTGTGCCTGGAGTGCTGAGGAGGGTCTCTGGACACAAACTCAGACCCTTCCCATGTCAATCAGCTTCACAGAATGTTGTTTTTCACTGATGCACTGCTGTCCACCCCGTTTTATTCAAATTTATTCCTAGATCAAATGGTTCACTTGTAGGCTTCAGTCACATATCGCCAAACTGGCCTCCTGAAAGACCGCGTTCATTTATTCTCACCAGCAATATAGGGAAATAGCCATGTCTCTACATCCACTT
Organism: Tupaia tana; assembly: GCA_026018925.1. Classification (NCBI taxonomy): domain Eukaryota; kingdom Metazoa; phylum Chordata; class Mammalia; order Scandentia; family Tupaiidae; genus Tupaia; species Tupaia tana. The sequence goes on from JAKSZU010000001.1 coordinate 65,865,009, forward strand.
AGCACTATACACGATCATTTAAAATTATTTCTCTACTATTAATATACATAAAATATCTACCTAAAGTACGTAAAAGATCTCTTTAAAGTTTGAATTTCATCCTTTGTGATTTTGTTTTATCTTTCACACCCTTTTCAGCTTGTCATATATGATGTACTTTATTCCTAGCTCACACGTACTTTTAATTTTGTTTATACTTTTTTTCCCACTATAAAGTTTTAATTTGTATGTAATACAAACACGCAGTTTTTGCCTTTGAGGTTCCTGGATTTATTGCTAATATTTTTAAAGCTGAAATTGAGAAGAGTTCATAAATTTATGGAGAGGAAAGTGACAGAATGATTGAATGCAGGGATGAATAATGGTAGTTTTGCTTTTGTATATAAAGTTGGTAAACTGAAGAAATCTTTTTCTGATTCATATTTTCCCACAACAGCTGGTTCCCACAGTTCCTACTGACTGTAATCGAGTTGGAGTTAAAGCACCAGGCTCAGGAGAGCTAACTGCTTAAGTATGATAGAGAAAGAAAGGACAAAGAAAAATGAGGAAAGATGGATATACAGAATCAGAGAAGAGAAAATGGCAGTGCTGTGCTAAATGGTGGAGTATGCAGCCAGCACAGGCTTCCCTGTGGGCAAGGGAAGCCACACGTGTGTGTCTGCAGGAGAATAGCTCCGGGTAGGTCTGTCTCAGGTGCAGAGGTCCTACCTCCTTTGGCAGCTTTAGTGCATAATATGCAGCTTGAGCCCTCCCCTGGCCTGGCTGCCTGGATTCCCACACTTGGTGAACTAACCAGGTGGCTTCCTTCATGGGAAGACTCAGAAGCCTACTGTGGGAACTTCCTTGCAAGGAAACTTGGAGACTTGGACAGATAAGGCTGATCCAGTAACCAAACCTTAAGTGAAGGGGAAGACTTAAGTCGAGAATATCATGGTATCTGCCATTTGCTTTATCTCCTGGTCTAGTCCCTTCAAATACTTGAGACTAAGCGTTATTATAAAGGGAGAAGTTGTAAATAAAAGTTACTTTATAGAAACCTGTAAGAAATAGGACCCAAGGAATAGGTATATAGTTTAGTTTTTCCCAGTGTGGGTTGCAGGAGAGTCACTTTCCTTGCTACAGCCAGGGGTAAAGGTGTCTTTAGCAAATTTACAACTCCGGGAATGATTCCTTTGGTAGTTGGAAGGCTCCAGAGTAGAGGTGATATGAGGCTGCAGGTGAGAGCAGGCATCAGATTATAGGAGTCTTTGTTTGACAACTAGAGAGTTTAGATTGCTATCCTAAGGACAAGGGGGATAGGGCATGACCAGATTTGCCTTTCAGAAAGATTAATCGGGTTGCCCAGTGGGAAATAGATTGGATGGAGCAAGAAGGGAGACAGTTAAGATAGTTATGGGTCTGATAGAGTCATCTAGGTGGGGAAACAGGGGACTGGTCTGGAGTACTGGCAATGAAACTGCAGAAAAAGGATCAGAGAGTTTTTAGGTGATAAAAGCTATGAGACTTGATGAGTGAGTCAATGAGGGTGGAAAAGAAGGAGTGGAGTGAACTGGCAGGAGCTTGGGCAGAAGAGCACTCAGGCAGGTGCTATGAGAGGTTCAAGTAGGATATTATTTTTCCTTAGGTGTAAGGGTATCTGGAAGACATATGTTGATTGTCTTTTAGACATGCTGAATTAGAGGTTCTGTAAGCACCCAGGTGGAAACAGGTAGCTGGTTATGTGAATCTTGAGCTGATCTATTCTGTCCTCAGCCTTTGGATTTGAATACCAAAACGCCCAGCAGGTAACTCCACTGAGTGGTCCAACAGACTCAAGTAGTCTCAAAACAAAGCTATCATCTTCATGTGCTCCTGCCCTCTATCTTCTCATCCCTCTCTCTCCTCTAGGTTCATTCTTCCCCCTGGAGGTGGCAATGCTATTTTGCATAGACTCATGCAATAACCCTCTTCTTCATTTCTGTATCCCTAGTGTCAAGGGAAAGTGGTAACTGGGCACCCAGCTGGATGTGCCCAAAGAACTTGGAAACAGAGAAAGAAGGTTGCTTTCAGAGAAATAAACAATAAAGTCATCAGATAATTGGTCAGAAGTCAGATAATGTTGCACTCTATTTCTATGACTTGTAGTTTCATTATCTTTAAATAGAGTGCAACATTTTCACTATCATCCACACGTATAAAAAGGTGTTTTCCACTTATAAAACAGACAATATGGCATATAACACTTAGAAGCTATGTATTTTTACTGATGTAAAAAGATACATGCATATTTTAAATATTGTGCATTTAGGATTCGTATTTCGTGTATCTAAAATTCATAGAGTAATCTTTCTGTTTAAAAGAATGTAGGAAAAACTATTGGACTCTGACTTCAACACTTAAAATCTTTGATAAATAAGTAAATGGAAAGTTACAAGATAGGTAAAATGGTTAAGAATTTGTGTGTGATTAACATATAATACTTTGCTACCTTATTTGCATTGTTTTCAAATTCTGAAATATTTCTAAATGATTGTTGACTAGAATGCAGAGATAACTTTATTGTATTCCTAAAAAGCATGAATGACCATGTTGTTAAAAAGCCTAGGAAAGTAAATAAAGTTTAAACACTGAAAAAAAAAAAAAGTCAGATAATGTACAGTCAAATTTGACCACAGGGCAAGCCTTACAGTCCAGTGGTTAAAGGAGCCAGATGCCACATGGTCAACTGCAGTTAAGAGTCCCAGCTACAGTGGCTTGAAAAATATACTGGGCATGTGTGTGTGCATGCTTCGAATGCTGACAGGATATAGAAATGGAGAAGAGATTGCAGTGTGACTATGCCCCATTGGGAGGTGCTTTCCCCCTACCCACTCGTCTCTCTCATGCTGGTGAGTGCAAGAGCCCTCTAGCAATAAAAATCTAACTGAAAGAGGAGAAAGAACTGGTCAACAACTGGAGCTCAGAAAAGGAAATTCTGCTAGCATGGTCCTTTGGGGTGTGGACTGACAACACAAAAACCCAGTCCATGTGGCAGAGAATCCCTATCTTTGAACTACACATCCTGACTCCTCCTAGCTCTAAGTCCACTCTACTCTCTTCTACTGCTCCTAGTCCTTGCCCAGCAATCAGCCTCCTGACTAGAATTAGGCTAGCCATGCACATTTGCCTATAGGGAAAGAGGCACTAATCAGCACGAATGATTATTCTGTCTGTCTGATAGTATCAATTACTATTACAAATAATTAAACTAGCACTCCAGCTTGTGAATGGGAGTTTCTGGAACCCATTAATGCATGCCTTAGATTTTGTGAGGCAGGTGCCTGCCCTGGTATGCTGACAAATTCAGTACCTGATACAGGAAGTCTATTTTACTTTCCCCCCATATAAAAGTAAAATGTACTCATTATTTCCTTCTTTTCCACTTGATTTTTATTTCTAAAATCTCTCATAGCCCCACACATCCAAAAATAACTATTACTAATTGTCAGGATATTTCTTTCCAAACGATTTCTATGCATATGGAAATACCATTTTAGCAACAATTTCATTTACTTTTTGTTTTTGTAAAAATGCAGTACAGACTTGCAATCCCAAATGACAAAATTCCTAATCAGCTGTGGAGGAAACAGTTTTGGCTTCTCCCTCCATGTGAAAAAGAGAAAAAAAATCATCAAAATGCACTTGACTAAATTTCAGTAAGAGAACTAATTTTTGCAAAATTAGTTGACCAAGAAGACCAAGGAAGATGTACCTTGTTCCCAAAATCTTGCCAAGACTCATAAACATGAAGAACAATCTAATAAAATTCTTATGGTAGCCAGTGGCTACCTCCAAAACCATAATTAAGCAACTAAATTATATGCTAGACATTATCCCTCCAAGTCCAAATTGCATCCTGCAAAGATATGTCTCTCTCTCTCTCTCTTTCTCTCTCTCTCTCTGTGTGTGTATGAATGGTGATTTTCTAATTCTCTCATTCTTTCTACACTTATAATGTAATCTCTTTCTTTAAAAGAAACTCTGTCATCAACTATTTGGTTATCACAAAATTTGAATCATAGGATAAAGTCAGAATAATTGTCTGAATTCTTCTCTTTATACATTAAACTTAAGATTGGTAAGTTGGTACCCAGCAGTTAAGTGCTCAGTAAATAGGAAATAATAACAGTTTACATGCTCTTGGTTCTACTATTATTTGAGCATCTAACTATGCTATAAAAATAAAACACTCACCAAAAGGTTCCAGTTTTAACTTCTTTTTTTAAAGAATTATTTTATTTAACTTTATCATTATTATCATTATTAGTATTATTACTATTATTATTATTTTCCAGTTGTATCAGAGAGAGACAGAGAGAGAGAGAGAGTGAGGGAAAGTGAGAAAGCCACCAGGTCTGGGACTTGGTGGCCATGTGGGAGTCCAGTGTCTTTAAACACCACACCAAATGCTGGCCCCTGTTTTACTTTCTTTAACCCAAACTCATAATCATAAATAGACACTGTCATGTACTATGATTTGGATATGCTTTGTCCTCCAAAAGTTCACGTGCTGGAAGCTTGGTGCTCATTGTAAAGGTGTTGAGAGGTGGTAGGGTCCTTAGGAGGTGGGGCTGAGTGGGTGGTGCCTGGATCACGGGACCCCGCCCCAATGAATAGATTAATGCCATCTTGCAGGAGGGAATAAGTTCTTGTTCTTATGGGAATGAGTTAATTCCCACAAAAGAGGGTTGTCATAAAAGTAAGGGGATTGCCCACAGGTTACTCTCTCTCCTTGCATGGGCCTGCTTACCTTTCTGCTTCTCTCTACCAGGCTGTGACACAGCAGTGGTAGCCAGATGTTGGTTCCAGGCCTTTGGACTTAACAAAATCATGAGCCACATAAACCTTCATTCTTATTAAATCACGCAGGCCAGGTATTTTGGTTTAGCACCATTAGTAACGGACTAAAGCGACACATTAAGAAACCTTACCTCATTCTCTGATGAACTTGCAGAGAGGAGAACTTCTTGGGCATCAAAGAACTCAGAGACAGACTCTGACATGGAAAGGCGGCTCTCATTGGCTACTTGCTGAGACAGGGGGAGACTAACATGGATTTGCTCACCAGCCTATGGAGAAGAGGAGAATACAGTATAATCGCAGTTTCCCTGGTACAACCGCTACTCCTTGAAATTAGTCAGATTTCTTGAAGCTAACACTATGTGTAAGCTTTTGAGTGGGGCCACAAGTAATTTTCACTTGCAGCTCAGTAAAGACCACTGTTTTTTCCCAATACAATGGAAGACTATAAAAAGCATAGCTGAAAGCTGTTGACACCATGACTTGATGTTTAATCTATGTACAATTGATAGTAAGTGGAATTTACCAAGTTACCCTCTTTTAATATCCTGAATCGATGATAGAACAAGTTCATAACCCTATTCTTGGGCCTATCATTACTAGTCATATTCTAACTAGTACACTAAACCTCAAGAAGTATTTGTAGAAGCTATTAACATGTGTTAAGGAACAACTTACAGGACCAGCAGGTGGCATGGTGGTGAAGGCGTTGGACACTCCTACATGGCTAACCACGGTTTGAATCCTGGACCTGGTGACTTGCTTTCTCAACCCCCCCTTTCTCTGTGTGTATGTATCTGGTCGAATAAATACAATTTTTAAAAAAGGAAACAACTTACAAGACTAGTTTTTTTAAACACTTATTTATGTATGCAAGTATTTGTCAAAGATTTTCACACCCCTGGCACAGGACTCAAACTGCAGTCGGCCATGTGGAATCCAATACCTTAACCACCATGCCATCTGCTGACCCCGGAAGGCTAATTTTTGAGACAGAATATATAAAAGTCAATTTCTAATTTGATCATAAATTTCAACCTTTGAACCACATGACTGGAGTATTGAACGCTGTTTCAAATGGTATTTTATTCAATAAGTAATAAATATTGTTTTCAAGGAAGCTATTTAAGTTTCAATCAGTAAAATATATGAGAGCTATTTTGTAGATAGTATATTCTAGTGCACATTTCACATTGAAAAGAAAATTCTATCTGAGATTTTGGAATTTTTTTAAGTGACAAATTTAGAAATATTTCTAGATTCTGGGAAAAGAGTGGATGTTAAGTGTGACTAGAGATCACAGGGCCCATGGAGAGGAACAGTCATGGGGTGGGCCACCTAAGTTGAAGATAGGCTGTCCTTGGATAACATTTCCTAAACAGGTAACAGCACCTGCACCTGTAGAATTCTAGAAAAAAGTGATTTCGGTGCAAATATAACTTCGGTCTTAGTTAGAACTCTTACTTTGTCACAGGTATCACTATAAATAAGGCTCTTTTGTTTGTTTTTAAGAGAGATTTTTGCCATAGGGTGCGTGCGTTCACTGGAGAGACAGAGAAAGAAAGTGAGAAATCACCCCTTAAGGGGGAATGACCATGCTGCAATCCCTTCTCTTCCATTCTCTTGGAATTTGGGGCACGTATGCACACACACCCAGCATCAGTTTCAAGTTATTGGGTCTGGGACTTGAACCGTGTTCGGCCACATGGGAGTCCAGTGCCTTAACCACTGCATCACCTGCTGGCCCCATAAAGCTCTAATATTACTGTTACTCTAATATTACATGGCTATAAAACAATAATTTTATAAAGAGTCAGAAAGAGAATGACACACTTAAGTTTGCCCCAACTCAATATTCTTCTAGTCTCTGACCATTTTGCCAATATAAATAAGTAATAATAGCATGTACCTCAGAGGGTTGCTGAGAGTGTCAAATGAGCTACCACATGCAACATGGTCAGCTAACACCTTAACACACAGTTAGTTAGCTTTCCCTGGACATGGGTTAGCTATTAACTATTAGTGGCAGCTATAGCAGCACCATTAGTATTATCTTAGCAAGGTCAGGTGACTTCTCTCCTCAGAAAGGGCTTTCAAAACAATATTCAAGAGAACCTTTATTTAGCAACGTCTCAGTTTGCCATGTGTTTTCCAACCTTTCATTGGCCATTGATGGTAATGAACATTTCAAATGAAGAATGGGACAGGCACAGAAAATGAACCAACCGCAGTACATATACAAAATCAATATTCAGTGGCAGCGGGTGAATACAGGAATGAATGAAAAAAGATGCTGATCACCAAGGATAAAGAATGTCGAGCCCACATACATCCTTTACTCCAAAGAACCCTAAACTGTCAGCAACATGGACATTTAACATTCATTAACAGTGAGAGAACTGGATAAAAATAAAAACATGTGGTGGAGTGAGATGCTATAAAACAAGTACTCCAGCTATTAGAAATGAGCCTTACCTCATCAGGGCTAGGAATAATATTTACACTGACAACCTGATCACAAATAATAGACTCTGAATGTATTCTGTTCAACCGACTCCTTAGTTCAGCATTCTGGTTGAGTGCCTTAAAATAATGAAAAGCACACATGTAATTTCAAGTTAATAAGCAAGCATAAAACAAAACAAGTGCACAGTACAACATAAGACAACACCGTCTGTGATGTTCTTAGCTCTAACTTTAGGAATCACCATGGACCAAATCCTATTGGTAAGAAGGAAATAAATAGCTCAGAGATAAGGTTTTAGTTTTTTTGTAATATAAAATCACTACTTGGTAGGCTAGTGGGCTGAAAGACTTCCTAAAAATGATTCATGGAATTTGTCTCTCCTTCAGAGTCAGGCCCATTAAATCTAAACCCAGACTACCACCACATACATATATATTACTTTTTGTAGCCTGGAGTAAAAACTGTTGATTTCTTTAATTCTTTGTCATAATTTCTAGAGTTGGGGAATTTTTCAAAGCTGGATAATTATTTTAAAAATTACTTGAAAATGGAATGAACCATGAATGGACTTTAGTTTATATAATAATACTTTAGTCTGGTTAAAGAAAACGGCTGTACTGGATTTTCATTTCCCAGGAGCACATAATTCTTACATATGGCAGTGCAGTAGAACTCACCAAAAGGTGCCTTCACTGAATAATGTAGACATTGACAATGCTCATAAAAAACACAACACAGAAAAAACACTAACTCCGAGTTTTCTACATCACACTGCTTTTGACATACCTTTAGTTAACATCAATCAAATACTACGTGCTATAACACAGTTTAGTACGTGCAGCAACTACATTTGCCACCAGAGAACAGCTTTGCATAAGCATGGGCTTCCCACACAGACCCTCTAAACAGAGGGACAGCGAATCCTCTGGTAACTTATCACATTGATGCATGAGAACATGCTCCACTCATATAATACAGTTACAACTAACTGGAATTATATCAAGCCTCAAGAAAAATATCTTTGTAAGGTCAAAACCCAATGAAAATGTGGGCAACTCCTTTCCTTCCCATTAAGACAGACAATTAGAAGATGGAAATGGATGTTTTAGAGTAGAAGATAAATCTCAGGGCTTACTAAATAAGGCATTTGCCGTAAGGAATGGTCATTCTGCTTTATTCAAGTCAATGAGTACTGTAAGTCTATACGTACACAAGTACAAAACTGTACTTATAACTCTGTGCCTACTGAAATCCTCAGGGTAAATATAAGTAGCTAAACTCTGCACTTGCATTGAACAGGTAGATACTCTTTGAGCATGGAGCATACAAGAGCCTCTTCTCTCCTCTCTCTCTCCTGGTCCTCACACTTTCCCTTCCTTCAATCCAGCTTTTGCTTTTTGAGGCTTTAGATCAGTTTGTAAAATAAGTCAGACAAAACACTTGCTCTGGTGAGCTTCCAAGTATTAACGGACTAAAGATAGATACAAATTCTATAGTCATTACTTTTCGAGATGGAAAGAAGTTATCTCTGGCCATCTGAAAAAAACAGAGATGTGTTAGAACAATGGTAATTATGTTGGTAGGTAACCTATGTGCCTTAAAGGAAGAATCTTAATATCTTTTCACCCTGCAAAAGTGCTTAGGATCACTTTTCTTGGAGCAAAATCTCAAACACTTAGGATGTGAGAAAAAAATAGCTCATTATCGCTATCCTCTGTGACTACATAGACATACCTATTTATTATTTCATTATTTCTCTGTCTATAAATATATGGAAATTTTTCTTAGTTACTGAATCATTTAGAATCAGACATACTTTGCCGCCACATAAGTGAAAGGTCTCAGGGTAAGTTGTTTGATAGTTTAAGTTGTGAATCACAGTCTTGACCTGAGGGTTTCATAGAAACCTTAACTAATGGCTCCTCCAAATTGAGGTTAATGAAAGAACACCACAAAAACTCAAGGGCAAGAATAAATAATGGTTTTCTTTAGGTGGGAATTTTAAACATAGGTTTGCTGTCTATAAGGAAAGTTTTCTTTGGATGTTAAAAAATTATTATTTAAACTCTCATCCAATATTCATTAAATGTGACTCTGCCAGTTATATGTGAAGAGTACACAAGATAATCTCTGTCCACTAATATTAATAGGGAATGAGTTAAATTTGCTAGAGGGCATTTGCAGTTGCGAGAGAGAGCTATACAGAGAGAGAAAGTGAGGAAGCACCTCTCCTGGGGTACAGTCAGGCTACAATCTCATCTCCACTTCTCCCTTCTTTTGGGATTTTGTACATGCACATACATATGCCCTGCGTATTTTTCAAGCTGCCTGGTCTGGGACTTGAACCACATGTCTGCCACATGGGACGTAGCTGCCTTACCCACCAGTCCATGGCCTGGCCCCTAAAACATTTTTAAACTATACATTATTTATCCTTTTTCTTGGACGTGATATGAAATATAAAAAATCCTGGTTTGGGAGTCAGAAGAGCATATTCTCCTCCTCTCAGAATTAAGTGGTCTTGGCCTGCTTAACTTCTCTAGGCCTCAGTGTCTTTGGGTAAAAAAAATAAGGGAGTTACACTGGATAGTCTTTAAAGTCCCTTTCAAAGTGGACTGAAATATTAAGTAAGGATCTCACAGTGCTTCTTAGTTATCCTGATGAAGATCACCTACTGTTCTAGAATAGTATAAAATAATTCTGAATTTGGGGATTTTGTGATGTTTATCTTTTTTTTTTTTTTTTTTTTTTTTTTTTTTTGGAGAGGTTTTTGCTATAGGGTGCATACGCTCACCAGAAAGACAGAGAGACAGAGAGACAGAAAGTGAGAAATCACTCCACAGGGGGGATGGCCACACCACAGTCCCTTCTCCTCCATTCTCCTCTTGGGATCTTGGGCACACACGCACATGCGCCCGGCATGAGTTTAAGCCACTTGGTCCGGGACTCGAACCGTGGTCTACTGTATGGGAGTCCAGCGACATAGCCATTATGCTAACTGCTGGTCCCAGTGATGCTTATAATTAATGGGGGTTTTGGTACTTCTAGGGGCTAATCCTAAGTATTGGGCTCTCTGATATGGACGTAAAATATTTTTACATTATGTACAAACTTTCTTTCAACATTCAATGGAATAATGCGATGAGAGGTTTTTGTTACCAGTGTTCTTATTTAATTCTTATTGCTGAAACCCTGTTCTCTCCTCAACTGATGGGGAAGGGTCACATGGGGCTAAATAAGAAAAATCTTAGTTATCCTGAGATAAAGGATATTAAAAGTATTTTTATTCTTTAATACTTTCACATTAAGGTTTTTTAATTTTAATTTTTCAATCTTCAAAACTAAATGTGAGAAAGTTATTGCTAATCCTAAAAAATCCTAAAGGATCTATCATCATTTACCATTATCGGTAAAGAATTACAACTTATTGTCAAAATATTACACTGTGTAAAAAGAAGAGTTTGTTTCTATTTATAAGTATATGGCAATATATTTTATTAGTTCTTATTTTAATCATTTTTGGAATTGAGAAAAAGTACAAGTTTTGCTTCTACGATTTCAAACTAGATGCTAAGCATGTTGAATTCAAAGCTAAGAGTTAAAAAAGAATAATCTTCTTAATAATATATATGCAGTGGTAGGAAAAAGTTGTTAAATAGCATAAAAAGCATGGAAAGAAATATTATTCCTATGGTGGCAACCCCAAAGGTGGAAGGTAAGCGGACCACTGAGCATGCAACAGCCCGTTCTGTGCATCTTACTGGGGCTGGCGCCTCCTTTTGCCGTGCTCATACAGACTGTTGTGGAGGTTCACTACAGCCAAGTGCCAAAGCTTTGTGGTGTAGCACTTGGGAAGTGCTCAGGACCACATTTATTATTTCCCTCCCTGCCACTCAACTATTTCCTCCATAATGTGACCTGGGAAGCCTTGGGAGCATTGAGGAATACAGGGATATTTAGTGAAATGATGGTATTAGTAATAATTAAAGGGGCCCAAGGGAAGGTACCCAAGGAGAATGATTAGTGGAAAGGCAAGGAAAAAGGAGGCAGACCACCAGCTATTAGTGCCAGCCAGAGTACAAGAAAGCTAAGGAGCCTTATAATATCATTCTATTAATGGCACATAGGACCAAAGACCTAACAGGAAAGAAGCATCCTGAAGCTAGGAATTGTGTCTAGATTATTCGCTAAGCAGGTTTCCTGCGTACTCTCGCTACTTGCTTTAGTGAAGTCGGGCTGCACTAGATACTCCATATGCGTGCTTACTTCCCCATGCTTTCTGTCTCTCATACACATTCAAGTTTAATATGCTCAAGAAATACACGGTTCCTTCTCAATATATAAAAGAAGTTATGATAAAAGCCAGAGTCAATTACCTAAATCCCTGCCTCCTTAGCTATTCTCAAAAAAAAAAAATTTATTTATTATTGTTGTTGTTGTTTTTTGATCATTTGCATAGGGCACATGTGCTCACCGAGAGAGAGAGAGAGAAAGAGAGAGAGAGAGAGAGAGAAAGCCGCCAGATCCAGGACTCGAATCATGGTCAGTCATGTGGGAGTCCAGTGCTATAACCACTATGTCACCTGCTGGCCCCCCTCTTTAGCTAGTAACTACTATCCATTAGTCCTGCAGACAATGGATGAGAGTTTGCCATAGACTGAGTGAAACTCTTTCATAACCATCTTACTAAATGGATGAGTAGGGTCTCTGAAAGAATCAAGGAAGTCTGATGGCTTGAGAAGGATATGAAACATAGGGAAGATGGAATCATAAATTTGAACCCTCTGGAGAAAAGTAAAACTAGTTCAAAAAGAGTGAGAAAATGAGTACAGAAACTGTCAAAGCTAGAGCTGTCAAAAACCAAATCCTGGGAACCAGCAGTTAGCGTAATGGCTATGTTGCTAGAATCCCGTGTAGTTGACCGCAGTTTGAGTCCCAGACCCGGTGGCTTAAATTCACGCCAGGCACATGTGCGTGCATGCCCAAGATCCCAGGAGGGGAATGGAGGAGAAGGGATTGCGATGTGGCCATTCTCCTGGAGGTTGATTTCTCGCTTTCTGTCTCTCTCTGTCTTTCCGGCAAGTGTACGCACTCTATAGCAAAAACCTCTCAAAAGGACAAAAGAAACAAACAAAAAAACTAATCCTAAGTGTCTCTCAAAAATCTTTTTATTTTTGTTCAACTAAAACAAAACAAAACAAAACTATGATAGTATATTTAGAAAAATGCAAAAATTAGAAAAATATTTTTAGAAATTTATCCCTTATTACCAAACTGTGAGTAATGTGGTCTATTTCTTTTTAGCTGTTTCCTGTGCAATTTTTCAGATTATTTAATGGATGCATAGTTTATTTGCCTCTTATCCTGTGCAAATTAGCATTTGTTTTATGTTGCAAACTCTTCAACAGGCATAATGTTAATAGTTGCATAATGGGCAATTATTTCCTATTATTGAGCATTTATGCTGTTATTGATTTTTTGTAGTATAAATAATGCTGCCAGTGAACATTTATGTGCATAATCGTTTACTATATTTTACATTACTTTCTTAGGCCAGACACATCAGCTGTGTACCCACAGGACAAAGGGTGAAAACTTTTTTTTTTTCTTTTTTTTTTTTTTTCGAAGAGGTTTTTGCTATAGGGCGCGTGCGCTCGCCAGACAGACAGAGAGAGACAGAGAGACAGAAAGCAGGAAATCACCCCCCAGGGGGGATGGCCACGCTGCAATCCCTTCTCCTCCATTCTCCTCTCGGGATCTTGGGCACGCACGCACATGTGCCCGGCGTGAGTTTAAGCCGCCGGGTCCGGGACTCGAATCGCGGTCGACTATGTGGGAGTCCAGCGACATAGCCATTACGCTAACTGCTGGTCCCAAAGGGTGAAAACTTTTTAAGGCCTTTAACAAATATACGGAAACTTTGAAAAAGTCATGGAAAAATGGAATTAAAGAGCAAGTTTATTTTGTTGCAATTTTTTTTTAATCCATGCGTAGTTTTTTCATAATACACATTTTCCACAAGCTTCTTGAAGACCCTTGTATCATCTAATTATGTCCAATGCAATAGCAATTTCGATGGTTTTTAAAAATAAAATGTAAAAGACTCTATGAAGAATATCTTTATACACAACAAACTTGGCCAAGTGTCAAGAAACTGTGAAATTCAGGAAAAAACAAATGTACTTGGAGATTTTATCCCATCAATGATACTTATTAATAGGATTATTTGTAACTTGCCAGAGGGTGTGTGTACTAGAGAGAGACTGAGAGAGGAAGGAAGAAGTACTCTCCATGGGGAGTGGTCCTGCCACAATCCCATCTCCTTCATTTCTCCCTCCTGTTGGGATTTTGGGCACACACACACACACACACACACACGCACCTGATGTGTTTTTTTTTTTTTTTTTTTTCACTATAGGGCGCGTGCGCTCGCCAGACAGACAGAGACATTGAGACTGAAAGCGAGAAATCACCCCCCAGAGGGGATGGTCACGCCACAATAATCCCTTCTCCTCCATTCTCCTCTCGGGATCTTGGGCACGCACGCACACGCGCCCGGCGTGAGTTTTAAGCCATCGGGTCTGGGACGCGAACCGCGGTCGACTACGTGGGAGTCCAGCGACATAGCCATTACGCTAACTGCTGGTTCCCTACACACCTGATGTGTTTTTCAAGCTGCCAGGTCCAGGGCTCAAACCACATGGTTGGCCATGTGGATTCCAAATCTATCAACCACTAGGCCTCTGGCTGGTTCCCATCAATGTTATTTATTTTGGGTGTGTGAAATATTGTGGACAGGAAGGATCATAGATACTATGATTAGGGTTTTAAATTATGTTACTACGATATATGCCTTACACCATTTTTTTTGGCTTACATTCTCATACATACTATTTTTCATTGATTCCAAGATGCACATTTTCTCTTATATTTAGCACCTCTGAAGCACTTAGTGCTTTTTTCTTTCTCAGTAATACATAAAAAATGATGCACATAATGCCAGTACATCTAACAACTGATGACATGTTGATTTCATGAAATACAGTAATTCTAGCTGAAGTGGATAGATGATATTCCATTACTCACATTTATATGAACCCAACTTCCACTGCATTTAGCATGAGCTGTGCACAAATTCTGGGGAAAGGAATCAAACTAATATAACTAATATAGTGATAGAGTGTAATATGTTGACGATTGACTCAAGTAGAATCTTTTATTATTATGGTAGTCTAGGGTGCTTATGTTGCCTTACTCTTATTAAATACTATTTGATTTTGGTGTTTGAGTTATACATTAAACAGGACATGAAACTATAGCTAATGTAAAATAAAATCATTATAACAGATGCCATATAAAATGTACTGTCCTATGGGCTTTATCCAACACCTATCTTGCCTCTCAGGTGTGAAAGTTTGATGAGGGTAAAATACAGAATTATATATGTGTTTGTGTGCAAACAGATCAAGAAAGGAATATTATCTCAGAAAATGAATTCATGAGACTGTCCAGCCTTACAAATCGTTATTTGCTCAAAGCAGGTACCAGTTTATGCTGAGTTTGCAGTGAAGAATGCTAATTTCATGTATTTTATATTCTATATGCCTTCTAAAAGAATGACAGGACTTGCTGAGTTAGACTTAAAAGAACTTAAAAGACTTATTAAAAGCAGTATTTTAATCATTACATGTATGTCAATTAAAACTTATGTAAAATAAAACACATGCTTGAAAAATTCTAGACTACTTGAAGAAGTTACTTAAATATAGTCACTTTTCCTTCTTCCCTCTCTGGGGGATACCTGGGTTGGTAATGAGTCATGGAAAAAATGTCTTGAAGTTTAACTGATGACATCAGAATATGGACCAAAGATATATTTAGGCTACTTAAAATCACTCTATAATGTGAAATTAAACAAATATAAAAACATACTCAGAGAACAGAGAAAATTCAACTGTCTCATGTCCATAAACTATTTCATATTTGTTCACTTTTTTTAAGAGAGATTTTTGCTATAGGGCATGTGCACTTGTTGGAGAGACAGAGAGAGACAGAGAGGCAAGAAATTACCCCTCTCCCAGCAGGGATGGCCACGCTGCAATCCCTTCTCCTCTATTCTCTTCTCAGGATTTTGGGCACGCACACACACACACACACACACACACACCGAAAATGCATGTAAGTTTTAAGCCACCGGGTCTGGCATTTGAACCATAGTCAGTCATGTGGGAATCCAGTGACGGAACTATGCCATCTGCTGGTCCCCATATCTGTTCACTCTTACATGCTGTATATCCAACTATGCAAGGAAAAACCTTGATTTGTCTTGACTCTACCTTCTTGTCCTTTTCTGACATAATGCTGATCTTTAGGCCAAGCTGATTCTCCCTCTTCAAGGTCTTTGAACTCATCCCCTCCTTCTACCCATGCTGCCACTTTCTCAGTTCAGGAATACTATCTCAAATATCATTAGAGTCTATTATTCAACTAGTTTTGCTGTAAGTCTATCATCCTTCTTACTGTACCATAGTAATCTTTCTAATAAACAGAACTATGCAGAATTAGTTTCAGCTCCTGGCAGTATCATTCACAAGTTAAAAATGTGTACACTCGGACCAGCAGTTAGTGTAATGGCTATGTCGCTGGACTCCCACATAGTCGACCGCGGTTTGAGCCCCGGACCCGGTGGCTTAAACTCATGCCGGGCGTGTGTGCATGCGTGCCCAAGATCCGGAGAGGAAAATGGAGGAGAAGGGATTGCAGCATGGCCATCCCCCCTGGGGGGTGATTTCTTGCTTCCTGTCACTCTGTCTCTGTCTGTCTGGCGAGCGCCCACGCCCTATAGCAAAAAACCTCTCCAAAAAATAAAATAAAATAAAAATGTGTAAGCTCTTCCCATCATTAATAGGATAAATCTAAACTTCTTTGTGTGCTCTTTAGTAACATGGTTTCCATCTACTTAAATATCTACTCTTAGAGTAATTCTTCCTTGTTTATCCCATTCTTCAGCCACTATGAGCTACCTGCCATACACTACACACCTCTCCGGTGGTTTAACCACGGTTTCACTAGAATGGAGTGAACTGTCAGTAAACTTAAACACCCAAGCAACTGATGATTTCTAAGCATCCAGCCTTAGAGGTGATGGGAACAGATGGCCAGAGAGGGTACAACTGGCCCAATGCGCAGGTATGGACAAACACAGAAAATGAACATAGCCAAAATGATGTGAAAACACACAACTGCAAGCACTGAATTATCCAGGGGATAGGATACAATAGTCTTTATAATAAGTCCAAAATTATTTATCTTTAGAGGATAGAACTGAACTTTGTGGTTAAAAAAACATTAAATATAACAAACAAAACTATGGAGGTCTAATTTTAAATATAAATAAATGTATTTTGACAAGAGAGGGAAATATTTGAACTCAAGGAATGCACAATGTATGTAATTTTCCTTTTTTTTCTTGTTACTTCTATAACGTTAGCATCAGGTCCTTCCTTTATGAGCTACTGCTTACTAAAGCTCCATTCAAGGCCTCATTCATCAATGAATCCTGACCTGTGGCTTTGCTCTCAGCTCAAGGATCTCCCATTCCTCTGAATAACCTGGAGATTTGCATCACCTATGCACCACCCTGAATGGACTACAGTGTGGTCCACTTAAATACTTGCTGGGAAACACTGCTCATCTCACTAATCACATCATGAGCTTCCTGGGAACATGGCCAGGACTACTTTTATACTGGTGTTCCACACCTTGTGCAACGCCTAGTTTATAGTTAGTTGAATAAGTTTCAATGAATAAATGAATGAACAAACAGTGTCGGTGTTAAAATTTCTCTTCACAATCATTTCCAACCTCACCTGAAGCCACAACCTGGATCTGTTATCTTCTCTCTTATTCACAAGCAAATAAAAGCAAGCAAGCAAGCAAGAAACACATTTTCTTTTCTTTTCTTTTCTTTTTTTTTTTTTTTTTTTAGTACAAACTTGACTAATGTCCCTAAGCCTCTATCATTAAATACATCTGGAGGAAACATAACAAACATTGTGGGGGGGGGTAGTGTATTTTATGTCTTTACAAGATGACATTCGCCATTTACTCAACCATTGGTTTGATCTTTCAGATTCGTCCTTTCAAAGTAATGATTTGGAAGACAGACTCATGTCAGATGAGTGTCCAACAGCTATGTGATATATGAAGACGCCAGGCAAAACCCATTAGAGTTCCTAGGAAGAAAGCCCTCTGCAGATAGGCCGAACAGCTGCCGCTTGAAATGCTCATGCTCCTGAGCCCCCTTGTTTTGCACAGAAGCAGCCCACACACCTCTGCTGACAGAGTTTATGGTGAATGCAGAAAGTGCGGCCCAGATAAAGCACTCCATAACGTGAAACTCAACACTGAGAACACGCCGACAGCTCAGGTACGTGAAACACACGGATAGGGGTCAAGTTTAGTTGTTAGGGACTCAGGTAAACCATTCAAGCAGGACCTGATCCACACGGAGGACCACTTACCCAGGATTTGCTTGCTCCTTCACTCTGATCCAAGGCACCAGGAAGTGAACAATATTTCATATAAACACCAAGTTCTCACACAAAATTACAGAACAACATTGAATTCTCAAAGGATAAAAATAAGCACATTTATAAACTGCAGAAAATATGTACTTTAGGGGAAGTATTCAGTGTAAAAAATGGATAATTGCAGCTTTACAGAATTTTTATCAGAAATTTCAACTTTGATATACATAGGGAGATAATTAGTATTAATAAGATCAACTGTATAATATATATTGAAATATGAAAGCCTGGCTTGAGGCAGCATAACTTAGCTGGAAGGAAAAATCCCAAGAGTGCACATCAGAAACGAAAAAATGGGTAATAGTAATTGGTATTTTCAACAGATTAAAATGTATTCTAAGTGGAAAGCATATTAAGAATGGAAAATCTAGTAGATCTGTTCTATTTACCATTGGACTGCATGTATTCTGGAACACATTTCAGGTATGTAGATCATATAAATGCATGATTCCTTCACCAAAACTAAGGCTATCTTATCAATGGCTGTACAGAGATATTAAGTATTCAATTAGCCGAAATAATAATCACATGCTTGCAATCATGGTTGGCTTATTTTCATTCTTACCATGCCATTTTTGGAAGGAAACATAACAAAATGTAATACTGACACTTTAAGGTCTTGAGAGGATTTGAGGGAAATGTGTCATCTCCATGACTGGCCCTCTCCATCGTTTGCCTTCCAGGGTTGGGAACTGGTCATGCAGAGGAAAACAAACTCCTCTTTACCTGAGACAGTGACTGTCGGAGCCGTGCCATCTGTGTGCTGTGGCCTTTATTGTGATCCTGCTCGGAAACCATCTGCTTCAGCTTTTCCTTCTCTATAGCTATGCTATTAAATGCAGACTTCAGAAGAGAATGCACTGGGCAGGGAGAAAAGAGAGAAACAAATATCAAATGTATCCAGAAAGATTATACAAAACGATGACCTTTTCAGGACTTTAACTTATTCATAGACATTTTCTGGAAATACTCTGTTACAGTGTAATTAAAAATTGGTCTTAAAATGAGATCAGAATATCCATAGTCAGAACAAATATGGTACTAGTAATTTCTTCTAAATTTTATTTACTCATTTACTTATTTTATTTTGACCAGAGAGTCACACACAGAGAGAGAGAGAAAGAGAGTGAGAAAGCAAGCCACCAGGTCCAGGACTTGAACCATGGTCGGCCATATGGGAATGTCCAGCGCCTTAACCACCACACCACCTGCTGGTGCCCTGGTACTAGTAATTAAGCAGGGTGAAAATTTTGGTATTTCATTCCAGACAAGCCAACAAAGATTGGCAGCAGCATGTAAAATGTCAGTATCAGGCCCAGCAGTGGTAGCATGTGCTAGTTGATGCCGTTACTCAGCAGGCTGAGGCTGCGTGGGAGGACTGGATTCCACTTCTAGCCCATGCCCAAAACTACGTGTCGTGGTGGTGCACCTATAGTCCCAGCTACTTGGGGGCCCAAGGAAGAAGTATAGTAAAATAGTCAGATCTTGACCTTAAAAAAGAAAGAATGAAAATAAAAATATTAGCTCTAAATATCGATATTTAGAAATGTATAATATCTAGAAGGCAAATGTACAAGTTTTATTGCCATATTCGATGATAATATTTGAGCAGTTTTGTGTACTATGAAGTCTCAAAAATCATTTCGGACTACCTAAACATTATTTCCCAAAACTGTGTACCCCCAAAAAGGGCATTTTATGAGTCCTACCAACTTAAAATAAGTACCTGACCTAGAAGTTCTGACAGTTTTCATGGGGGTGGAAAATGGTTTGGTCTTAAGAACAGCACTTGCATTACTTTCTCAGCCAAAAAAATCTTTAATTTTTAATTGCTAGGATGTGTGTGCACTCATGTGAGAGGCAAAGAGAGCCCCCAGTAGGGCATGATTATGCCACAATCCCTTTTCCTCCATTTCTCCACCCTGTCAGGATTTTGAGCAGGCATGCACTCATACCCGGCATGTTTTTCTAGTTCATATGACTGGGATTTGATCCACGGTTGGCCATTTAGGATCTGACTTCTTATTCTCAGGGCTTGACCATTGCACTCTGGGACTGGCATATCAGCTAGGAATATCTTGATTTAAAAAGGCTTTGATTTAAAAGCAACAATAAGCCCTCCCCCATTTTCTATATACCTAAAAACTTACATCAGAGACAGTCTTCAATTTCAAATTACAAAAACTACTCGTTTAGTGAAAGTCTTTAATACAATACACAGCTGTTAATTATAGTCCTTATGTTGTATATTAGATTATTTGACTTGTTCATCCTATATATTTGCTACTTTGTATCCACTGATCTATTTTTCCCTACTTCCAACCTTCCCCTAACTTGTGACTCTGAAGTTACTATACATTTGACTTTTTTTTTTTTTTTTTTTGAGAGGTTTTTGCTATAGGGTGCGTGCGCTTGCCAGACAGACACAGAGAGACAGAGAGACAGAAAGCAGAAAATCACCCCCCGGGGGGGATGGTCACGCCGCAATCCCTTCTCCTCCATTCTCCTCTCAGGATCTTGGGCACGCACGCACACGCGCCTGGTGTGAGTTTTAAGCCACCGGGTCCGGGATGCGAATCGCAGTCGACTATGTGGGAGTCCAGCAACATAGCCATTACGCTAACTGCTGGTTCCCAATATTAATTCTTCTGATTTGTGAGCATGAAATTTTTTTTTTTGGAGAGGTTTTATCCTATAGGGCACGTGCACTCACCAGAAAGACAGAGAGAAACAGAAAGTGAGAAGTCACCCCCCAGGGGGGATGACCATGCTGCAATCCCTTCTCCTCCATTCTCCTCTTGGGATCTTGGGCACACACGCACACACACCCAGCAAGAGTTTAATCCACCAGATCCAGGGCTCAAATCGTGGTCGACTACATGAGAGTTCAGTAACATAGCTATTACATCAACTGCTGGTCCCGTGACCATGAAATTTGTGTCCTCATTAATTTCTTTGTTTTTAATTTAAAGAATTAATTAATTAATTAATTAATTTTAAGTTGATCAGAGAGAGGGAAAGTAAGAAAACAAGCTGGCAGATCTGGGGCTTGAAGCACAGTTGGCCATGTGGGAGTCCAGTGCCTTAACCACTATATCACCCATTAACCATTGCAGCCCCCATTAATTTCTTTTTATCTGAGTTTTACAGTTTTCAGTGTACGGGCCTTTTCCTAACTTTTTAAAAATGTTATTATAAATGGGACTTTTCTTTCCTTCTTTCTTTTTTTTTCTTTTTTTTATTAGATTGTTGTTTGTGTAGAGAAATGTCATAGATTTTTGTATGTTGAATTTATATTCTGCAAATCTACTGAATTCATTTATTAGCTCTAACATTTTTTTAATGGAGTATTTGGGGTTTTCTATATATAAGATAACAACATCTGAAAATAGAAATAACTTTACTTTTACCTTTTTGATTTGGACATCTTTTATTTCCTTCTCTTGTCTAATTGCTCTAGACTAATAACATACCATCCAGCTAAGAAATGCAATAAAAATCCTCTAGGAGTGAAATGACCAGTAAGAGAGAGTTGGACTTCCAGAATCTCAATTGAGAAATCTATAGAACAAAAGAGTTAAAATGGTTTAGCTTAGGGACCAGTAGGTGGCATGGTAGTTAAGGCACTACTGAACTCCCACGTGGCCGATCATGGTTCAAGCACAGAACCCAGAGGCTTGAAAATCACACTGGGTGCATGTGTGTGCATTCCCCAAATCCCAGAAGGAGAATGGAGAAGAGATTGTGGCATGCCCATAAGTCCAGGCAGTGATTTCTCACTTTTCCTCTCACTGTCTCTGTCTCTCTTCAGCATGTACATGTGCCCTATGGCAAAAACATTTAAAAAAAAAGATTTAGCTTGTTTTAGGATTACTGAATTTAGGAAATATGTGATAGTATATCTTTTCGTAGTTTAAAATTCTTTTTGTTGAGTTCAACACTCCCAGAGATACCTCTGTGTGCCCACTCCCCTTTTATTTTCAGTCACCAGGCTTTTGAGTATTAGGTAGCACTTGGAATGTTCTACTTAACAAACATTTTCAGTAATAGTTTATAACTTGTTACCAGCAGTCTTGGGACAATAAATTTGATTAATTCACATAAGAAGTTAGTCACTGGGGCCAGCAGGTGGGCTCCCACACGGCTGACTGTGTCTTGAGTCCTGGACCTGGTGGCTTGCTTTCTTCCTTTCTTTCTCTCTCTCTGATGAGTGCATGTGCCCTATCAGAAATGAGAAAATAATAATGTTAAAAATAAATTTAATAAATATATTTTTTTAAAAAAAGACGTTAGTGACTGAAAATAACACAATTTTCATCTCTCTTCGGGAGATATGAAAGACAATGCCTGAGAAGTTAAAAAATGAATTTCTTAAGTCAAAAAATGAACTTCAGTGGATTAAATACTGTAGCAGAAGAGGGAGTTCATCTGAGAGCCCAGACTCTTCCTTTTAAACATAGACAGGACTGCTCAGTCCACCCACACTCTACTGCCTTGCTTCTCATTTATTTTACCTACTCTCTGTGGCTGATGACAACTTAACTTATACAACAAGACTTACTGCAAATTTAACATAAAATAGAAACTCACAAGTGGCAGCAATTTCCCTTCCCTTTAATCTCAAGTGGTTTATGATGCCTCGACCTGTAGAATACAGTAGAAGTGATGCTATACTAGTTCCTTACCTAGTCTTGACAAGGACTAGTAACCAACTTCTAGTCTCTTGGAGCCCAATACTACTATGATGAGTGAGGGGAGCAGTTAGTGTAGCCTCCAGCTGTCTTGTCAACAAGCCAGGTGCATGAGGGAAGTCACCTTTCACCTCAATCAGCCTCTGGCCAAGTGTCATTGAATGAGGTTAGTCAATGACACATGGACAGGAGCTAACCTGCTTAATTGAGCCTAGCCTGAATTATTGATCCACTAATTGTACAGTATAATACATGAGTATTGTTTAATAAAAAGAGAGAGCAAGAGAGAGAAAGACTTGAACAGAATCTATGTTTTTCCTTGCTAATGATAACCAATTAATATGTATTAAGCAATAATTAAAAGACATTGGAAAAAAAGATATAGAATAGTAGTATTTTGCTGGACTGTCTAGGATAATCCTGTTTGTCTTTAAACTTTCTTTACTCAGGTAATAATCTAAATTTTGTTGAGTGTTCTCCCAATAGAAAGGCATCATCCTGCTGCATTTTGTGTACAGAATTTATAGTCCTTCTACCACTGCTACCTAAGAATAGGGGCAATCTTTCATCAAAGAAGAAAAAAGCACATTATTACCTTTCTGAGCAATTAGACAAAATTCTTCCTGCAGCTTTGTATAATCAGTTGAACTTTCCAGAGGGTCAGTGAGGTGGCTAGGGGGAGTCTGAAATTCAATATCCGCACAAAGGTTGGGGTTGGAGGAATGCAAGCGAACCGGTGACATGGTAGCACTGAAAGGAACCTAAAAGGGGAAGACACAAATTATTAAAGAGCAACAGTGCATTGTTCCACCTTCTATGTAGAAAAGATCTCTCCCATTCTTCAGAATAATAGATTCCTCTCTGATGACATGCTTAGAGACACTTAGTACCCATTTATTTTGCAGGTGGTTGACATGGGAAGTGGGGAGTCTCATTTCCTATAGTTGAATTAGAATTGCCATAAACTTACTGGTTTGCACTATTACACAGAGAGATGACTACAAAATGATAAGAAGAAAAGACAATCCCAGATAAGCATCTGCTCTGTACCCCACAATTGTACCTTTAAAAAGTTATTGGCAGAAAATAGTCTGAATGTTGATGTAGTTGACCATCTCTTACAGAGTCTGGACTATTTATGCTCACTTTTCTCTGAGCCTACAGCAAGAGCTAACTAGATATGTAAAAATTCAAAAGACACATAGACCAATAGATTTACTTGCTCTGTAGTCATTAGATAAAAGAAAAATAAAGGCCTAATAGAGACTCACAACTATTTAAAAAATTTATTTATTAAAATACATACTAGTATAATAAATATTATAGAGATCACTGTAGTTACCTTTGTATGTTACATACAGCTGTTACATACGTATATGAATATGGCTTATGAGCTGGCCAATAGTGAAAAGCATTAAGGAGAAAAAGTCATATTACTATAGATTTTCCAAATGGCTAGCGGTATTTCCCTGCCCAGGCTGGATCTGGACTAGGCTTGTGAAGGGTGGAGCCAAAGCACCTTCTAAAAGGCTCTACCCAAGCATTACAAATGCTTCCCATTTTCCTCTTAGAAAATGAAAATTCCAATTCCTCTTGTAGATCAAATCATCAGTAACTTCTTCCTAATTCTTACTGCACAGATGTTCATTCAATTCTCTTCAAGAACCAGACTCTTAGACTCCACTGTAAGTTGGATTTTGTATAACTTCGAGGATAAGTCACACCCCTAGCTATGGAGAAATATGCTGCAGGAGGAAGGAGCCAACGCCTTGTGTGATATATACATATGTCAGAACCACCTCTTTTAACATTTTTTTGGTTTTACTTTAAACTGTTAACATATTTGGTGAGCATGAATGGGTAGGGGGAGAGGAGATGAAGAAAAGGAACACACAGTCTGGCCTGAGCTGTACGTGAGGGCAGATGAGTCTAGACAGAGCTGTTCTGATGTAGTGTTGCACTGGCTAGGAGTTATTTATCTCGAAAGATATCCATGGGTTACTGAGAAGGAAATGAGTACAACGCTTGCCTCCTACATGTAGTTAAGATAAATCCATTACCACATGTTATCCAAAGCATTTGGTATCTGGAATTATCAATGTAATTCCACTTATCCTCCATAGAGACAGTGGGCAGCACTGGGCTGGGAGATGTCAACAGCTTATTTACCTTATCAAGCTCATAATTTCTGGCTGTTAAATTTGAGACACAGAAATGTCAAATAATTTACTTAAGACAATGGAGAGCTGTAATAACAGTGACTGAGGTCTTCTGGGGATACTTATGAAAGAATGGGATATGGAAGAATGTTGGAAGATAGTAAAGGAAATTCTGACCTTAACTGTGGTAATGCTAATTTAGAAAAAGAAGCCCATCCATTGCCCAAAAGGAGGGACACAGAGAATCCACGTAAAGATTGGTGGGAATTAGGAGGTCATAGGGAGAGACTGTGAGATGAAGAAATGGGTATGCCAAGGAGTTTTCAGATTTGAGGACATGACTTTCAGTTATAGGAAACTAGAACAGAGGTAAGAAAAACCAATGTGGGTGTTTGGTGATGGGATGTAGTGTGTTGGGGATCACGGAAAAAGGTTTTATCTTCATTCAGGTACCCTCAACGCTAAAAACACACATTTCTTAGCAGAGGAGTCTCCCCCCTCACCCACCCATAGGTGTGCAGGAGGCCAGGGGGTGAGGAGTTGGGGAGAGGAGGTTGCAGAGGAGGTCACTATATGGTAGAAACCCAGAGTGTTCGGTAAGGACCAGACTTGTATCTGAGATAAGGGAGTCACTGGAGCTTGGAGTCAGATGTGGGGAAGAAAAGGTAAGTTGCAACTTTACATTTTGTACATAATGGAAGTTAAAATTGACTATTAAAACAGTAAAAGTAGGGGACCAGCAGATGGTGTAATGGCCATGTCGCTGGACTCCCATGTAGTTGACTGTGGTTTGCGTCCTGGACCCAGTAGCTTAAACTCAGGCGGAGTGCGTGTGCGTGCATGCCCAAGATCCCGAGAGGAGAACGGAGGAGAGGGATTGTGGAGTGGCCATCCCCCCTGGGGGGTGATTTCTCACTTTCTGTTTCTCTGTCTCTGTCTTTCTGACGAGCGCACGTGCCCTATAGCAAAAAACTCTCAAAAAAAAGAAAAAAAAAAAAGAAACAGTGAAAGTGCCCACAGGGAAAGGGACTTGGAATCCTTTGTTCAAACTGCAATCAGACAATTCCCCCGGGAATCTGAAAATGAAATTTTATATACTTCTGACTGAAAATGCTTACATTGATATCTTTTTTGTTAAAAGAAGTATGTGGAATGGATCCTTTTAATTGAGGAATGGATCATTTTAATTGAGGAATTTTTGAAATGAAAATGAGAATAAAAATCAGGATGTATTAATCTCCTCTAATTAATGATCTCTTCAGTCTGGGGACTTATTTACTCAGTTTTATACTCATCCACTTAGGTACTATCATCCACTTAGGTACTATGAAATTCGGAAATTTAGGTAATAACAAATTTC
Source organism: Tupaia tana (assembly GCA_026018925.1). Classification (NCBI taxonomy): domain Eukaryota; kingdom Metazoa; phylum Chordata; class Mammalia; order Scandentia; family Tupaiidae; genus Tupaia; species Tupaia tana. Next base: position 65,891,093 of record JAKSZU010000001.1, read on the forward strand.
TCTATCAGTGATGTGGGAGTGGAAGCTGCCAACAGCTTCATGCTTGTACCTGAAAGCCCTCAACGCTGGATTTGGGCCTACTGACACTGCCTGGGAAAGAAATCCAAGGCTTCTTCGGAAGTTCTGTGATAGGGAGGAAGCCTGATTCTGGAATATCTTGGTACCAGTAACTGCAGTTTGGAATAGGGATATTAGGAGATGCTCTTAGCATCTGTCTACGAAGAAGTCCAAAGAGAAATGAATTAACAGTGAATGGCTGGCTCTGAAATTGCACAATAGTAAACATGAAAGAAGCCAGCCAGATAGGTCTAGGACAGATACGAAGCTTGTAAGACTTACTGGGCCAGTGTACAGTCTCCTGCTGCTGTTATTCTGCATTATGTGTATGGGAGTCCTTTCGGGAGTACTGACTGAACTGGGACCCCCAGTGTTCTTCCATGGTGAGGGCCCAGTGTTTCTCTTCTCCCAGCCTCCTGTTCTGTTGGGCCTGGCGGATGTCGTAAGTTGGCTATTCGGAACACTAGTGTTCAGGGTCAGCATGAATCCATTTTTGTCACCTCAAATGTTCCTCATTTTTTTGTGGTGGGAAATGAAAATTATCCTGACTCGATCAATACACATTGTAAGCATGTATTAAAATAGCTCATTGTACCCCATAAATATACGAATTGTCAAAATATAAAAAGAAGAAAACTAAATAAATGAGAAAAATAAATAAATGAACTATGTGTCGAGGAATGAAGAGACAAATTTCTGAAACATCTCCATGGGTACACTACTCTTTGGGAGCAACCTCAGTGCCCCAGACACTTGACTGAGTAAGGAAAACTAGAGACTAGGAATCTACTTGAAAGGATTCTAGGTAAGAGGCACATTGCAGGTTCAAAATGTGTGGTTGATAACTTGAGTGTGGAGAAGAGGAAAACTGGGAAATAAGGGGAACCACTACATCATAACAGCTAGGGAGCTGGGTCACCAGTGTCAGGCCGCTGTGCTGTGGGCAAGGGGCCGAGGGAGTCAGCTGAGGTTCCTGCTCAATGCTGCCATGTTGTGGTATACTGTCAAAGCTATAGATCTGCAAGGGTTTATACTTTTCTTTTATACTCCGAATTTAAAAAAAATCTAAACCCACTCTGTTTAAATATGTACTAATCCCAGTTTTATTATATTAGCTGTATGTATCTGCAATTTTAAAAATGAATACAGAGGGCTGGCCCCACATTCCTGTGGTTAAGGGAGCTGGATCCCACATGATTGACTGTGATTCAAGTCCAAGGACAGGCAGCTTGAAAAACATGCAGGGCCTATGTGTGTATGCATGTGCCCAAAATACTGACAGGATTCAGAAATGGAGGAGAAGGGGTTGTGGTGGGACCACATCCCATTGTGGGGGTGTTTTCTCCTTCTCCCTCTCTTTCTCTGTCTCTTTGGCCGGTGTACCTGCTCTCTGGCAACTAAAAAAGAATGAACACAGGAGAAACAAAATTCCTTCTCCACACGTTATTTTAAAAATACATTATTTAGGGACCAGCAGGTGGCATAATGGCTACATCGCTGGACTCCCACGTAGTCGACCGCAGTTCGAGTCCCAGACCTGGTGGCTTAAACTCACACCATGCCCAAGATCCCAAGAGGAGAAGAGAGGAAAAGGGATTGCGGCGTGGCCATCTCCTTGGGGAGTGATTTCTCGTTTTCTGTCTTTCTGCCTCTCTCTTTCTGGTGAGTGCATGATTCCTATAGCAAAAACCTCTAAAAAAATACATTATTTAAGGAAATATTAGTATTTTCAGAAAATGACCTATCCTTTGCATACTGAGATATTGTTCTCCCTCTCATAATCATTTGGATTTCTTACTTTTTGTAAATTAAAAATTACAATTAAGAATATTTAAATTGGATATATATATATATTGTCAGTATATGTTACCACACCAATCTCATAGACTTTATTCATCTTCAGTCAAATAAATGCATAAGATATATACCAACCACAAAAGCAATTTCAATAATTTGCTTGTTTGAGTGTGCACACAACTGTGAATTTACGAGTCAGTTCCCTAATAAATTCCAAGTCGCTGGTTCACTTTGCAATCAAATGCAATTCTGTTTCTCGAACAATCCAGCTTAGCATCTAGATACAGAGTCAATTATTAATCATGTAGCACCAATCCAACAATTCTCACACCAGTATCCATTCTCCTGCATGCCAATCAAAGCCTTTTAGATTTTCCAGAAATTCTAGGTTTAAAATATATTCCACCATAAGTGAGAGCAAAACTGTGTAACTCAGTTAATATTATCTAATGTCCATAAAAATGAAATTCTATGACCACTATGAACTCAGTAATCTGTATGTTTAGAAGTTCATAGGACGTTGCAGTTAAACAAATGGGATTTACTTTCATCCAGCAAATGGTCCTTGTATTTAGATGTTCTATTTCCTATCCCATACGGACAATTCACTCTTTATTTACCTTAACATCCTCAGTATATCCTCTACTCTCTTATATCCATTCTATTTTCTCCTCGGGGGCAGAAAAAAAAAAACAAAAAAAAAAAAAAACACCCTCTAGATATAGAAACACCATTAACTCTGTGGTTTTATTTCCACAATATAGTTTCTGGTTATTATGTCAATATTCTTTCCAGAAAACAATTTTCCCTTGCTAAATGTAATTTGGGTAGTCATTTAGAGATGACATCAAAATTCACCTTTTCTTACCCTCTTACTTCTTTATTCTCACATCCTTTTCAAATAGTCACATTGCTACAAAAAAAAGCACAATTTATGTCTGTAGTAACATGACTTTTCTTATAAAAAATAAAGAAATCAGTTAGCAAAGATTTCAAAATCAGTATAGTTAAAAAAAAAAAAAAAAGAACCAAAAAAAACAGTAACAATATCATTTAAGGAAATTCATCATGGGGAGCGGTACTCACTTTTGTAAAATGGACTTTAATTATTTCTTACACCGAGAGTAAAAGCAAAGGACTAGATTATGTAATAGTTCTCTCTCAGAATAACGGATACCCCTGTTGACTCCTGCCATGCAGAGACAGCCAGAGAACATGCGAAAGCTACGCCAACACGCGTGGGCTGCCGCTGATGCTGTCACACACGACTGGCACCAGCAGAACAGGGGAAGTTACCCTTGTACACAGTTTCTCGCTCTATTAAACTTCCACTTGAGATTGAAATCCACTCACTGTTGTAGCCACTGCTGCCGCTAGCCTCTGCCGGCGCCGAGCTGTGCTGAACTGGCCCTTCGCAGGTGGCCCTTCCTGACAGTGAATGGGAGAAGAGAAGGGGGAGAGAACACGGGACGGGGAGGGAAAGGATGGGATATGGGAGGATGACAGACAGTCAGACAAGGGAGAGGGAGAGTTTTTAACTGAAGTTGACGTTCTTTTAAATCTTAGCAATGAAAAGAACTTGAAGCGTCATTCATGCTGTGAGTAACGTTCATTTTCATTGCAGATCAAACACTGTAAGTCTATTTCCTGAGTATGATCCCTGATCTCAAAAGAAGATAGAGAGTAATGAATTGGCAAATAATGTAGGATTTTAAGGTGAAATAAACGTGCTTATTATTTTATTCATGTGATGCCATGTTAAATGAAAGTCACAAAGCATTCAATAAATGGTAGCAAAAATAAAAGTTCAGGAAAAGCTGATAAAATAACTTGTGAAAGCTCAAGTGGCAGACTGTCGTGAGAGCCTCCTGTTGGCCAGGCAGATTTTAAAAATTCTTACATGGAGAAAACAATTAAGGGGAAGGGTACCAGAATTCTTCAACCTTCCACTTAATCCTCTACTATAAAGCTCGCTTGCTGGGACTCAAAATTAGAAATAGTGTTGAGACGTTCAAATTGAAGAATTTTCTAAGGAGGAAGCCAGTTTTGATAGAATAGGGGGGAAAAAAAAAACAACTCAAATGGGGCCAGCAGGTTGTGTAATGGTTAAGGAACTAGACTCCCATATGGCCAACTGTGGTTTGAGTTCTGGATCCAATGGCTTGAACATCACACCAGGCCCATTCCATGGGTACCCAAAATCCCAAGAAGTGACTGGAAGAAAAGGGATTGTAGCATGGCCATCCCCTTATCTTCTGAGGAGTGATTGCTCATTTTCTCTGTCTCCATCTCTCCCTTTCTCTCTCCCAACAGCACACACACCCTATGGCAAAAATCTCTAAAAAAAAAATCACCAAAAAACACCCCTCAAGCTTCTCAGTGTGTGGGGTCAATGCCTATAAAAACCAACTATTAAAAGCTGAAAGTATAGGTTTTGTTTAGTGATGTGCACTTATGTACAAACCAGTAGGAAAATCCTAAAGCTTTGTTTCATTCCCTGCCCCCACTTTTTGGTGGATAGGATTAGGGGATAATAACATTTCATTCTAGCCAGTCAACTTGTCCTCCAGCTGACAGACCTTGATTCTTCAAGGTTGTGAGCAATAATTTCATTGCCAATTAACAGATGTCCCTTCTTAGAATCACTGAACAGTCTGGATTGAAAAAAAAAAAAAAAAAAAAACAAAAAACAGCATGATTGCCTCAGTCATTTTGGAATGACAAAAAAATTTTTTTTTAATTCATAACCTCTGATTCTCTTTAAAATTTCCAAATTACATTTGTATTTCTCTTTCACCTTCACAAATCTTTTACATACATATATGTTTGTCATCCACACTCATAAATACATAAACTGTTTTCCACAAAACGTTTTCTATATAAAGTCTCTTTTTACTTAATTTAGGAAAAGGAAAAAGAACTTGGGGCCAGCAGGTGACCTGGTGGTTAAGGGGCTGGACTCCAACATGACTAATCACTGTCTGAGTCTCAGACTGGGTGGCTTAAAATCATACCAGGTGCAAGAGTGTGCATGCCCAAAATCCCAAGAGAAGAATGGAAGAGAAAGGACTGTGGTGTGGTCATCCTCTCTGAGAGGTGATTTCTCACTTTCCCTTTCTCTGCCTGTCTCTGTCTCTCTCTTGTGAGTGTACACACCTTCTGGCAAATAAAAACAAAAGAAACCCTTATCATCCCCTCAGTGTAATGTAAGCTCTGTGAGATCTAGGACAGAGACACATAAATGACATTAGATCATTTGTTTGCTACTGCATTCCTTATCCCCTCTGACATCTGGGGAGTTAGTATCAGGTCACTGGAAAAGTCATGACATTTTTCTCTGTTTTTCTACAAAAAGATGCATCACAACTTTTTCGAGGACCAAATTAGTAGCACAAGAAATCTAGCTGCTCTTTCTTTTGCAGCATACTTTTAAATCACTCCCTTCTTGCTTTCCTCCATCTCATTCAGAACACAGCCAAATTACACAAAAGTGATATTTAGATTTTTTTAAAATTTAGAATCAGAATTTTAAGATGACAATAAGTAATACCCACCCAACTTTCTAGGACTAAAGTTGACTTTAATAAATTACATAATGGATTCCTGCGACTAGCTTGCCAATGACTTCTGATAAAAATATGGCTATACAAATTGTAATTTAACCTTCACATTCAAGTCAATAACACAATCTAACCTACACAAGAAGAAGCACTCTGAGATTGAGTATAATATATTCTCCATTCTTACTTTCCCGGGGCCATTTTTTTTTTTTTTTTTTTTTGGCGAAGTTTTTGCTATAGGGTGTATGCGCTCGCCAGACAGACAGAGAGAGACAGAGAGACAAAAGCGAGAAATCACCCCCCAGGGGGGATGGCCACACCGCAATCCCTTTTCCTCCATTCTCCTCTCGGGATTTTGGGCACGCACGCACATGCGCCCGGTATGAGTTTTAAGCCACCGGGTCCAGGACACGAACCGCAGTCAACTATGTAGGAGTCCAGCGACATAGCCATTACACTAACTGCTGGTCCCCTTCCTGGGGCCATTCTTTTTAAATGATCTATTTTATAGTTATTTTAAAATGTCAGTTACCACAGAATGCTGAATGCAAAGTTCAGCAGTACAATCACCACTACCACAACTGTCATCACCGGACAGTCTGGGCTCCTTCACAAACGGTAGGTGTTCTAGAAGTTAAACGGTAGAAGGAGTGGAGATGAGCTCTCACAATCTGAGAGCCTCTTAGGTTGGCAACAGTGTGATCATCAGGAAAACTGGTAAAGTAGTGAGATGATAGTCTCAAAACATATACTTGGAATCATTAGATGGGATTCCTACAGTCAAAGGGACATTTAAAGCAAGAGGGGGAAAATTGGGTATTTGGATGAGAGAAGGTGGTGGGTGTATGTAATTCACCTGAGTAAAAGTAAATCCTGTTATGTTGTAGGCAAAATATTGATGAGTAATGATAGGTGTGCTGGTCACAGTCAGCCCTGGATGAATTCAGGATTCCCTAGCCAAATCTGCATGTTGAAAGAGCTTCCAGTAACTTCCCAGTAATAGAGAACAAACAGCCCAAGGGCTGCGGGAAGACCTGTTGATTTGAGTGAGCAGAAGAGATCCAGGCATGGTATGGAATTCTGCAACTTTCGCTCTGCAATACCATTTGTTTTAGCCCAGGTGGAAGTGGAATTTCTCTGGGAGTTACTAACTTGTCACCCCCATGTCTATTTGTTTCTAGTTGGTGTTGGAACAGAATCTCTCACTTTTCGCCAGACAGACAGAGAGAGACAGAGAGACAGAAAGCGAAAAAAACAGTTTTCTTTGAATGTAGGGATGAGAAGGTTTGAATTTCCTTCAAAAATAACTACACTCAAATTACAAGGGTCATTTTGTTGTTCTTTGGAAGACAAATAAAAGAAAAATCAAAGCAAAACTGCATAAATAAAAATTTTAAAACAAATGAACTACTGACAAATGTAGCAGGAGTATGAATAAAATATACTTTCCTAGTTTTTGATCATTTTCTTCTGATGACACAAAAAACCTTCATAATTTCTCTGCACATTTAAAAGTACATTCTGAGAGTAGGAGTATTTCACAATTGTACTGTCTCTCTCAGAAAAAAAACTGAGTGATATGGGGACTATGGTGGGTCTCTTAGGCACAGTAGTATGGCCAGGGACATTCACTCAGACTCACTGAGAAGCTACGAATTCAAGACAACAGCTTTTTGGAATATGTCTAATGGCATACCTCATAAAAACATGATTAAAACCGTATATATTCACAAATACACATGATCTTATGATGCTGATCTTATTCAGCTATTTTATTTATAGTAACAATTATTTATTTATAAAAGTCATTCTTGGGGCTGTGGTGGTTAAGGGCACTGGACTCCAACATGGCTGACCACAATTCAAGTCCTGGACCTGGCGGCCTGCTTTCTCACATTCCTTCTCTCTGTCTATCCCTTTCTGGTCAAATTTAAATAAATAAATAAATAAATGAATAAATAAAAATAAAATAATTATTTATAAAAAGTCATTTTTTCCCTTCTAGGCTATGATACTATAGCTACTATGGTTTAAAAAGAAAAAAAAAAAAAACCCATGAAATAAAAAACAAGACAATCACAATCGTAAAACAAATGAAACTGCCAAAAGCAATTTTAGGTAATTTTCTTGCAAAATAATTTGGCACATTTATTCCTACAATATTAATTTTATGAATGAGAAGGAAAGACACACAAAAACATACTGAACAAAGGAACACAAAAAATTGTGTTCTTAGACTGGAGACATTCTAAATTAAAAAAAAAGGATTTTTAGCACTTATGAAACTGTATTTCAAATACATCAGATTACTAAGCAAAGCAACAGTTTGTTATTTATACATTTAGAATGACAATACAAAGAATGCTATTAATACAGTCAGAATTAGAGAGAATTATTTTACTAATTACTCAGAAGTCATTGAAGAATTCTAAAGCAGTTCCTTTTACCTTTGTAGTAGAAATAAATTGATTTTTGGTATAATAATTTTAAAAACAAAATCATAAAGTCTAATTCAGTGTGCAGGGCAAGGGTCCTTTATAATATGCAGTTAGGATGAGAGTAGTAGAGATTGTAGGTTAAAGATCTGAAAGTAAATGATTTATGATAACAGATCTTTAAGTATTTTCTATATGTCATATCTTGCAATGAAATAAGAGGATCTTACTTAAAAGTTTTAAAATTACTCATTTCAAATAATTTATTGCAAATAAATTTCAAGTAAATTTATCATAAGCTATTAGACTTTAGAATTTAAAGTAAATGCTGATGACCTTTTCTTAGAATTACAGACTTTTGGAATTGAAAGGTAATTAAAAGATGATTGAATTAACTCTATCACTTTGCACAATAGCAAATGAAAGCAAGATAATTCAATAGAAATGCACAAAATTATACAGCCAGAAAATATCATTGTCTAGTGAGACTGCATTCCCAGGTTTGTCAATGACTAATCTGTTGTACTCCCTACCCATTTTATTGACAGATTAAAGTATGGACAGAACAGACACATAAAAGTTTCATTCCTTTTTTTTTTTTTTTTTTAGAGAGAGATTTTTGCTATAGGGCGCATGCAGTCATCAGAGAGACAGAGAGACAGAAATCAAGAAGTCATCTCCCCGGGGGATGGCCACGCTGCAATTCCTTCTCCTCTATTTTCCTGTTGGGATTTTGGGCATGCACGTACACATGTTTTTAGCCACTGGGTCTAAGACTTCAACCATGGTCAACTATGTGGGAGTCCAGCAATATAACTGTTACACTATCTGCTGGTCCCTATGGGTTCTTTTAAGATCTAGTATATATAAATAAATACTCATCACATTTAGATTTTTAGTCTACATTTTTAAGATGATTTTTAATTTTTTTTATTTTTTAAATTTCGTATTTTTTTACATTTAATTATTGTACATCCTTATAGCATACAAAATGGACCTTCTGGGCATAAACACTGCATCATCAGTCCAGCCAAAGACATCATAAGGTGACTTTTCTATTAAAATGTATTTTAATGGTTCTAAGGTCATGATTGCAAATGAAGATGCTACTTTGCAGCCATAATGTATCATTTTCACTTTTCTTTTAAATTCTTTTCATTTATGTCAGAGTAAGAAAAATGGATTTCACACTATTTTGGATAAATTAATCAGTTTGAAAAGCACTGGTTTTTAAAGCAGTTAAACTGCTTTCTCAATCTAATGCCCAAGAACTGACATACAAAGACTAACTCTAAAAGTATATAAAAACATGAAAGAAGGAAAAAGTAAAATCTGTACCTGCAGTTGTATTTTTGTATCTTTGCTGACACTTTTTGTTCTCCATCGTCTTGTGACCCGCTTGTCTTTCTTTGAAATATCTACACAGTTAGCCTACATTACACAAATAGTTAAAAGCAACAAAGTATTATTAAGTTCACGCAGGTGATACAAGTACAGACAGAGAGCACAGCAAGTTAGTAAAGTTTCATTGTTAGATCCTACATGCAAACCAGCCAGGAGGGCAAGGCACCTCAAAATCACAGAGGACACTAAAAGCAGAAACAAAAAAACTAATGATAAGATATTATTTTCTGACATTCAAAATGTAAAGCAGCATTAAAGATCTTTGGCAATTTTTCCTACATGAAATGGTAATAATTCTGAAAGTATATAACTTATACCTTCGAAGCTATCATTCCGATGTAATACAAACTTAGAAGAATGACTCAGGTAGGCATTACTTCTAGTTAGTTTGTATTTAAATGTAAAACATTTAAAAGCAGTCATTGACACAACTTACACAATGACATTGAGACTCAAAAATAGTATTAATGCCTCCAGAATATACACTAGTCTGCATTTTAGTGATTTCTCTTTGAATGCTACCTAATATAGTCATAGAGCAATCCAATAAAGATACGTTATTATCATTAAGTCCTTTTACCAGCAGCAGTAACACGTTTACCTGCATGTCGGTGAAGTTAGGTGCTGACTGAGTTCTCTGAAGTATTTCCAAATTTTGCAAGAGTTTGCTAAGTTCCACAAGGTTTGACTGGCAGTGCGCAAGATCTAATGAAAATATAAAATAAAATAGAGCGATAACTTCTAGGTGGGTCTTTATGTAGGGCTCAGAAACTCCACAAGCTGTAAGAACAGCAGGGAAGCAGCGGTTCACGTGGGCGCCAGGTCACCTTTATCACCACCACTGCTCCCGTTAGATACTACTACAACCACCACCTGCCCTGTTACTACCACCACCTCTGCCGCCATCACTATCGCCACCACCATAATCACCACCACCCCCACCTCCTGTACCACCAGCCCACTACCATTACTGCCACCACAATCATCGTCACCACTAAAACATATTGTCATAGAAACAGATTTCAGTTGAAATTATGAGCATGCCTGGTATCTCCAAAGCATATAGCAAAGGTATTATGATCAAGCTGGACTGGATTGGCTCTCCAGCTCTGCCAAGCACTTGCTGCGTAACAGACAAGTTACTTGGTCTCTGAGTTTTGGTTTCCCTATATGTAAGATCATATGGTACATCTAGGGCCAGCAGTTAGCGTAATGGCTATGTCGCTGGACTCCCATGTAGTCGACCACGGTTCGTGTCCCGGACCTGGTGGCTTAAAACTCATGCTGGGCGCCTGTGCGTGCGTGCCCAAGATCCCGAGAGGAGAATGGAGAAGGGATTGTGGCGTGGCCATCCCCCCTGGGGGGTGATTTCTCGCTTTCTGTTTCCTCTGTCTCTCTCTGTCTGGCGAGTGCTCGTGCCCTATAGCATAAAACCTCTCAAAAAAAAAAAAATCATATGGTACATCATTTCTGTTTGGCACTACTGTCAAGATTTACATAAAACCATTCAAGTACAGTGTTTAGCTCAGTATCTGACCCACAATAAGCACTCAATAAATTCTAGTTACTAATACCAAAGTAGAAAGCAGAAGACTGAGTCTTGACTGTCCCTACACTAAGGTTGGATAGGGAGGAATACCAGTGAAGCAGAGGAGGAGCCATTAGAGAAAAAAAGAAAACTTCACGGGGCCTAAGGAGGCGGTTGATTAGAGAAGGTTATACAGGACATGTCAAAGAAGAAGACCTGAGAACAGAATGGAAATCAAATAGCCTCTTGCTACCAAGAATATTTTTTCCATAGAGGATAAAGAACAAAAGTGAAAGTAAAGGAGAGAAGCTGGAGTCCATGGCAGAGAGCAGGAACTATGAAGCAGGAGGGACTGTGGCTGTCCCAAAAAGGAGACAGTTACTGTACTAAATCTTGAAGGAAATGGAAAGGAAGGATAGTGAGCACAGGTAAAGCAGCCAGGATGGGAAGGAGGAACGTCTGTAATACTGGAGAGAGGGACGGGGCGGGACTGGCACAGAGTCAAGGGCACCCTTCGCCAGTCTGAGGCTTCCTGGCCTCCAAACCAATGTCTGTTCACTTTGGTCAGATAAATGGACACTGCCCCTATAGACAGACTCACTCATGCCAGTCATGGAGGTGGCCAGGTTCAAAGCTAGCCAGGAGGATTTGTGAGGCTGCAGGAATGAGGGAGATGCTGAGCTGTCTAGAAGCCCTGCTGAGGCGAGCCTGCAGTTTTAGAAAAGTGAGGCTCGGATACTCCTCCAACCTGAGAGCAGTTCAGATACTTCACTCAAATGTAAGTCTGTGTGTTTTGGGAAAATACCCAAGTATAACCCCTTTAATATAATGTCAACTGGACACGCTTATGAATATAAGATTCTTCTTCAATCTTGTTTTCACATAAAGATCAAGTTTGAAATGTAGGCTTCTCAGAGGGATGATAGAAATGCTGCAGACTTTGAGTTTATGCACTAATACAGTAAAAAAATGTTTTATTTGTTTGGGAGACTCACACATTGCCAGTTTTTAGGTTTTCTAATTGAGAACATCAAAACTATTTAAATTAACATCTAATTTTACTATAATTTCATAAAAGAAAAAAAATCTTTTTGAGAGATTTTTGCTATAAGGTATACGTGCTCACTGGAGACACAGAGAGAAAAAGAGAGACAAAAAGCCAGAAATAGCCCCCTGGGGTGGGGAGATGGCCACTTCACAATCCCTTCTCCATTCTCCTCTTGAGATTTTGGGCAAGGATGCACACGTGCCCAGTGTGAGTTTCAAGCCTCTGGGGCCAGGACTCAAACCATAGTCGGCCATGTGGGAGTCCAGCAACATAACCATTACACCATCTGTTGGTCCTAAAAAATAGATTTTTTTAAGTTAGGTCCAACATCTGGGGCCAGCAGGTGGCGTGCTGGTTAAGGTGCTGATTCCAGGGTTCAAGTCCCAGATCTGGCAGTTAGAAAAACATGCTGTGTGTGTGTGTGTGTGTGTGTGTGCATGCGCATGCCCAAAACCTCAGGAGGAGAATGGAGGAGAAAGGACTGTGGCATAGCCATACCTCCAGGGGGTGATTTCTTACTTTCTCTCTCGGTCTCTGTCTGGCAAGTACACACACCCTATAACAAAAACTTAAAAAATAAATTAAAAATTACGTTAGGTCCAACATCATTTCAAAATCATTTAAAAAATTAAATCAACTGAGTTGCATTAAATACTCTTGACAGTGCCTTGTTTTTGTCCATTTTAAAAGCCAAATAAGTTTCTCAGGACGGAAGTGGCCAAGGGATCAAGTCTGGACCAATGTGCTCTGGCTGATTACAAAGAAGACGGTTTCCGGAGATTACTAGGCTCAAGGATGGCAGAATGAAAAACGATCAAACAATCAACCCATAGAGGAATGTCACTATTGAGTGTGGCTATAGATGCACTATATTGGAATTGCTATTTATCACTGGATTGTCAGGAAGCATAGACTTGCTCTGTGGGCAAGACAGGGTGGCAAAGAAGATAATGGTGGAAGTGACCTAGCATGGAGGACAGAGCAGAGAGTCTGAGAGGGCAGCAGAGGGATCTCCTGAGGGAACACTCCTCTGTGTCATTGCCTTAGGGCCCAGAGAATGGGAGGTGAAGGAAGTCATAGAAACAGGACAGAGATGAGACCAGGTCCAAGTTAGATTCCTGGTCTACCCTAAAAAACCAGATGTGCATGAACACACATGCAGTCCCAGCTGCTTTGGAGGCTGAGGCAGAAGAATTGTGATCTCACAGTGTAGGTAACATAGCATGACCGTCTGAAAGAACCAGGCATGGTGGTGCATGCCTGGCGTCCAAGCTACTCAGGAGGCTGAAGCAGGAGGATTGTGACATGGTAAGACCCTGTCTAAACCCCCTCCCCACACACATCACGGAGAGATGAGGAAAGGTTAAAGTAGGTAGAAGTCAGGGTAAGGACAAAATACAGCTTAAATTGTCATGAGGATGCAGAACTGACAGGTGAGAAGCCTGAGTCATGGAATGGAAAAGGATCTAGTGTGTAAAAATAAGAACAAGAAAAGGTCAATGCAATCAAGGGAGTCGGTGTGAAAGATGCATTACTCACAATCCATCTCTTTAGTTTTGGGGTTGTTTTTGTCTTTGTGTTGGTTCTGGCTTATTCTCATAGCCCACCCTGGACAAGAACTAACCTTCTGCACACCTGTCCATTTCTTCAGAGTCTTGTAACCAGGCAGCCACTTTACTCTGGCCGGTTGTGCAGGTTGCAGGGAGGCTATTGCTGCAGGGTAAGGGGGACTGCCATGGAAAGCTGTTCGATTGCACCTACAAGGAACAAAAACACTGATGAAGTATATGATTACAAGAAACAGAAGTGGTATTTTTTCTTTTCAGACAGGGTCTCACTCCGTTGTGATCTTCCTGCCTCAGCATCCTGAGTGCTGGGACTACAGGCGTGTACTACCACACCCGGCTTTTTAGGGTGGGCTGGGAACTGAACATGGGCTTCCCATATGGCCTTGACCTACCAAGTAGCAGCATCAGCCAGCAGAAAGGAAGAAAGGGCATACCCAAAACATGGAGTAAGCCTCTCGGCTAAATGTGGCATATGCTCAACACAGGCAAATTCATAAATAATAACAACACTCTCATTAAATAGCTATCTTCGTCTTTCAACAACGGTGAAACAGCAAAGTATATTATATCTCATCACAAGGACTTGTCAATTCAAATACCCGATGACTTTACAATTTTTTTTGATTGTTTTCTTTTTTTTCTTTTTTAATTTGCCTCAGGGCAGATGCACTTGCCAGAGACAGACAAAGAGGGAGAGAGACAGAAGGTGAGAAAGCACCACCTGGGGGGACAATCATGCTATAGTCCCTTCCTTCACTCTCCTCTCAGGACTTTGGACACACACATACACATATGCCCAGTGTGTTTCTCAAGCTGGTGGGTCCAGGGCTCGAACTGTGATGGTGGCCATGTGGGAACCAGCTGCCTTAACCATCATGCCAACTGGCTGGGCCCCTAATAATTTTCAATTAGTAAGTTGTATTTGATACCACGAAGTACTCTGAATTTGTGACTTAAGGTCTTTCCTTTCCAAGGCTCCCTAGACTCTTAGGATCAGCTCAAGGTCTTGCCAACCACATTGATTCCTAAATACATTATCCACCAGCAAGCACGCTGGCATCACATTAAATGCATATTGACAATGGTAACATATATTGCGTCATAGGAAAGGTCACTTTGTATTTTTGCATAGAAAATATGTCATGACTTCTGATGACCCAATAAAAAAGAAGTCTTGGCAAATTATTATCTATAAGCAATAAACTTTCCACTAAAAAATAATTTTACATGAAATAAAGTATGAAGTATGTGCATACTAAGGTAAATGCAGTGAACACTCAGTAAAAATTATAAAAACTTATTTCTCCCAGAAACTTAAATAATTTAAAAAGTCCATATTTGACTTTAATATTCAATTACAACAGATGATGTCTCTTCCAAATCATTATGAAGTATGTGATGCACGTCCTTAGGAAGCCCAGACTTATTTATTACCCATGCAGGACCACAAACCAATTAACATTCAGAAGTCTTATCATTTCATACTTAGAAGGCAAATGGAGTGATAAACAACTCCTTTCGCTCTTTATTGCATTTTGATAAATGCAACGGAAGTCTTTCACCGAGTTACATATTAGAGGTATGTCATTTGTAGCTGGAGCAATAGCTCTTGTGTGAAAATCAGAGCGGAAGAGCTTTCTCATTCTGAGGCAAACAGTAGGGAAGATCTGGTTTCAGCCCTCCATTCTCCCGTGTCACGCAAGTTATTTAATAAATAACGCAAGGAAAGAAAATAATTTATTTTGAATTATGTTAACATTGCATCAACAATGCAAGCAGAAGCTGGAAGAACTAAAAAATTAAAAATTTTTACATTTAAAATATAATTTGAGCTCCAGTTCTTGTTTAGCTTGGTCTAACTCTGAGATCCATGCTACCCTGTGGTGAGAAGACAGGAGGCCCAGAGAAATTAGGGGACTATTTTGGGCACCTGTACATTCCCTATCTTCCTAATCCCTTGACCTAATTTGCCCCATTTATTTCAAAACTGGTTCATATTGGGGTCAACCCAATACCTTATTCTTAGGCAAAAGTTCATTAAATAGTCCTTGGCAAGATGCAACTACGATTAAAAAAAAAAAAAAAAGGTAAGGTTTGCAAGCCTTGTGAAATATACTTAATAGGACTCAACAAACATTACTTAAGTAAGTTCCATTGAAATGACAAAAAAAAATGCTGAATATAGTAATGTTTCATTTATTCTGACTTGGTTAATCTTGCAGTGCCTCATGGTTTTTTAATGCTCTGTAAAGGAAATTTCTATCTATATATTACATGTTTCTGGGTAAGCAAACAGAGATGAGCAGAATCTTCACTGGAACATTCTTGAACTCAAATCTTGCAGCTGTCCACTTTCTCATAGCTGCCTCTGTTCTCAACCTCAGGTGCCAGTTGTGAAACTGGAGCACCCACAGGCAGGGCAGTGTGGCCACATTTCAGGAAACTTAATTATTGCATTCAAAGCAGAAACAGCTGTTTCCCTGCCTGTTCTTTGTCTTAACCTTTTTTTTTTTTCCTTCAGATTTTTGCTATAGGGAGCATGCGCTCACCAGAGAGAAAGAGAGAGACAGAGAGACAGGAAACGAGAAATCACCTCCCAGAGGGGATAGTCACCTGGCAATCCTTTCTCCTCCATTCTCCTCTTTGGATTTTGGGCATGCATGCACACACACCCGGCATGAGTTTCAAGCCGCCAGATTCAGGACTCGAACTGTCAACAACCACATGGGAATCCAACACCTTAACTACCACCTGTTGGCCCCTTAACCTCGACTTTTTAACAGGTAATAAGTAGCTCTAGCTTTTCATCAACATAGATAATGAACTTGTATTACAGCCTAAGGAACAACATCAGCTTCCCTTAGTCTGGTGGCTGGTGTCATGAAAAGGGCACTGACTTTAGAAACCGGTGTGGGCTTAGATCCTGGCTCAGAGATTTGGTAGCCATGTCACTTCTGGATAAATTCTTTAATGTCTCTGACTCTGGCTATACAAAATATTAGAGATGAATGAGTGTCAAATGCTTTTATACAGTGCCTGGTCACTCAAATAGGTGGCTACTAATATTATTGTCACATTCCCCAGCTCATTTGCATCCACTTTATAAGGAAATTTACTAGCCTTTCTCTGGATCACATATCTATTTCAGTTCGAGGCAAGAAATCAAGTTTCACTTTCAAAACATTGAGGTCTTCTTAAAACTATCCAGAAAGGTACCTGATTTCTGGGTGCTGATTAAATATATGTTTACTTACTTGCTGATGTTCTTTTTTTTTTTTTTTTTTTTGGAGAGGTTTTTGCTATAGGGCGCGTGCACTCACCAGACAGACAGAGAGAGACAGAGAGATAGAAAGCGAGAAATCACCCCCCAGGGGGGATGGCCACGCCGCAATCCCTTCTCCTCCATTCTCCTCCTGGGATCTTGGGCACGCACGCACACGCGCCCGGCGTGAGTCTAAGCCACCGGGTCCGGGACTTGAACCGCGGTTGACCACGTGGGAGTCCAGCGACATAGCCATTATGCTAACTGCTGGTCCCACTTGCTGAGCCACATAAAAATTAGAATGTGGTTCATTTATTAGAAAAGAAAAATAACTGTTAATGCTTTGGTGACTCACATTTCTGTCCAACCATACTTGTGATGAACTTTGATGACAATGCCAGAGAGTGAGTTTACAAAGCAAACTTTCTATTTCTGTTTGTTTGTTTGTTATCAACTGCAACAGGAATGTGTTTGTATAATTTCATAAGCATTTTCCAGGCTTTTTATAGAATAAAGTCATACCTTTCCATCTACAACAGAAACATTAGCAGCTGGGGAGGACTCTGCTGTGGAGGTGGAAGGAAAGATGTGAAAACTCGCATCTCTTGGTGACCTCACAATTTCATTCTGACGATATAACCGGTGATGGCGCAGTTTGGAGACCCATGCATCAAACCAATCCTGAGATTTCACCTAAGACAATGAGCAGGAGGAGAAGATAACTATGAAGCCAATCTCCTGTCTACTGGTATAGACAGATCATTTCCCCTAATAATGACAGAGAAACTTCCAAAAGTGATTTCACCTTCAAATGATAGATGTGCTCCTCTGTGTCAAGGTCTATTCTCCGAGCTTTCTTTTTAATCGACATGACTGAGAGTCCAACATCTATGCTTCCATGGACCTTTCCTTTTTGAATCTGAAATTTGAAAAAACGAGTAAATAGGCTGGAAGAGTAAATGATTTGATGTGTTTCTGAACTGAATTTAGGTGAACTCAGGCAATTTTTAACTTATTTGTGGAATACTATACCTCTTTAACAAAAAGAAAATGCTTAAGGTTCTGAGATCAAGGTTGTTAAAGTAAGAAAATCTGAAGTTGCAATGACTTCATACCAATCTCAATAAGTAAGACTATTCGTCTTATTCCTCTTTTGGCCATAATAACCTATACTGTCAATTCTTCCTGTTTCTAGACTGCACAGCTTATATCGCCCCAAAAGATATCCTGGCTCAGCCACAATGGCATAGGCAGTAGGGTGCCACTGGGTGATACTGTAGCTATATGAAAGGGTTCAAATCTCAGGTTGGCCAACCCAGGCGTACCTGAAGGCACATTTGTAACCCTGACTCGCTGGGAGGCTGAGAGAAGGGTGGTGGGGCCCTGCCAAAGATACTCCCCATCTCCTTCTCTGTCTCTCTGTCTTTCTCATGATAGAAAAAAATAAATTTTTTTAAGGACACCTTTAGTGGTTCCTAAATTAACTGCAGTCAATCTTTGGCCTATAACCCACAATATACTGAGGAACCAGCTAGAGAACAGCTGCTGACGCAAACTAGGCAGCTGGGACCAAAGAGTGCAGGGCAACCAGCTCATGCTCCTGGCTGCCCACTTCTGTTCAAGAGCACCCCGCTGATTGGATGACAGATGACAGAGATAAGGACAAAAATGAAAGCTGAGCCCTCTGTTTTTCCCTATACCACAGTAATAAGAAGGAGGAGATCTCCCAGTTCTGAACTCAAACAACTACTTTGTTTATTAAACAAAACCAATTTGGAATAATTTTAGAAAGTTGGAATTCCCAAGACAAAAGGATGTGCAAAATAAAGTTCCAAAGATAGTTTTTAGAAAGACTTTGACAAGAACAAAGTTCTTTAAGTCTCTAAAAAGTACATAAAGAGAGTTTATTGAGAGATACAGAAAAAAAGCCTATTTGTGTTTTTCTAAGAGAGAAAGAGCAATTTTATTAAGGTGTTAGTTTGGAATTTAAGCTTCTGTTTTTAATAACATATCAAGATAGTTCAGTAAAATCTTCATGCATTAGCTTAAGATTTTATGCTATTCTCAGTATTAGCATAAAATGCACCTTTTATGGAACATTAAAGTTTGGTAGCTTGTTAAATATCACAGGCACAGACATGCACAAAGCTAGTAACTAAGGCACAAGGCTTATGCAATTACAGTGTTTACTCACTTCAAGGAGAATTCTAAAGCAATCTTTGAAACATGTCCTGTGTGCTACTTACATCAAGTGGTGCCTTTGAATACTTTAACATTCCATTATCCAGGACAAAAAAACGCTGCAAGAACCAAACACTCCCAGTTACTGTACATATTTTGAATTACATAAAACATTCACAATATGGGTCTAACGTTGGATGGCATTTAGCAATCAATAGGTTTGATCATTTTAATGTATGCATTCAGTGTATCTGGCCATGGACAGTCATATTAAACGGTATGGAGATCAAAGCTCTATTTCCATTCAGTAAACCGACCATGGTTCTTTTTTGAATAATCCAGTGGGGATGGAGTCTTTTCACCATGTTTTTTTTTTCTAACAGAAAGGGAATTTTAGGGCCTGCAGCTAAGACTTTCTGAATAGACCACACTGGGATGTTTTTAAAGTGGGAAGTGAGAATAACCTGGGTTAAGTCACAGTGATTCTGTAAGCAATTCCACACAATTCTGGGGGGAATTTCTCACCCTGGAAGGAGATTCTTTTAAAAAAAATTTTTTTTATAAACAAAAACATGGGGCCAGCAGGTGGCATGGTGGTTAAGGGCGCTAAACTCTCACATGGTTGACTGCGGTTCGAGTCTTGGACCTGGCGGCTTGCTTTCTCATTTTCTCTCTCTCTCTTTCTCTCACTCTCTCTCACTCTGCCCATCTCCGGTCAAGTCAAAATAAATAAATAAGTAAAGTTAAATAAAATAATTCTTTAAAAAAATGGTGTGTGTGTGCTCACCAGAGAAACAGAAATGAGAGATTACCCCCCAGAGGGATGGTCACATCACAATCCCTTCTCCCTCCATTCTCCTTTTAGGATTATTATTATTATTTTTTTTTTTGAGAGGTTTTTGCTATAGGGCGTGTGCGCTCGCCAGAAAGACAGAGAGAGACAGAGAGACAGAAAGCAAGAAATCACCCCCAGGGGGATGGCCACGCCGCAATCTCTTCTCCTCCACTCTCCTCTTGGGATCTTGGGCATGCATGCAGAAGCACCCAGTGTGAGTTTAAGCCACCGGCTCTGGGACTTGAACTGTGATCACCTACATGGGAGTTCAGTGACATAGCCAGTACACTAACTGCTGGTCCTTCCTCTTAGGATTTTGAGCATGCATATACATGAGTCTGGTGTGAGTGTCAAGCCACTGGGTCCGGGACTAGAACCGCAGTTGGCCATGTGGGAGTTCTAGTGATGTCATCTAATGATGACCACTTTCTGCTGGTCCTGGAGGTAAATTCTTGAATTTCCCTCAGGATACCATGGATAATTCCTGAAAAATGCTCATGTCCATTAGAGAAACCAGTGGACTAGCTCTATAATGAATGACCTAGAAAGGTTAAGTTGCCTTAGCAACATGCTTACAATCGCCGCTTGGCAAAATACTTGCATTCCATTACTGGTTAGAGGCTAAATATTATTTTCAAACTACATTAAAAGTAAAAAGAGGGACCAGCAGTTAGCATAATGGCTATGTCGCTGGACTCCCGTGTAGCTGACTGCGGTTAGCGTCCCGGACCCGGTGGCTTAAACTCACGCCAGGCGCGTGTGCGTGCGTGCCCAAGATCCCGAGAGGAGAATGGAGGAGAAGGGATTGCGGCGTGGCCATCCCCCCTGGGGGGGGTGATTTCTCGCTTTCTGTCTCTATGTCTCTCTCTGTCTGTCTGGTGAGCGCACGCGGCCTATAGCAAAAACCTCTAAAAAAAAAAAAAAAAAGAGTAAAAAGAAAAAAAGAGAGGTAACGGCAATTTTTGTCTCCTCCAAGAAGTGCCTGGTCCAGTCTGAATGGGCCTTTAGCCATTTTTGCGCCACAAAACTCAGGAACTCTCTGTTGTGATTTTCCTCCTATGGGCAATTCACAAGAGAACGCGCAGCTCTCATGACCTAATCAAACAATGGATCCAGTGCCCTTCTCTAGGTCTACAGACCTAGGGAGTCTTTCTATTGCTTCAAAATTACTCTGCTGGAAAGTTTTTATGTGATTCAGGAACTCTTAGCTGCTGGGGTGGTAGGCAGTCAGGCCTGGGGACAACCTGTGTAGAACTCACAGATGGTCACTCTAACCCCTTTGGTTCAGGAGACAGCAAGTAAGCACTGAAAGAATCTCTGCAGATGAAAACACTTGGTTGCTCCATTGTCTTCGTCTTGAACAACTGAATAGGCTGACACTTGAATGAATATATGGTGGTAATAGAGATCAGGAGAAAAGGCAATGCAAACAGACTCTCCTAGTACAGTGTTTATGTAGCAAAATGTCCAAATGCATAGTCCAGAAAGTTGCTGTCAAACCACAGCTAAAACATGGACTGAGTGCTAAATTAACGACTCGTATAAAATGCATTCTTTCACCTCTTTTTCCTAATTGTTTTCCATTTATATCTGCCAAAGAATTTAAACAGGGATAGCGTATGAGGTATCCTGGGAAAGAGATTAGCAAGGCCATCAGTTTGAGAAAATATGAAGTGTCAAAATCAGAATGACAGGCAAAGGTCAGCTCAGAAGGGAATATGGCCATTTGGCAAAATCCAAGAACAATAGTGGAGAGAGATCTCTGACACTGGGATAATATTATGGGTTCAGAGGACACAGTTTCTGACAAGGGAGAAGGCATATTAACCAGAAGTTCCTGTCCTGTTTTTATCCCTCTTCCAGAGACAGGAGATTGGAGCAGCATTTCCCATGTACTCAATTTTAAGTTTTTCCCTTAAAGCACATAACATATACTTCCTCAATGAAGCTATAATCCATAATCTCTCTGCTTTGAACTAATGGACAGTCACCACTTGACCATTTGAGCCCACAAATCTATCCGTCCTGAGATGAAATCCACAGCAGAGTTGGTAAGCAGATTAACTTGTTCTTCCAGTGATTCTAGAGATGATCTTGAATTGTCTATCAGAGTTTATACTGAAAATGGAAGACAACGTTTTTCCTCCATTAAAGCACAGAATTCTTGCTAGTCAGATAATTACAGCAACATGGTAAAAAATACTCTCTCCATAATTAAATCTGGGAGATGGAAAAGAAATTGTTGGGAGGAGAGCAAGTAGCAAACTATACTTTAAAGGAAAGCAAACAAACTTCAGCAATTTTCCAAATTCAGTTTGCACGACTAAGAATACTTTTAGGGATTTATCCCAAGAAATAAGCAGAAATTCATGCATAATGATGTTTATTATAATAATCAAAACCTAGACAATGTCCTCCATGTCCAGGATAGGAAATTGGCTCAGTAATGGTGAGATATGTAATATAAGTCCATCCAACGGAAAGCATGTTATCTGTAAAAGGATATTTAATAAGAACATATCCATACTAGCTTTTGTTTAAAAAAAAGATAAGACTACGTAGAAGTTGTATTTTAAATATAAAATATTTATCCCATCTTATATATATTATAGATCAAGTAGGTAAAATAAATTGCAAGCCATATGGTTAAAATAAGGCCTGGAAAGTTAGTTATACACGTTACTACACTTTCAGTTTCCCATCTAAGGATACTAAATCAGATCCTCTCTATTTATGAAGATAGTCTGAACTGGAATGTGATAAAAATGTTACCTTGTGCCAGCCTTTTAAAGGCCATTTTCTTTTCTTCAGCATAAAGCCTTCGTGTTTGTCTGGTTTCTGGACATTGGTTTGGCCTATTTTCAGTCCTTCGATAATTTCCCAGCTGTCTGCTTCCTGAGAGAAAAGAAAAACAAATCACATGTTTCTTAGTGCTTGATGACACACTTAAAGCAGATTCTTTTGGAGAAGTTGCTTTTGAAGCAACACTCATCCCACCAGAAGTATGAACAACATTCTGGAATGAATTTCAACATCAGACGCAGCTATGCACTTTGAACTGAAGTGAAAATGAGTTTCCTGGGTAGACCTGAATGTATGTGGGGTCCATCAGAAACTCACTGGAGACACCTTGTCTATTTGGGCTAGAACGAAATTTTGATTGCCTGTATTCAGAGTGTTTAAAATGCATTTTTTTTCAGATAGTTCATCTCTGGGCACAGCACTTTAGAGTTTCAAAAAGACTGTTTTGATGACAAATGTTCAATTAGCATGTGGACCTGGCTTTCTGGGCAGAAATGAAAAGTATGGAGCAATCTAATGTGGCTTGTTACCTGCTATTAACAGTGAAGAACAGCACTGCGGTCATGTCTCCCCTTGGTGAGGCTACATACATTTCAAAGTACAAGTAAAACATCTTATTTGCCACAAAAACACCGAGAAGTCCATACTTTCAAAGATACTCATCCCCTGAGGCCTGTGGCAAGTGCAACAGGCTGCAAGCTAGCTATCTGGGTACTAGAGTCCACACAATTACTCTTGTCTGCTGAAAATGGATTAAATAATGGTTTCCTCTTTCATAAGACATATTTTTTTCATCTATGATGTCAAACTTTTTAAAAAATAAGTCAGATGATGTTTACATTTTTTAAAAAAATGAGTCATCAACACTTATATATCAGATTATGTCAGACTTTAAAAATCTCAATTTTCTGAAATTCTGTAAGATCTTATGGACCCTAGGCCTGCCAGATGAAGGATGCCCACCTTCAGTCAGCCATGGTCTCCACTGGAAATGCTTCTGTTACCGAGCTGGCCCTTAGCAACATCCGGGGTTTTAAAATCCCAAATTCTGGTGATTTCTAAGGGCCCATGCAGCTTTGAACTAACCTTAGACCTAGCAAACAGTCTGACAGCTCATATTCTAGATTTCAGACACTGCCCTTGGGACCACAATGGTGCTCTGTTTTTTTCTTTTAATTTCTCACAGGGTGCACGCATTTGTTGGGGCAGAGGAAGAAAGAGAGAAAGTCAGAAAGCACCCCTATGGGACATGGTCATGCCACAATCCCTTCTTCTTCATTTCTCCCTTATTTAGGGATTTGGGACATACATGACCTATTTCTCAAGCTGCTGGGATCTGGGACTCAACAGCATGGTTGTCCATGTGGGATCCAGTCACCTTACCTACCAGGCCACCTTAACCATGGGCTGGCCCAATGGTGCTTGTTGAACAATTAAGAAGTATGGCTCCTGAGGCAGGACTAACCAAGTCTTCTCATACCCCATGGACAAGGGCCATAATCCTGCCTAGAGGCCTGGAGGCAAAATCTTTCATTGGATCCTGCTCTGTGCCTTAGATTCAGAAAGCTTGATGCACTGCCCTCTGCAAAATGCTCCCAGACTGATTTTCAAAGCCGCCTTCTGAAAAGATGTGTTCTATCAGAAAACATCCTTAGATGTATTGTGTTTTTTGCTTCAAAGAATTATTTATTTCATTTTATTTCTTCTTATTATCATTATTTTAATTTGCTCACCAAAGAGAGAGACAGACAGACAGACAGAGAAAGTGAGAAAGCAAGCTGCCATGTCCAGGACTTAAACCATGGCTGGCCATGTGGGAGTCCAGTGCCTAACCACCACACCACCTCCTAGTCCTAGATGTATTTCGTTTAATACAAGGAAAACAAAATGAAAGGATTAATTATACAGGTTTAAAAGTTAAGCATCACTGGAAATAAAGTACTATTATAATATTTGAATTACAAATCTGGGTACATTCTATTTTCTGGTCCCTTGATAAGGAAGCCTAGCCAGCCCACTGAAAATCTCAGGGAGGAGTGGAAAAGGGGAGGATGGTATCTCCTACTCTTCTTTATCAGTTGTGCCTTTTTGACATAAATAAATTTAGATGTTTTCCCGGTCTGAGAAAAAAGCAGGCTGAAGGAGCAGGAACACTGGCTTCCATGAAATAAAAAAAGTATTAATAAATTATCTGCTGTATTCCCCCCAGAGTTCAGTGTAGGAAGGCCAGATGTGAAAAGACTAGAACCTGGAATGAATATCAGCCCTCCATGCAGATGCTATTTCACCTTCCAGGTTGCAAAGAGCTAAGAAGCACTGGTTGTAGAATCGGACTAGTCTATTTGAATTCCTGCTCTGCTATTGACACTTAACCGCTCTTTCAGACTTTGAGCAGGTTACTCTGTTTCTATATTTGTGAAAAATACTTACACTTCATGGAACTGCTTACCAAGACTATATTTAAAGGGATAATGTGTGTGTGTGTGTGTGTGTGTGTGTGTGTGTGTTTTTAAGAATTGTTTTATTTAACTTTATTTATTATTTATTTCTTTATTAATTTGACCAGAGAGAGACAGAATGAGAGAGAAAGAGAGAGAGAGAAAGTGAGAAAACAAACTGCCAGGCCCAGGGTTTGAACCATAGTTGGCCATGTGGGAGTCCAGTGCCCTCAACCACCACCCCACCTGCTGGCCCTGGGATAATGTATTAAATGCATAGCATAGTGCCTGGTGCACATTACACATGCAATCATGGCAGCTGGCCCAGGGTTTTTATTTTAACTAAATTTGCTATAGGTGCATGTACTTGCTGGAGATAAGACAAGGACAAAGACAGAAAGAGAGAGAATGGAAAAGCATCTCCTGGGGTTTGGTCATGCCACAATCCCTCCTCTTCCAGCCTCCTCTCGAAATTGTGGGCATACACACATGCTTGGCCGGCCTTCCTCCCTCCCTCCCTCCCCTCCCCTCCCCTCCCCTCCCTCCCTCCCTCCCTCCCTCCCTCCCTCCCTCCCTCCCTTCCTTCCTTCCTTCCTTCCTTCCTTTTTCCCTCCCTCTCTCCCTCCCTCCCTCCCTCCCTCTCTCCCTCTCTCTATCCTGCCCCCTTTCTTCTTTCTCATGATTTTTAAGCCACCGGGTCTGGAACTCAAACCATAGTCGGCCATGTGGGAATCCAGCTACTTAAACACCATGCGACCTCCTGGGCCCATGCTCAGCATGTTTTTCAAGCTGCCGGTTCTGGGATCCAGTGCTTTAATCACCACATCAGGGGTGACCCTTGAACTCAGTCATTTTTTTTTCCCCACTAATTTGGCATAGAATCATTTGCTTATCTCTCCTACAGTGAATGACAATAATTTTGTCTTTCCTTCTTTCTTAAAATAAAGAGAACTTGGACCTTTGTATGTAACTGCAAATGCCAGAACAATATACTTTCGTCTATTCTCTCTTTATACAGAGCAGAGAAATGCTATGTACTGAAGGCAGAAGAAAGTGGAAAGTGGAAGAAATGTCCAAAACCCCGAGAGGAGAATGGAGGAAAAGGGATTGTGGTGTGGCTATCCCCCTGTGTGTGGGGGGGAAGGGTATGTCTCACTTTCTCTCTGTCTCTTTCTGTCTCTGGCAAGTGCACAAGCCCTATCATAAAAACCTTAAAAAAGAAAAAAAGAAATGCCTTACAATTTGCATCACAGCTGTGTGAGGGAATTAGAGTGTCAAAGTGATTCACAGTTTGCTTGGCCCCAGAGCAGGCATCATGCTATCAGAGAAAGCAATCATATTCCATCACTGACCTTGGAGAGAGGGACCGGCTCTGGTTCTAGCAATTGCCGACTTACAGAGGGCTCGGTGCTAGAGGAAGCAGTCCTCTCCAATATGTGGATACTCTGAAAATAAACAGACGTATAGCCCAAGGTTAGATATGGTATTTCTCACATGGACAGGCAAGGAGTGAGATCACAGATCACAGTAAAAACGATTATCTATGTTAAAAATGGAAGTTCCTCAGAAGACCAAGGACAGCAGCAACAGTGGAAAAAAAACAAAACAAAACAAAAAAACCACTGTCTCAATGTCCATAACTATTTTCACAGCTTTTATGTCCTCCAGTCTTTCAATCTTTACCACAGTGTGCAGACAGTCAGTATATATTAAGTGGAGACATATAATGTCTCTCTTTCATAGGCTGGCATGCTTCACTTGGCAATAAACCTTCCATATTCAACCACTTCCTATCAAATAACAGGGTTTTGCTTTTTATGGCTGAGTAGTAGTCCACAGATTATACGTGCCACACTTTGTCAATCCATTCATCTTTTTATGGACATTTAGGTTGGTTCCATGTCTTAGCAATTGTTAATAATGCTGCAATGAACACTGATATGCAAGTGCTTTTCTGACTGAGCATTTTCCTATTCTTGGGTAGATACCTAGGAGTGGAACTGCTGGATCATACGGCAGTTCTATTTGTAGGTCTTTGAGGAACTTCCATATTGTTTTCCACAGTGGCTGGACCAATTTAATGATGTATAGCAATTGAATGCTTGAAAAAAACACCAATTAAAAAAAATCAGCATAGGATTTTACTTTTTCCTCTTATGAATTTGTTACTGAATTTCTTGCAATGGAGCACGCACACACATCAAAGCCCATAAAGAATGTCTGATATTTTTGCAACTTTATGAGAATAGACCCCCTTATACTTATATGAATTTGCCTTACACGGAAATTTGTGCTCGTCTCTCCAGCAGGGAACATCAATGGACAAAGAAAAAGGATTATGTCAAAAAGTCCAGAGCCTGAACATCTTTTAGTCCCTAGAGTTTCTTATAAAAATTCACAGAGAAGAAAACAATTTATCAAATACAATGAAAAGAACATTTGTACATAGTATAAATAACAGTAGGATAAAATTTCAATAGAAAAGTAGAAGTATATAAAAAGGCCACCCCTGTAGAACATATGAAAAGACATTCCCTCTCAAGTAATCAAAGAAATGAAAACGAAAATAATAGTTTCTTATTTTTAATCCATCAGAATCAAGAATGAATTGGAGCTTGGAAAGAAATATAAATTGGGTATGATCTTTCTTAAGATAACTTTAACAATTCTATTAAAAGCCCTTGAAAAAGAAATATATACTTCATTGACCTAGTATTCCCACAGCTTTACTATAAGGAAATAATCAGACAGGTATACAAAGATATAAAAATAAATTGTGTCTATTAAAGCATTACTTATTATACTGAAATAATATCTAATACATACAAGAATAGGAAATACAAAGATAGTAATGTGGGTCAATATTTAGTGATATAGAGTAAATTCCCATGATGCCTGTCAACTGAAAAACTGGGTTACAGAAAGTATATAGCATATGATGATGTTATACATATAATTAAAATTCATTCCAGAATGCTAATGGTAGCTAAACAAAGGTGGTAATATTACAGGTGATTTTTTTATCTTGTTTTTAACAGTTGTTTGGTTATATTTCCTTTTTCTAGAGCCAGTAGGTGGTGTGGTAGTTAGGTGGGTAGATCCCACATGGCCAACTCTGTGGTTAGAGTCCCAAATCCAGTGGCCTAAAAAACATCCAGGTGCATGTGTGTGCATGTCCAAAATCCTGAGAGGAGAATGGACAGGAGGGGACTGTGGCATACCCTTTTCCTTCAGGGAGTTATTTCTCACTTATCCCCTCTTTTGTCTCTCTCCAGTGAGCATATGTGCCCTATGTTGTAAGAGATTTTTTTTAAAAAAGCTTTCTTAGATAGATATCATTTCTATATTTGAAAAAAAAAGCACTTTGAGGAGGATAAATCTGAAAGATAACAGAGAAATAACATAATAGATTAATATTCAGATACTCAGCCAAAAATGAAATATAATGTTTTTACTCTGGTAAAAAGCATTTCACTGTTTCAATTGATTATTAGGTTGGTATTTCACTTACTTATTAAGGTTTCTATGTTGGCTATCTCTCTGGAAAACTATTAGACTAATATTTTTTTTAAATCTTTTTTAGTTGCCATAGGGTACATGTGCTCACCAGAGAGAAACAGAGAGACAGAGAGAGGGAGAGGAAGAAAGCACACCCCAATGGGGCATAGTCATGCCATAATACATTCTTTTCCACCTCTCCAGCCTGTAGGATTTGGGGCATGCATGCACAGGCACATGTGCCCAGTGTGTTTTTCAAGCCACTGGGGCCAGAAAGACAGAGAGACAGAAAGCGAGAAATCACTCTCCGGGGTTATGGCCATGCCGCAATCCCTTCTCCTCCACTCTCCTCTCGGGATCTTGGGCACACACGCACACGTACGCAGCATGAGTTCTAGCCACCGAGTCCAAGACTTGAACTGCGGTGGACTACATGGGAGTTCAGCGACATAGCCATTACGTCAACTGCTGCTCCCTCTGAATGCACTTTTAAAGTAATTGATTAGAAAGAAAATAATCAATGTAAAAGACTGAAGAATTGTTTCTATTCTTTAATGTGTGAAGAAGCAGGGGGAAATAAGAACACATATTTTGGTGCCAAATATAAAGTTAGACATAGATGAACAAGAATTTCTAGCCTGAAAAACACACTGTGCAGGGACAATTTGGATTTTCTGGAACTCTGATCTTTCCATTTCCAGATTTACTTAAATAGCAAAGAAAAGTGATAATAAATGTGGCCGAGAATCCATTTATGTCCACTGCCTTTCACAGCAGTTTAAAAGCAAAGACGCTATGAGTGCTAAATTGGTGGTATGTTCAGATTTTTGACTGACAACAAACAAATGGGAATAAATAACCTAGGATTGGGATTATTCGCTTTCTCATGTTAATGCTTTAGATAGAATTCTATTTAAAACACATTTGATAAATCTGAAGTTTAGATTTATTATGAGATCATATAATTAGAAACTACAATGAGAATTTGTTGTCAAAAGAAAACAATTTTATCTTCTTTTGTGATGTAATTGTCTTTCCCACCAGACCCTTTCATTTTCTTTTTTGGTGATTTTTAAATTTTGTTTTAGATTTTTGCCATAGGGTGCATGTTCTTGCCAGAGAGAGACAGAGAGAGACAGTGAAAGGAAAGTGAGAAATTGCCCCCACAAGGGGGATGCTATGCCACAATCCCTTGTCCTCCATTCTCCTCCTTGGCCATGCACACACTCACCCAGCATGATTTTCAAGCCACCAGGTCCAGGACTCAAACCACAGTTGGTCATATGGGAGTCCAGCATCTTAACCATTATGTCAATCGCTAGCCCCTCTTTTTGGTGTTTTAAAATGTAAAATGTAATATATACTCATTGAAATAAATTCAAATACCACTTAGAAATATAAAAAGAAAAGGTAGAAGTTCCCACTCACTGCTAGTCACCACCTTATCCTGCTAGTTTCTGGAGCAGTGATTCTCATAAGGGAATTCATGAGTTCTGGAGATCCCTGAGGCCCTTTTCAGGGACTCTGTGAGGCAAAAATTATTCTCATCATAATATCAAGATGATACATTTTCTCACTAGTGGACAGAGGAGTTTTTCAGAGGATACATAATTTGTATTATTTTATTTGACCAGAAAGAGACAGAGAGAAAGTGAGAAAGCAAGCCTCTAGGTCCGGGACTTGAACTGTGATTGGCCATGTGGGAGTCCAGCACTTTAACCACTATGCCACCTGCCAGCCCCAATATTGCAACATATTAAACAGAAGCAGATGGGAGAATCCAGTTGTCTTAAGTCAGAGAGAGAGAGCAAAAAATGCAAAATAATGCTACTTTTCTCACTAAAATTTGTTTTGTAAATATGGTATATTAAAATTTTTTAAAATGTAATTCAGGTTAACATGTGATCATTCTATTGTTAATTTTAAATAAATTAAAAAGTACTTGAAAGTGTTATCCATTTAAATTTCAAATTTAATAAATATTGACAGACTAACCCACATAAACAAAAGCTCTTTAAAATTGAGATCAGGTGGTGGCACAAGAGTAATGAAACTGGTCATACATGGAAAAGATCCTGGGTTTGCTTCCCAAGATCTCCATGGGCATGCTGGGTACGCACATGCTAAGCCACTGATACAGGCTGGCTGGGACTGGGTGTGGATCATGGCATTGGGACTTTGCTGGGGGTGCCCCCCCCCCCACTATTTCATTCAGGAAATAAACTTGGGACCAGTGGATGGCATAATGGTTATGTCACTGGATTCCCATGTAGTCAACAGTGGTTGAAATCCTGGCCAGGCTGTGTGTGCATGCATACCTAAGATCCCAAGAGGAGAATGGAGGAGAGGGGATTTCAGTGTGGCCATTTCCTCTGGGGGGAGATTTTTCATTTTCTGTCTCTCTGTCTCCCTCTGTCTCTTGAGCAAGTGCCTGTACCCTATAGCAAAAATCTCTCTCTCTCTAAAAAAGAAGGAAACTTTTAAAAAATGGCATTTAAAAAATCTTAAATGATTTTTAAGAGTATAAAGGATTTCTGAGAACAAAAAGTTTAAGAACCACTGTTTAGAAGCCAGCAGGTGGAATAGCTGTTAAAGCACTGAACTCTCACTGTAGTTACAGTTCAGATCCCAGACCCAGCAGCTTGAAACTCACACCAGGTATGGCTGTGTGCATGCCCAAAATACCAAGAGGAGAATGAAGAAGAAGGGATTGCAGCATGGCCATCCCCTCTGGGGGTGGGTGGATTTCTCGCTTTCTGTCTCTTTGCCCTATAACAAAAATCTCTAAAACAAACAAACAAACAAAAAAAACCCATTGTAAAAAAGACCTACTATTAAGACTTTGTGTTTGGGAGCCAAATGCTCATAGAGCAATGAAACAGGACGCTCTGTGAGCTTGACTCTGGAAAGATCAGGGTTTCTACCTTGCTGAGTATACCATGACCTGGGACCAGCAGAAGCTGGTCGTGTCAAGACATGTAGTGTCAAGACTCTGTTGGGGCGATTTTTGTGGTTTTTGTTTGATTTTTCTTTTTTTTTTCAGAGAGGTTTTCGCTATAGGGCATGCACGCTTGCCAGAAAGACAGAGAGAGACAGAGAGACAGAAAGCGAGAAATCACCCCCCAGGGGGGATGGTCACGCCACAATTCCTTCTCCTCCATTCTCCTCATGGGATCTTGGTCATGCACGCACATGCGTCCAACGTGAGTTTAAGCCACTGGGTCTGGGACTTGAACCACAGTCGACTACATGGGAGTCCAGCAACATAGCCATTACACTAACTGCTGATCCCTGTCGGGGCTATTGTCTTTTTGTCTCTTTCTTGTGGAAGAAATAACTTTAAAAAACTGTTTATTATTAAAATGCTAAATTTTGATATGCACAAAGTTATTACTTTTCTTAAAATACTTCTTTGGAAAAAAATATTCTCTCAAAAAAAATCAACAAATTTCAAAATTTCCATTAAACTAGTTAACCTATCTTAAACTAAATTACACAAATCTACTCATTAATAATCCCAAACTATCCTGCCATGTTACCCAAGCTTAACAATCCTGTTTCATGTACTCTTCAAAGACATCTGAGCAAAACTTCTCTAATGTAAATTCCAAGAGGATAAAAATAAGTATTTTTTTAAAATGCATGAGAGGATGTTCCTAAAAAAGAACCATGGGTAACAAAGGTATTAAGTATCAGTGTATTAGAGATACAAAATACTAACCTTACCAACAAATAAATTATGTAGTAAATTATATATTTATTTAGTCAAATAAATACAATAAAGCAGACTAGAAATTTCCAGTGAAATGTTACTCATTCATTCACTTTTGTGCATTCAATTAAACAACAAATTATTGTTACGCATGTGCACTGTGCCAGGTACAGATAACAGAGATATAGAAAACAAATAGCTAGTCAGGAAAACTGCCCTTTTTATGCTAACAGTCTACAGAGCAGTCTTATCAAATAAAAGAACAAATACCACATATAGTTGTGAACCCATGCATTAACCTCATTTCTAATGGCAATTGCTTTTTCACGCAATTGCTTTTTCACATTAATTTTTCTGGTAAGATTTCTTTGATCTGAGCTTCTCTTTAAGGACTCTTCCCTTCCATACTTTCAAGTCACTGGGCAATAACACACATAAACATCACCAACCACTCCCCTCCTCCCGCCCCCCCCCCCCCAAAAAAAAAAACAAACAAAAAAAACCACAATAAGAGAGGTAAAACTGAGAGAGAAACTTGACCTTAGCAACTACACAGACAGGTAATAAAGGATTAACTCAAGCAACTTGGTCAGAGGAAGGAAAGCAAGTCCCCTAATTTCCAAATCAAGTCACAGACATAGAAATCAATGTGGTATAAAGTGTGATAAAAATGAGTTTTGTCTCTATAGATACTAGGAGATACTTTAAACATTGCCAGAATTTTGTGGATCAGAAAGGTTAGCACCCATACAACCAGGACCAACATCAGTAAAATACCTACCCCAACACAATACTAGTTTCTTCTCCACTTAATTTATTATTATTATTTTTTAGAAGTCTTTTTTAGAAGAGGTTTTTTCTACAGGACAAATGCACTCTCTGGAGAGACAGAGAGAGACTGAGAAACAGGAAGCGAGAAATCACCCCCCAAGAGGGGGTATGGTTGACGCCACAAGCCCTGCTCTTCCATTCTCCTCTTGGGATTTTTGGGCACACACACACACACACACACACACACGCCTAGCATGAATTTTAAGCCACTGGGTCTGGGACTCAAACTGTGGTTGACTACATGGGAGTCCAGCAATGTAATCATTATGCCATCTGCTGGTCCTTCT
The DNA here is from genome assembly GCA_026018925.1 of Tupaia tana. Classification (NCBI taxonomy): domain Eukaryota; kingdom Metazoa; phylum Chordata; class Mammalia; order Scandentia; family Tupaiidae; genus Tupaia; species Tupaia tana. Next base: position 65,924,336 of record JAKSZU010000001.1, read on the forward strand.
TCTCCACTTAATTTAACAACATAGTTTATCCTATGGAAGAAAAGAGATCTTCTATTTCCAAGTATAGTACAATTAAGTACATATTCAAATTGAGCAAAAAATCTAAACCCCAAATTTTGTTCACTTGCCAAGGTACAGAGAATCATAAAAACATTTACCAAGACATAGTAAGTAACCAAATACTTTGATTACCACAAATGAGTATATATTTTACTGAAAAAAGCACAATTTATAAAACTACCAGATAATACCCATTGTTATAATTTTAACTACATTCAAAATATTAGCTATTTCATTTAACCATCAGTATGATAAAGAAGAAGCCAATAACTTTTATGCAAACTTGCTGGTCTTACATATGTATGTTACTAGAACCTAACACCGTCAATTCAATAATAAAAGAAAATCCACTACCTTGTATAGTCTTCACATTCATGATTTTTAAAACTAAAAGCCTATCCTTAAAGTACTGTAATTAGGGACCAGCAGATAGGGGTAGCAGTTACATCATCAAAACTCCCGCATGGTCACCCACGGTTTGAGTCCCAGACTCTGTGGCTTAAAAATCATGCCAAGCTTGTGTGAATGCGTCCCCAAGATCCTGGGAAGGAAATGGAATAGAAGGGATTGTGGCATGGCCATCCACCTTGAGGGGGGAGTGATTTCTCACTTCTCCTCTTACCTCATTCTGACCAGGTAAGTGCATGTCCCCTAAGGTGAAAACTTCTTTAAAAAACAAAAAGGAATGTAATTACACACCTAGCAGCTCACTATTTCAAATGAAATATCTAAGTACTTGAATAGCCTTTATTTGTTTGTTTGTCTTTGCCATAGGTCATGTGCGCTCCCTGGAGAAAGAAAGAGACAGAGAGAGAATGTGAGAAATCTCCCTCTGGGGGGAAGGTCACACCCAAATCCCTTCTTCTACACAACCCTGTTGAGACTTTGTGCATACACACACACACCACACACACACACACATACACACACACACACACATGCCGCCTGATTTTCGAGTTGCTGCTCCAGGACCTGAACCGGTGGTTGGCCATATAGGATCCAGATCCAGAGTCTTAACCTTTATGCCACCTGCTGGCCCAAATGTTATATTTTTAATATAAGCAAAACAGCAGCTATAAGTAAAACAATTTTAACCTACCATAATCTTGGACTCTAGTTAGATTGTGCGCTTCTTGAAGTTTATCTTCATCTTGGTATCCCATCTCTTGTATCTCCGACTCCATTCTAGCACAACACCCTACACATTGTAGCTAATCAAAAATTTCTGGAATTTTTCAGTGTTCTTTCATTAATTTGTAGAGAACAGTCTGTCAGCAATCATTAACATATGATTAGATTTAAAACTGCCTTCTACTTTTACTTTGGAATTGTAATTTTCCAATAGGATAAAACTTTGGAAAGCATTTGAAGAATCTAACTTTAAAACTGAAAAGTCTGAAAGACTAACTACAGAGCTCCTGCTTATTAGATTTAAAACTATGACTGGTCAATGGGGAACACAGCAAATATAACTGCGCAACATCTTCAACTACAAAAACCAGTTCATTTCATAAGGTTTTCTTAAGCCCATAAATTGTGTTATAGTATTTCATACTTTTCTTCGCAAAATAGCTACTTTCTTATTCTTTCACAGTTACTTGGAAACGCATGCCACTACTTTCAAAGTGTTATACACGTTATATAAGAAAGACAAATAAAGGGTTTCACAAACCTGTTAATTATTCTTTTAAAATTAAGTTTCTTCTCAAATACTAAAATGGCAACTCAAATTTCCAGGTCAGTTTTTTAAAGAATGTTGAACGCACAGAAAAGGTGGTAGTACATACCTGTCGCCCCTTGTTCCCCCAGCTCAGAGGGAAGTGATGCATATTTTAGCTGAAAACCAGGAGTCTAAAACACATATTTCACTTTAGCGCTTTAATTTCGTAAATGCATGCTCCCCAGGTTAGCGTTCACTGATCTCAGTACCTCCTGGGCAGCCGGTGGAACTGCCAACCTGACTGTAGTCTAGTTTACTCAGTATCAAAGATGTGTAAACAGACAGACAATGGGACACTTAATAATACCTGAACATTCAGTGCAACTCAGGCAGAGAGGAACATGACTCTCAAACTGAGAGTCCAGGAGATCTGCTACGTGAGTTTCTTATCGCTTACGCACTTTAATTTCATTTCAGAGTTACAAAGGAATTGCTGAAATAGTTTAGGCTGTGGCTACAAATTCCTGTATAAATTCACTTTTTAAAAAATTTTAAATATGTTAAGAGAGTCACAGAGTCAGTAAATATTGGAGTCAGAATGCTAATGAAGATTTTCCTCTAAAGCCAGATTCCACATGGTAACTGCATTTGGAGTCTCTGGCCTGGTCAGCCTGAAACACACCAGGCACATGTGTCATTGCCAAAGATCCAATGGGCTGGAGGACTGGAGGACTGGAGGAAGCGAATGGCAGCATGACCATGACTAGACCCTATGGAGGGTGCATCTCTTTCTCTCTCATGGCATACACATGCCCTAACATGAACTTTTTTTTTCCTTAGAGAAATGTTTGCTATGGGGCATGTATGCTCACCAGAGAGACAGAGAGAGATAGAAAGACAGAAAGTGAGAAATCGCCCCCACAGAGGGGATGGCCACACTGCAATCCCTTCTCTTCTTGAGATCTTGGGCACGCATGCTCACATGCCCAGCGTGAGTTGTAAGCTGCTGGGTCTGAGACTTGAACCACAGTGGACTACATGGGAATCCAGCAGTGTAACCATTATGCCATTGGCTGGTCTCCTAACATGAACTATAAAAAAAGTTTAAAAAAATGATTTAGGGCAAGCCAGCGGTTGGAGAAGGTAGATCCCGCACAAGTGACTACATAGTTGGAGTCCTGGACCCAGTAGGCTTAGAGACACGTGAGGTGGTGTGCCTGTGTGCCCAAAATCCCAAAAGGAGGGAGAGATGGAGGAGAAGGAATAGCAGCATGACCATCCCTCATGGGGGTACCGTTTCATTTTCTCTTTTTCTGTTTTTCTCTCTTTCTCTTTCCAGAGAGCACATGTACCCTCCATCAAAATTAAAAAAAAAAAAAAAAAGTTTCACTGTAGAATCTAAGCTTTTGCACCTTGACTCCACTGAAGTTAACCTAATTGTTAAATGAAAAAAAATACAGCAATTATGAATAGCATGTGCCCTCAACACACACTGAACACATCGCAAAGCATCCTCTACCACAACCTTCCATGAATACAAAGAGCTAGAAATGAGTAAACGAAAAAAGAAAAGAAAAAAGAGTATACCACTCTTAAATAATGTACAACCTCAAAGTTAATTTCCTTGCCAGTCTTGAAGGAACCTCAAGGTCAATTTCCAATTTCCTTTTTTTGTTTATTTCTTCCTTAAGTGAGAAAGAACTAGAAAGATAAAGAGAAACAGCACCCCCAAGATGGTGCTGGCACTGTGAACCGGCCCCAACCTCAGTCAGCCCATGGGCATGCACGTACCCAGTCTACTCTGCAAGGTCTCTGGAGGCCAACTTGAAACCTTCCCACGTGGGTCAGCTTCACAGACTTAGGTTTTACTGCCTAGCCTCTTAATTTCTAATTTTTCTTTATCAGTAACTAAGAACAAATCAGCTACTTTTTCACTTTGGAGATGCAGAGTATGGTGTAGAAAAAGGAACCTAAGTTTTGCAGTCATAGAGACCAGCAAGCCAACCCTCAGTCTGCTATTACAACATGACTTAGACAAATCATTAATCTCTCTCAGCCTCCGAATACTCTATCTGCAAAGTGGAAATAATGCCTTGTAAGACATTGCAGGTCACAGAGCTGAACCTCAGCCTATGTACAGTGCTACCCAGGGCTGGCTCACAGGCAAGTTCAATAGATGGGTAGCTGCCATCTCAACAGTGATCAACACACGAATGAACATCTGGGGACCATCCACATTCCTGTTGCCACAAAAAAATGTCTACAAACACTCCCTTCTGGGAGTCCTTTCAGAGTGATGAATCCATATCTTCCATGGCCAGCAGGTTACCCTGTCAACCCAATAACCTCACGATTGGGCATCAAAACTCACTAAGAAAGCTGCCAAAGAGAGCAGAGACAGATGCTCTAGATGCTAGCCAGTGACGGCAGTGCAGACTCTGCACCAGTCTGAATGCCTGAGGCAGAAGGCTTGTGCTGGCTTGACTGCTGTCATCTTAATAATTTCCTTCAAGGAATGTTTTGTTATTCATAATGTGGGAAAATATTAAAATCTAAAGGCCAGGCTGAAGAAGTAGTAATTCTAGTAGTTTATAGTAACACCAACTTGTTCTCACTGAAGGATGGCAGAAGTACACCAGTAATGAGTCCCCACATGAGCTTCTCTAAAATGAAAGTAAAAAATTTTAGCACTAGTGGCCAGGAAAGGTTCACACAGCACACCTGGAAACCTTCAAGGGAGGAAAGCAAAGTCATCATAGTTTTCTCTTTACCTAAACAGTCATAGGAAAGTCATGACAAATTAACAGGTATAGCCCCACATTGAACTGGTCTGTTTTTGAGAATCCTGTATTTGAAAAATACATCTGGACTCAGCAACTGGTCCACTGATAGCTGAAAGTAGTTCAGCGATCTTGAATATGAAGTAATAAAAGGCACAGAAATAAACAGTGTTCTAATTCCCATGGTTGCCTTCGAGTAAAAACAGAACCAGAATTTATTTATTCTTCTTATTCTTTACTGTTAACACAAGAGTGTAACAAAGCCACTGGAAATCATGACAACTGAGTAAAAGCATGAAAGAGGGGACTTCAAAAAGACCATGCACATTCTTTTCTCAGTTTGGTCTGTTAACTCACATAAAGTGGCTTGCCTTCCCTCATAGGTGACTTAGTTTCTTCCTTCCTTCCTTCCTTCCTTCCTTCCTTCCTTCCTTCCTTCCTTCCTTCCTTCCTTCCTCCCTCCCTCCCTCCCTCCCTCCCTCCCTCCCTCCCTCCCTCCTTCCTTCCTTCCTTCCTTCCTTCCTTCCTTCCTTCCTTTTTTTCTTTCTACATTGTTGCAATAAGGCATGTGCACTTGCTAGAGAGAGGCAGAGAGAGGGACCAAAGAGAGGGGAAAGTGAAAAGTCACCCCCCAGGGTGTATGGTCATGCCACAACCCCTTCTGCTTCATTCTCCTTTTGGGACTTTGGGCATGCATGCACACGTGCCTGGTGTGAGATTCAAGCCTTCATGTTTGGGTCTCAAACTGCAGTCGGCCATGTGAGAATCCAGTGTCCTAACCACCACGCCACCTGCTGGCCCCCATATATATCCTTTAAACATTTACATGTGTATATTTAAGGCAGAGAGTTATACTGTCTTGATCACCTTTGTCAACTGAGTATATATATATACATACATATATATATATATATATGTATATATATATATGGTATGTTTATAATTACTCATAAATATTGCTAAATAAACAAAGAATATAAATTTGCTATAATACATACAGTGTTTAAGTTTCTGCTCAGACATAATTAAATTTTTCATAAGATTAAATGCAGGTAATAAAGAGAACAGAAAGAGGCCCAGCTTGGGACTAGCAGGTGGCAGTAACAGTTACACTGCTAGACTCCTCCCACATAGTCAACCTTGGTTTGAGTCCCAGCCCTGGCAACTTAAAATTCACACTGGGTGCATGTGTGTGTGCCCAGATTCCAAGAGGAGAATGAAGGAGAAGGGACTGTGGTGTGGCCATCATCCCATAGGGGGTGAATTCTCACTTTCTGTCTCTCTGTCTCTCTAGTGAGTGCATGCATCTATAACAAAAATTTCTCTAAAAAAAAGGAAGAAGAAAGTGGCCCAGCTCATAATTCAGTACCTTAAAACTTGTTTGAAAAACTTCTGGAGTTAGGCTTTATAAATTCATTATTAAAATAGCTGACACGTGGGAACCAACAGTTAGCGTAATGGCTATGTCGCTGGACTCCCACGTAGTCGACCGTGGTTCGCGTCTCGGACCCGGTGGCTTACAACTCACGCCGGGCGTGTGTGCGTGCGTGCCCAAGATCCCGAGAGGAGAATGGAGGAGAAGGGATTGCGGCGTGACCATCTCCCCTGGGGGGTGATTTCTCGCTTTCTGTCTCTATGTCTCTCTCTGTCTGTCTGGCGAGTGCACGTGCCCTATAGCGAAAAACCTCTAAAAAAAAAAAATAGCTGACACGTTATAATATTTACTATAGTTCATATCTGTTTTAAAGCAATACACACGTAATCCACTCACAAAGTATGACCATAAAAAAAACACACATTTGGCCCAGTTCTATACCACAGCAGTTAAGTGTTGTGCATAGGAGGCCAGATACCAAATGGCTAACTGTGGTTTGAATCCTGGCACTGGATTGAAAATCATATCAGGTTCATTTGTGTATATGGCCAGAATATCCTGACTGGAGGGAGGAATGGAGGAAAAAAGAATGTGCTGTGACTATACTCCATTGGGGAAACATTCTCTCTCTCTCTCTCTCTCTCTCTCTCTCTCTCTCTCTCTGGCAAGAGCACATACCCTCTGACAATAAAAGAAGAAACACATTAATTGCAGAAATTCTACAGGGGAAAATGGAAAAGAAAAAAAAAATCAGCAATAGCTCTTTCAACATCTTGGTATATTTTCTTGCAGTTAGTTTAAAATGCATGTATACTCAACTATTAAAAATGAAATTGGGGGGGGAACCAGCAGTTAGCGTAATGGCTATGTCGCTGGACTCCCACGTAGTCGACCGCGGTTCGCGTCTCGGACCCGGTGGCTTACAACTCACGCCGGGCGCGTGTGCGTGCGTGCCCAAGATCCCGAGAGGAGAATGGAGGAGAAGGGATTGCGGCGTGACCATCCCCCCTGGGGGGTGATTTCTCGCTTTCTGTCTCTATGTCTCTGTCTGTCTGGCGAGCGCACGCGCCCTATAGTGAAAAACCTCTCCAAAAAAAAAAAAAAAAAATGAAATTGGAGGGACCAGCAGTTGGCGTAATGGCTATGTCGCTGGACTCCACGTAGTCGACCGTGGTTCAGGTCCCGGACTCGGTGGCTTAAACTCATGCTGGGCATGTGTGTGTGCGTGCCCAAGATCCCGAGAGGAGAATGGAGGAGAAGGGATTGTGGCGTGGCCATCCCCCCTGGGGTGTGATTTCTCGCTTTCTGTCTCTCTGTCTCTCTCTGTCTGTCTGGCGAGCGCATGCGCCCTATAGCAAAAAAACCTCTCCAAAAAAAAATGAAATTGGGGATGATACCAGAGCACAGTGGTTAAGTGCTACGTGGAGTAGACCAGATTTCACATGGACCACATTCCAAATTCCAGTCATGGTGACTTGAAAAACAGACATGTGCATGTATGCCTAGGATCCTGATAGGAAGGGAGAACAGAGGAAAGAGGATTGTAGCATGACCATTCCCTACTGGGGATGCTTTCTCTCTTTCTCTCTCTCTCTCTCTCTCTCTGGCTTGTACACATGTCTTCTGGCATAATTGTTTAAAAAAAGAATTATACTACTGTATCAATTTAATAAGCTGTTTATTTTCAATTAGCAATATATAATTTTTCCACAGTATTATATATTCTTCAGAAATATTTTTAGCAGTGGTGCAATATTTCACCATATATGGGTATGAGAGCTTAAGCAAATACCTCCTTGTTGAACATCAGACTGTTTCTAATTTTTTACTACTATAAAAATAACTTAAACTTTTTTCACAAAATTTTTACATGTCTCTTTGATTGTTTTCTTAGAATAAATATTTTTTAAACGGGGAGTTACTGGATCCTATAGCATAGTCCTTTTTAAACATGTTAGATACCTATTGCTAAATTTCCTTTCAAGAAAACAAAATCAATTAACATGTGTAGCAGTAGTGCATGAGAGTGTCCATTTTCCTAAAACTTCACCAATTCACAATCAGCTCTAAACAGATTTTGAGGTCATGAAGCCCAGCACTTGAAATCTAAAATACACAATGTACACAGAGCTTTCCTTTACCTTCATGGGGAGTATTTGACTTACAGTCAAATACAGTGGGTATGGGGCAGGAGGAGGTAAAATTTACTATTTGTCCAAGTTGGAAATCAAATAAAGCAGTTTCACAGAATTACAGTCCTTTGGGATGATGTTTTTATAGTCCTAATGAAATACCTAAAAATATATCCCGCAAAAAGTGAGGATTTCCAATCCTAGGTGAGTATCAGTCTCCTGAGGAAGCATCTGGAAGTGACAGGTTCCCAGGCCTTTTCAACGACCTGCTGATTGAGACCTTCCGGGGTTCATTAGCTGATTATACTGTGGCTCTATTTATTTGTTGTTATCCCCAAGAACCCAACAGGCAGTGCTAAACTTGGAACTGACAGACAAATTTGCAGCTATAAAATTGTTATCCAAACCTAGCCATTTCAAGGTAATAAGAGATAACCTCTTGTCTTTTCTTCCCACCTGAAAGATAATCTTGCCAGGTACAGTATTCTTGGCTGAAATTGCTTCTCTCTTAACACTTTGAATATATTTTCCCATTCTCTCCTCGCTCGCATTGTTTCCGATGAAAGATCTGCTGTTAGCCTGATGGGATGTCTTTTGTAGGTAACTTCATGTTTTTCTCTTGCCAATCTTAGTATCTTGTCTTTGCAGTTTTGGTCAACCTGGCTATAGTCTTGGAGAAGATCTTCTTGGGTTGATTCTATTTGGGGTCCTTTGTATTTCTTGGGACTGGATCTTCGAATGCCTCTCTAGGTTTGGAAAGTTTTCTTGCAGGATTTCATGGAATAGATTATCAACGCCCTTATGGGTCTCTTCACCTTCTGGAATGCCAGTTATCTGGATATTTGGACGTTTGATGGTATCTAGTACTTCTCGCATATTATTCTCAAATTTTTGGGCCATTTTCTCAGTCTTTGTGGTGGATTTTTCTAGGCCAGCCATTTTCTCTTCTAAATCTGAGATTCTATTTTCTGAATGATCTAGTCTGCTTTTAATACTTTCAAGGGAGATTTTGACTTCCTGAATTATAGACTTCATCTCTAACAGTTCCATTTGAGTCTTTTGTAAAGTGTGTAATTCCTCTTTTAGATCTTGCAAGAATTTCCTCATCTCCTGGAACTCGTCAACTTCTTTCTCCTTTCTCTTTAGTAGTTCATTGTCTCTCTTCTCTTCCATCTCTGTTAGCTTCGACATTATGAATGCTCTAAATTCCTTATCAGACATTTCCATGATTTTCACCGAGCTGCTTGTGGATGAAGAAGAGTTACTCTTTTCTCTTGGAGGAGAGGTATTTTCTTGTTTTCCCATATTTCTTGTGATCCAGCGGTGATTTCTTGTCATCTGATGGATGGTGTGTTTCTTTCAATTTCTTGAAGTTCAGTCTGAATGTTCAGGAGCGAGCAGACAGAGGTGATCTAGAATCTCTTTGCCGTTCTGTTGTGATCGTTGGTGCAGCAGATTCAGTAGATATTGAGGAATATTCTAACCCTATTAGTATTTGGATGTTTAGCTACAGTGCTCTTAGATCTGTCTAGTTCACTGGAGCCATGTGGAACCTTCTTCTGAAGGCCTGGCCTCTTCTGCCTGCGCCCGGGGATTGACCCTGGGACCCGGCTGCACAGCCCCAGAGTGGGCCGAGGGCCCCAGGAACCTCTGAAAGGATGGCTCCAGAGTGGGTGTCAGGCAGGCTGGACACGCAGACAGAGGGCGGCTACCAGGAAGCCGAGTGCAGCCAGACAGACGGTGGCAGAGAATATTCTCAGATAAACAAAACCTGAAAGAATTCACCAGCACCAGACCAGATCTCCAAGAAGTTCTCAAGGGTGTGCTATGTCAGGAAAATTAAATTCAGACACATGGAAATAAGAGCTCAAAAACTAAGAAAGTGTCCAACTTAATCATAGGGACAAGTCTGCAGTTGAATATTATATCCCAGAATTTAATCAGGAAAATTGAACCAGAACAGAAGATAAAAGTACATGAGACTGATAGGTTCATGCACCTACCATTTGAACAGAATCCTAACCTGTTTCCTGGCTTTAAGCAAAGTTCCTTGGCGTTTCTTTGATTTAAGTTAAAACTGGTTTTCTTAATAGTAATGAGTGAACTCACCACTGAAAGTAGTTAGATTATGTAAGAAATTGTGTGATCAATACAATGTGGGTGGGAAAGGAATGGAAGACAATTGTAGAGATAGTGTGAGAAGAGGGTGGGAAAGGACAGAAGGTCAGAAAGAGGGGTAAAAATAATTCTAGGAACTAGAAATGGAAAATTTTTTATTAAGTCACTATGCAGTATATACTGGATGGGAAATCACATTTTGTATGCTGTGATGATGCTTAGGGAAAGAATGTAAATTAAGTTACAAAAAAAATGTTTCAAGAAAAAAAAATATATATCTATTCAATGACTGCAGTAAGATATATAGCCCCAGCTAGGTGCTACTTTATAAGATGTGTAAAGTTAGACTTGTGTTCATGGAAATGTATATATCACCTGTGTTTGCTATGAAAATATTTAGATTAATTAAGGTCTTTAGTAATTCAATAAAATGTGGGGGGAAAACAGTATAGAAAGCAAACATAGATACCAGAGACAGTGTGGGAGGAGAGTGGGAGATGGCAGAGGGTAAGAGATAGGGAATCAAGGATGGGGGGGGGAAAAGCAAAACATACAGAAAACAAGAAATGGAAGATTATTTGCTGACAATAACATGTTTGTTGATCTGCTTGATTGAGACAATATACAGTGTACTCTGGAAAAAAAAAAAAAAGAGAGATAACCTCTACAGTGAAAAACTGATAAAGACGGGCCTAGAGAACCAAAGGACTCTGGCAGGCACATGAGGGAAAGCAGCAATTAGATCCGCAGCCATGCGATGTTGAGTTTGGAATCATTTGTAAGTAAAGAGCCTCTGAGAGCCAGATGGCAAATGTCTTTCCAGTGGTCTCAGTTTCAGCACATTTGACATGGGCTGTGTATATGTACTGTACACGCCAAGAAACAGGGGTCACCAAATGGCAGGGATGGCTACAAAGTCCAGGCCACTCATTGCTTTTACTGGAGAAGGCTGATAGCAGTTTCCAATAAGGAAACAAGCAATCAACATTTCTTATTTACAAAAGCAGTATGTATGGTAAAAATACAGAAAATTCAGAAAGCACAGATAACATAAAATTCATTTATGATACCAGTACTTCATGGTGATAACTATTAACATTTTGATTTATGTACCAATTGGATCATAGTTTTTCAGGCCAATTATTATGGGGAAAACTACTATTATTACTAAGGGGAAAAAATGAGGAGGATACATTAACTGAAAACAGATGTACAAACGCTGTCTTACAAAGTTTACTAAGAAGAATACAGACAGTCCCTTCCCTGGATATTCAGCTTGTCAAGCTTAATTGCAAATTACATAATGAAATGATCAAGGATAGGAGGCCTGGACACTGGATTCCAGGGAACATACCTTGTCTTCACTGCTCATTAACTGTGGTCAAGTTATGTCACTACTTTTCATCGTAAGTTCAGCTGTCTGAAAAGGGTGATGATAGTTCAGCCTTCTACAGATTAAGCTCAGGAAATATTAACTGTTGGTAGTATTCTGTTAGTGTGTTCATGAACTTTGCCTAACATTTAGACTTTTCACAACATGCAATTTGTGAAATGCATCTAAATCACAAAGTTGGTTACAATGTAAGTTTTTGCAAGCAGATATTTTCCCATTGACATTAGTGTTAAGCCCTGAAAAGTTGATTCCATGGGTTGAGTTGAATCCCAGAAAGGCTAAATTAACATTGGAAGCAACTCAGAAACTTAAATTAACCTAGAACCAAAATATTTATTCCCCAGCAGCACTTTAGCAAGGGCATTCTACAGATTTTCTTACTAGGTTAGTATTTCTCTATGAACTGAAAACTGGATTCCAAAGTCATTCTGCAAATCCCTAGGTCCACTGGAATTCTACATAGAGCTAAAAATTCAAGTTATATTCCTCCACTTGGATGATTTCAAGTTATAATCCTCCTCATTGGTAAGGTTGGAGGTGACTTAAATTGAGCACTAGGTATCAAATCAGGGATGCTTAATTCTTCTCTTTAAAAATTTGAACATTTTTCTTTGAGATAAAATTACATTTTTCATAACTCAAACATAAAAGTAGATTTCACATTCAGAAGATAAATGCACTATGTTTTAAAATAGTATTTTGGTTATTTCATTCAACAAAGCTATTTGAAGAAGATGGTCCAGAAGATTGGAGATATATTCTAATTCAGTTCATGGATATGTTGAGGTGTTTTTTATCAGCCTGTTTTGTTCATGAAGACCTCTTATGAAAATCCTGTACATAAGAAAGAGATACGTCTGGGTTTTTAGGCATCTTCTTCACTTATAATGGTGCATGGACAGCAGATTTGCTGATGGCAGACCTGCAGGGCTGTGTCACTAGTCTATGTCTGCAGCAGGGTACGGACCCACTGAGTCACTGCTGAGGATAACTGTATCAGTAGGCATCACTGAACAGGCCACTGTTGGCTTTGAAATGTATTGTTATTGACAATACATAGGAAAAATTTAATCGTGTAACTGAAATTTTCGATAGTGGTTAAGAATTGACCATTGATAATGAACATGAATTTTATAAAACCTGGCAAGATTAACTACCAGCCTCTTAGAACTTATTAATATTTTCTCCTTATAATGTTCTTTATTTTATGATCTCTGAGCTTTAACAAACTTTGAATCACTAAAAGGAATAAATGATTGCTATTTTCTTTTTTGACTATTTATAAACAAAACAAAACAAAACAAAACATGGACTTTATTTAAGGATTTTCAAGGTCTAACCTGGCAGAGTTGTAACAATTTACTTGTAAGAGTCTCTGTCATATGGGAGTTACCTAGTCTAAACCCCATATTCTTAGAGCCAGCATTGGATTTTCTGCTATCACTTGATTATAATACAAACAAGAATAATCATTGATTATAAATGCAGATCCTTGAGCCTGATCATCACTGCTCAAACTATCTCTACGAGATTGTCTCAGACATGTATATTTGTAAAAATTTTCTAAAATATGTAAGCATAAAAATGATTATGCAAACAAACAAAATCCAGTAGGCAGGTCACAAACTTACTAACCCTATTATATGATATTACCACAAAATAAGTGCTATAACTGACTGGGAAATAATAATTCTGGTTTTAAAATAAAGACATGCCTCTTACTCCCACCACTATTTTTCACATCTGTTCAGAATGCTCCCAGTTCTGCTTTCACCTCTCTTTCATTTCCTTCACAAGCCTCAGCCATTAATTCTACCACACATCCACCATCAGGAGTTAGTAGAAAGCTCTAAGCATTCCTCTGCTACCTTGGGACCATCTTTCTTCTACTCTCAAAATCCATTATTTTGAGACTCAGAACTCCCAACCATCTCACTTTCTTTGTTGCCAATTCCTGACATCATTATCCCTCCATAGCTACTAGGGTCTCTGGAGCCTAGCTCATGATCTTCTCTCCATTCCAACTCTTCATTCATTTACTCAAATATATCCTGAGTATACCTATGTGAGATGTGCCGAATGAAGTGCAACGGACACATTACTCAACCAAAAAATGTCCCTATTTTCATGGAGCTTACATTGCAGTGTTAGGAAATAGAGGAAAATGATTCAGTCTTAAACAAGTAAATATTTAACTACATCTCTAACATGGCGATGGTGGCATAAAGTAAAATACAAACCAACTAAGAAGACAATGATGAGGTCATGCAGGGATGGGCAGAAAAGTTTACCTGAAGAGGGAACATTTGGATACTGTGTCAGGTGTGTGAGCAAGCTGACAGATGACTGGAGTAAGGCCCTGAGGTGAGACCATGTTGATCACATTTGAAACATGTGCTGGAGAGAACCAAGTGAATGAAAACATGGTAGGAGATGGGGTCAGAGAACTAGGTGAAACTAAATTATGACTAACCTTATAGACAATGGTCAGTCATTCAATATTATTTGAAAGAGATGGGAAGTCACTGGAAGATGTAGCACAAGAAAATCTCAATCTGGGGACCAGCAGTTAGTGTAATGGCTCTGTCGCTGGACTCCCATGTAGTCAGTTGGCCGCGGTTCGTGTCCCGGACCCAGTGGCTTAAAACTCATGCCGGCGCGTGTGCGTGCATGCCCAAGATCCCATGAGGAGAATGGAGGAGAAGGGATTGAGGCGTGGCCATCCCCCCTGGGGGGTGATTTCTCGCTTTCTGTCTCTCTATCTGTCTCTGTCTGGCAAGTGCACGCGCCCTATAGCAAAAACCTCTCAAAAAAAAAAAAAAAAAAAAAAAAGAAAATCTCAATCTGACTTAGGTTTTCAAGGGATCACTCAGAATGCTCTATAAAAAAAGACCGATATGATGGGCAAGGGAAGAAACAGGGAGACCAGTTAGAAAATGACAGCAATAGGGACCAGCGGATGGTGTAATGATTACATCACTGAACTCCCACATAGTCGACCGTGGTTCAAGTCCTGGACCCAGCAGCTTAAAGCTCATGCTGGGCACGTGAGCGTGCATGCCCAAAATCCCATGAGGAGAATGGAGGGGAAGCAACTGTGGTATGGCCAACCCTCGTGGGGGCGGGGGGGTGATTTCTTACTTTCTGTCTTCCTGGAGAGCACATGCAACCTATAGCAAAAATCTCTCAAGAAACAAAGAACCAAAGAAAGAAGGAAGGAAAGAAGGAAGGAAGGAAGAAAGAAAGGAAAGAAAGAAAGAAAATGAAAGTAATAGAAGAGTTGAGAAATGATGGTGGCTTAAACCAGGGTGGAGGGGGAGAGTGCAGTAAGCAGTGATCAGATTTTAGGTACATCCAGAAGGGAGAAACAACAGGATTTGTTGATGAATTGGAGACAGGACATGAGAGAGCAAGAGGAGTGAAGGTTGATTCTAAGGCTTTGGGACTTATCAAATGAAAGGATGAAGTTGTCATTTATTGATACTGGGAAGACTGAGAAGGAGCAGATTTGAGAGGAAAATTAAGAGTTCAGCTTTTGGGCCAGCCCCATGGCCTGTAATTAAGAGAGTCAGATCCTACATGGCCAACCGTGGTTCAAATCCTGGCCCCAGCAGCTTAAAAAACACAGTGGCTACATGTGTGACCAAAATCCTGACGGAATGGAGAAATGGAGGAGAAGGAATTGTGGCATGACCACATCCCATTGAGGGTTGTTTTCACTTTCTCTCTGTCTCTCTGGCAATTAAAAAAAAAAAAAAAAAAAGAGTTCAAGGCTGGTTGGTGATGTGGTGGTAAAGGTGGCTGGATGCCACATGGCTATCTAAGTGGTTTGAGGCTCATGAGCAGAGACTCTTGTCCCTGAGGAGAATGAAAGAAAAGGGATTAATGACATGGCCATCCCCCAGAGGGTGCTCTCTCACTTTCCTTCTCCCTCTTTCTCTCTGGCACATGCCCCATAGAAAAATTTAAAGAGAAAGAAAGATTTCAGCTTTGGACATATTAAGTTCAAGAAGTCTTCTTTTCTTATTTTTAATTTTTATTTTAGGAGAGTTTTTGCTGTAGGGTGCGTGCACTCACCAGAGAGACAGAAAATAAGAAATCACTCCCAGTGGGGATGCCATGCCACAATCCCTTCTCCTCCATTCTCCTCTCAGGATTTTAGGTACTCATACCCATGTGCCAGGCCTGAGTTTAAGCCACCAGGTCTGGGACTTGAACTGTGATCAGCCATGTGGAATCTGCTGGTCCCTATAGAGGTCTTCTTAACACTCCAGTGGAGATCACCCTACGTAAGATGGGTATTACTGGGACTAACCTACTGATTCAGGATCAGGGTTCATAAATTCAAATGTTTTCAGGAGCCAGGTAGTCAACATAAGGAACTATTAGGATACAATTAAGAACAGGGGAGGGGTCCAGCAGGCAGTGTGGCAGTTAAGGTGCTGGGCTCCCATGTAGCTGACTGTGGTTCGAGACTGAGACCTGGCTCCTTGAGAATCACACCAGGCATGTGTACATGTGTGCCCAAAATCCCACAAGGAGAATGGAGAAGAGACTGTGGAATGGCCATCACCCCAGGGAGTGATTTCTCATCTTCCCTCTCTCTGTCTCTCTCTGTGGTGAGTACACATACCCTATAGCAAAAAACCCTGAAAAAAATCAATGAAAAGAACAAGGGAGGACTATGGCCCACTGGAGAGTAAAGGCCCTATCTAAACTGGAAGCCACCACTTAGCCCAGTCTGGTGTTTCCAGTAGAAATCTGGCTCTGTGTCCCTGAGTCTTCTACTTTTTTTTAATTAGAAATCCAGATTTTTGACAACCAAATCTTGGAGAAAAGAAAAAGTTTCACACTAGATTCTGAAAGTGCTTGGTTAAATACTATTCTCCCTTCAGTACTCACCAGTGTCCTTAACTTACTAATGTACTTTGCAAAAAAATTTCTTTTGTTTAATATTTCTCTAACTTACTTGATAGTAGGACTGTCTTTTCATATAACATCTGAAGGGGTGAGCATTCCTTGGCATATATTTCAAGGAATGCTCATTTATTGATAAGTCCTAAACGTCTAATCAAATTCTTTGTTTTCCCTTTTAAAGTTTAGGGCATATACACCTACATACACACACTCACACACACTCACACACACACCATTTTGTTAGATGTTCTAACATCTCAGATCAGACTTGAATGAAATGTAAATGCAATAATTATTAAGGTCTTCTAAACTTGTTACATATGAAGTGGGGTCTTGACCCTGTCACTGGTGAAGTGAAGTCACAGGGGCACTGAGTCCCTCTACCTCCCAGCTCCTCTCGGCACCACCTGTCGTGTTCAATAACTTAGTGACAGGAAGAGCGTTACTACCAGGCACAGATGTTCTTTGTTTTGTTTACCCGTGAGGAAGGACGAAGAGAGAGAACAAATAAGTCTGGAATATAAACTTTGGAATAAAAAGGCAAAACCAATATTGTTGCAAGCTTTTAAAAATATTCTCCAGAATAGATTAAAACATTTGAGGTGAAAGGCTTGTCACTGAGGAATTAGAGGATGTACTCTGTATAAAAGAACTCGTGCTACAGCTGAGGTCAATACATACACAGATAAAGAACATTAAAGTGTCAAATACTGTCAAACAGTTCTATAAAAGTTCAGAGAAGGTAAGGTAAGGTTGGTGTGGCCAGTAATAGTGTCACATGAGTGTTTTTGATTAAGGAGGCATGAGGCTGAGAGGAGAACAAAGGAATTCCATGCAGGGAACATGGGCAGTTTTAGGACCCTTGAGCAGGTAAGACTGTACAGGTTGGAAGGAAATTGGGGTATGAGCATAGACTGGAGCATCCCAGATACTAAGGAATCTGGTCTTGTTATGGAAGTAACAGTCTTCGATGGGTTTTGAGCATGATTCTGCCCTAGTCAGGAAATCTGAAATGGTGAGGCCATGAAGGAGATGACAAGGCAAGCACACTCAGCCAGACCTTAGGTATAAGTCATGCAAGTCTGGGGTAGGGAGCTGACAGTGGGAACAGAGGAAATTGTGATACTGAAGAAGGATGTGATCAACAGAAATTGTTAACTTACTGAAGTGGGGGAAGCAAAGGAGAAAGGCCTGGCATGGACCCTGGGTCTCTGAGAGAATGGTTATACTCATAGCAAATAGGGATGTAAGGCAGTAGTACTTAGATGTACAGCTGTTTGTTAGTATTTGGCACTAGAACTTGGGGAAGGACAGGCAAATTATGTGCACTGAGATACCATTGTGGGTGCCAGCAAGTGGCATGTTGGTTAAGGTACTGGACTCCCACAAGGCTGATGGCAGTGTGAGTCTTAGACCTGGTGGCTTGTTTTCTCACTCTCTCTCTCTTTCTCTCTCTCTCTGTCTGGTGACTGTGTGTACTCTGTAGCAAAATAATAATGATGACAAAATAAAAATTAAATAATTACTTTTTTTTTCTTTTTTGTAGAGGCTTTTTGGCTATAGGGCGCATGCACTCACCAGACAGACAGAAAGACACAGAGAGACAGAGAGCGAGAAATCACCCCCTGGGGGGATGGCCATGCCGCAATCCCTTCTCCTCCATTCTCCTCTCGGGATCTTGGGCACGCACGCACATGTGCCAAGTGTGAGTATAAGCCACCAGGTCCGGGCCTCGAACCATGGTCGACTACATCAGAGTCTAGCAACATAGCCATTACGCTAACTGCTGGTCCCAAAATTAAACAATTACTTTTTAAAAAAGACATACCACTGCATATTCTTAGCAATGTGGCAGTCAGAGTCAGGTGTATCTACAGAAAATGATGTTCTCAGCAATGTGGAATTCCTTGGCATCTATGACTAACTTAGAGCTGGGGTTCGCAATTTGGCATTATGTGTATATGCCATTCAAATCAAGAGAATAGATAAGATTCAAGGAAGACTAATTTATCACATTCTGTGTACCTCATCACTATGAAAACAGTTATTACAAAAACATATATGCATATATAAATGCTGTATCATGTGACACCACAACACAGGATCACTCCAAATTTCTGAGTTCTGTAAGTTAATTCTGAGTTTTAGGAGGTGACTGAGATAGGGAAAGAAAAACAGAATTACAATTTTTCTTTCTTATTCTTCTCTTGAGGGAGATGGACAGATGCAAAACAGGAGTCAGTCAGGAACCAGAGAAGAAAGTGTTTGGGAAATTTCCCACCTGCTGAGATAAATAAGAATGAAAACAAACTTTTTCTGTACAGAATAATAACCATTTGTGTAAGGTCTCTTACTTTTCTAGAATTCATTTTCAACTTAATGACATGCTACTTTCATTCCCATTTCATTTCATTTCATTTGTAAAACTTTGCATTTGCAAGCCAGTTAGGAGCTGCACATCCCCCTTCACGCTGCTCTCTCAAAGACTAGGTTCTGGTTTTCCCCAGTGCTTTGTGTACTGCCTCTGGAGCTTCGGTGCAATAGGCAATCAACAATTCTCCAGGGTGAGCTGGGTCAATTCCTTCCTTCCCCCAGCAGTCAGGTAGTCAGTTCATGCTTCTTTTTTTTGGAGAGGTTTTTGCTATAGGGCGCATGCGCTCGCCTGACAGACAGAGAGACAGAAAGGGAGAAATCACCCCCCAGGGGGGATGGCCATGCCGCAATCCCTTCTCCTCCATTCTCCTCTCGGGATCTTGGGCACACACGCACACGCGCCTGGCATGAGTTTAAGCCACTGGGTCCGGGACTCGAACGGCGGTTGACTACATGGGAGTCCAGCGACATAGCCATTACGCTAACTGCTGGTCCCATCAGTCCATGCTTCTTAAAGTGAATCTCAGTTTAAATAACTAAGTATAAATAGTGGGAAGCCTGCAAGACTTCCCGTAGGCATTCTGCCCCTCTCTGTAGTCTGCATTCTAAAAAAAAAAGGGTTTTAAATAACACAAAAGCAAGAAGGGTAGGTCTTCCTGATGTTATGTGTGTACCTACAGAAAATTATGTTTTCCTGTGGAATAAATAAAATGTCAGAATTAGGTAGCAAACACGTCCTATTCGAATGGCAGTATATCTGCATAAAATAACAAACTGCTTTATGCTCTTACCTGCCTGCCCTCCCTTTGGGAGGATGTTGACGAGGAGGCACTTCTGTGAGTTGGAGTGGCTGTTTTATGAGCAGGGGATATGCCCTTCTCGTCTGCACTCATCGCTGCAGTTAGTCTAGTTACGTGCACCTAAGACCATCCCAATCTTCTTTAAGACTCACAGTCAAAGAAGCAGATGATTTTTTAGCTGCGTTCCATTTCATGAATTAGGCGTGACTACGTAAGAGCAGGCAGCTACCAGGGGGTGGGGCTGGGGGGGGGCACAAACCACCTAAAAGCAAAAGAAACAAAAAAGCTTCATGTAAGTAACTTACAAATTTAAATCATTATGCACAATGATTAATGTTAACTAGCATTAGTGAGCTAAAGAACTCTGACATAGTAGTGTTTCTTCCTCCAGATGTTGAAAAGGGGGATAAAAGTGACACTTTGTAACAAGTCTGTCAACAAGGAAAATAAAAAGAAACTATATGCTATAGTCATATTCTTCCCTTACAATCTCTGTTTTAAAGCAGATTACAATGCTATATTTTGGGTCCTAATGCCAAAATATATCAACTCCTTACCAAGAAAGTTAATTTCCCTTCCTGAATGGATTATAATAAGAACTCAGTCCACGTTGGTCTTCAGTTTAGTTCAGCCATGTCATCACATGGTGGTTAAATCCGACACAAAGGGTGAAGGCATCGTGTCAAGCTGTGCCCCAGCATTTGTGAAGGAACCAGGAAAACACATGCCCTCAGTTACATGTTTCTGTAAACCACAGCATGTCTACAGGTGACTCTCAGCAGCCACCAGCTCCCAAGCATCTATAGACTGACAGGCACAGCTGGAAACAGCGCCACTTGAGCTGCTTCACTTACCTATAGCCAAGAGACACTTCAATGTTTTTTACTTTTTTTTTTTTTTTTGGAGAGGTATTTGCTATAGGGTGTGCACGCTCACCAGACAGACAGAGAGAGACAGAGAGACAGAAAGTGAGAAATCACCCCCCAGGGGGGATGGCCACGCCGCAATCCCTTCTCCGCTCTCCTCTTGTGATCTTGGGCATGGCATGAGTTTAAGCCACTGGGTCTGGGACTCGAACTGCGGTTGACTACGAGGGAGTCCAGCGATGTAGCCATTACACGACCTGCTGGTCCCTAAGTAATGTATTTTTTTTAGAAGTTTTTTGCTATAGGGTGCGTGCGCTCACCAGATAGACAGAGAGAGACAGAGAGATAGAAAGCGAGAAATCACCCCCCAGGGGGGATGGCCACGCCACAATCCCCTCTCCTCCATTCTCCTCTTGGGATCTTGGGCACACACGCACATGCGCCTGGTGTGAGTTCAAGCCACTGGGTCCAGGACTCGAACCATAGTCAACTACATGGGAGTTCAGCGACATAGCCATTATGCTAACTGCTGGTCCCCCATCAATGTTTTTTAGTTGGATTCATAAAAGGAAGGTTTGTATTATTAATACTAAGGTTAACTGTGTGTCAGAAAGAAGCACTGTTAAATTGGCCTTGTCTCCAACATAAGCACACTATTCTTTTTTATTATTATTAAAGGTAAGAACTATGGTTTAAGACAAAAAAGCTTAACCACCTGTGACGGCAAAGACAGACCACTAAAGCAAACTTTATCCTCTTCTAAGAGGGGAGGGCGGCCAAGTCCAAGACACATCTATGGTAATCTTCCTTGAAGGAAGCACAGAACACTCATGTAGGTTTATTCCCATAGGTTAGAAGACAAAGTTGCTGGCAATAAACAGAAATCAACTTTTAGCAAAGAAAAGTGAGACCAGAGTGAGAGACAACGAGTCAAATAATCAAAAAGAGATGGAAGATGTACGGATATGTGAAGACACACGGTGAGGGAAACTGACACATGTAGAAATCAGAGCAGAGTCTGAAGGATGAGTTAACCTGCAAGCTGGCTGTCCAGCAGGGCGTGATCGAGGAACTAGTGCGGTCACAGGCAGTAACGTGCAAACAAAGCAAGGCAAATATTGGTCCCTACAGGCCCTGTACGCCATGTCGGCTACTACAGTTTAAATCGTTCCCTCAGAAGCATGTGCTGGAAACTTAATCCTCAAAGCAATAGTGTTGAGAGGGGTTTAATGGGTTAATACCACTATTAAAAGGACTAGTGGGGAGTCCAGCAGGTGGCATTTTCTTTAAGGTGCTGGACTCCCATATGGCCAACAGCAGTTCGAGTCCTAGACCTAGCAGATTGAAAATCACACCAGTTGTGCGTACACGTGCATGCCCAGCATCCCAAGAGGAGTTTGGCAGAAAAGGGATTATGGTGACCATTCCCCTGAGGGGCGTGATTTCCCAGTTTCCCTCTCTCTGTCACTCTGGTGAGCACATAGACCCTATGGTAAAACCTAAAAACAAACAAAAAAGGCCTAGTGGGAGTTGGGTTTCTCTTGTTTCTCTGAGATGTGAGAACACACTATTGCTCCATTCTGGATGGTACAGCATTCAAGATGCCATCTCGGAAGCAGAGAGACTGGGTCCTGATCTTCCAGCACCTTAATGTGAACTTCTGAGTTTCCAAGACTCTGAGAAAGACATTTATGTGCTTTATGAATTACCCAGTCTCAGGTATTCAGCAGCACAGAAAGACTAAGACATTGGCATTTTGATTTTTATCATAAACGTAGGAAGTTATAAAGGAGTGTGGCACAACCAAATTTGTGTTTCTAATAGGTTATTTGGTCTCCATAAGGAGAATCTAATTGTGAAAGTAAGAAAGAGGAGGGAGGCCCGATCAAGGAACAAGAGACATCTTGGAGGCTCCAGTGGTGGCTGGAACTCTTTTTTTTTTTTGAGAGGTTTTTTGCTATAGGGCGCGTGTGCTCGCCAAACAGACAGAGAGAGACATAGAGACAGAAAGCGAGAAATCACCCCCCAGGGGGGATGGCCACGCCGCAATCCCTTCTCCTCCATTCTCCTCTCGGGATCTTGGGCACGCACGCACATGCGCCCGGCATGAGTTTTAAGCCACCGGGTCCGGGACGCTAACCACGGTCGACGACATGGGAGTCCAGCAACATAGCCATTACGCTAACTGCTGGTTCCCATGGCTGGAACTCTTAACAGCATGTCCTGTTCGTTGTGACTGGGAGTGGAGGAGATGGGAAGGCAGGCATTCTGAATAAGAAGTGGTCGAAAGAAATTGAGGGTTGACAGAAAGGTCCTAAGAACAGCTGCAGGCATGCTGAGTCTGGGATCACAGAGGCACTCAAATGGAGACGAACAGTTGGAAATGGAGGTCAGGGAAACTGATGCTGGAGACATGTCTAATTGATTACTTTAACGACGCAAATATAATGAGTGATTTACGTATAGACCATGTAAATTCTGCATGTTCAATAAATTAAATTTTGTGTAGGCCTATAGATATATAGATGTAAATTTGTTATATGGCATATGTACTCGCCAGAGAGACAGAGAAAGAGAGAAAGTAAGAAAGCACCCAACAGGGGAGATGGCCACACCTCAGTCCCTTCTCCTCCATTCTCCTCTTGAGATTTTGGACATGCCCGCAAATGTGCCCAGTGTGTTTTTCAAACCTCCGAGTCTGGGACTTGAACCACATAGTCATGTAGGATTCAGCTGCCTTAATCTTCATACCACTGGCTGGCCATAGATATGTTTTTTTCAATCTGCAACACTATATTAAAAGATAATGTGATCCTGAGACCAGTAGTTGGTCAGGTCAGGTGTGTGTGCATGCATTCCCCAGGATCCCGAGAAGGGAATGGAGGAGAAGGGATTACAGTGTGGCCATGCCCCCTCGGGAGGTGATTTCTTGCTTTCTGTCTCTCTGCCCCTCTCTGTCTTTCTGGGGAGTGCACACGCCCTATAGCAAAAACCTCTCCAAAAAAAAAAAAAAAAAAAAAAAAAAAAAAAAAGAAAGAAAGAAAGAAAAAGAAAAAGATAATGTGATCCTGAATGAGTTAATTGGGATTTTAATGGTTACCTGGATATAGAAACTTTTAGAAAAAAAAAATCCCAATAATTAAAAGAGGATTTTTAGAGACCAGCAGGTGGCCTAATGGTTACATTGCTGAACTCCCATTTAGTCAAATGCAGCTTGGGTCCTGGACCTGGAGGCTTGAAACTCATGCTAGGCATGTGTGTGTGCCCAAAATCCCAAGAGGAGAATGGAGGAGAAGGGATCGTGGCATGGCCATACCCCACCCTCTCACCCCGGGGGATGATTCCTCACTTTGTCTCTCTGTCGAGTGCATACACCCTATAGCAAAAATTTATCCTTTAAAAAAAATTATAAACTGGAAAAAATTGGACATTTTAGTTTAATTTAATTTTTTTGAAATTTTTGCTATAGCGTGTGTATGGTCACCAGAGAGACAGAGACAGACAGAGAGACATCAGCCCCCCTCCCCTACCCCAAAAGAGATGGCCACACGCCTCAATCCCTTCTCCTCCATTCTCTTCTCGGGATCTTGGGCATACACGCACATGTGCTGGCCTGAGTTTAAGCTGCAGGGTCCAGGACTCTAACTGTGGTCGACTATGAGGGAGTCCAATGACATAACCATTACGCCATCTGCTGGTCCCAAAATTTGACATTTTAATGAACAGAACAGAATAGAATTTTTTCCTGTCATCACAGGAAAAAAATAAAAGCTACTTACTCGAAACACTTTAAAACTTGCTCTTGACACAAAACTACTAGGCTTTTGACAAATACTGGGTTGTCAGAAAAGTTATGGCTCATTTTTGCATAGAAAAACATAAGAAAAAATACATCATAACTTTTCCAAATCAATAAAAACATAAAGAACTGTAGAGTTCTTTTGCTGGCCAGAGATGTGTTTTCTTCTGTGTTGTGAAAGGTAGTAACAGGCCAACCCTTGGTAGACGATCACAGAATCTCTTTGTTTTATAAAGGCAGTCCAGTAAGTGTGAGTAAAGTTTCTGAAGCCAAGCTCTGGTGCCAGCAAACGGAAAGCAAGAACACTGCTCAGACCTTTTATTTGAAGTACTTTGCTTTCTGGTCCAAGATGTTTACAAGTAAATGCTGACACTTGAGCCAAAAGAATAGTGGTTTTGTGATGTGTTCAAGTGCCCCCAAGGGATGAGGTTGAAACAGTCCAACTCATTAGACTGTTATCCATTTGGAAGTAAATTTAATCCAAGTTACACTTCCTCTGCTGGACTTTTTTCCTTTTTCTTTTTCTGCTAACTCTCCAAGTGCAGTTTCCTCATTTACACCAATGCTAACACTTTGATTTTCAGGGTTTCTTGCTTATGAGGAAAGGGCAATATTATGGTTGAATTATAATTATGAATATGTAAAAAAGTAACGAAATAAAGAAAAGGTGAGAATTTAATTCATTCCTCATTGGCTTTGAGGTTATTGTTTTTATTAATATTTTTGTTTTTTTTTGGTTATAGTTTCTAATGTAAAGTGGAATGAGATGACCTTTAAATATTTGATCACCTGTTCTATTTCAAAATGTATTAAAAAAATAAATCCAAACGCTGTTAGAAGGTTGCACCTACTTATTCCTGATTCCTAGTGTATGGAAATTGCTGTGACATTTAAAAATACTTATTTCTATCAAAGCACATTTTCAGAAATCACCTAAACAACATTCTAAACCAAAGAAAGGCCATATATTTTAAAGTCAATATCAACATAATTATAATACTCAATGAGAAGAGTATTGTGGCTGAAAATAACACCGATATGAGCTGAACATCTAATTTTTCTGTCTCCCTTTTTCCTTCGTCTCAGTGGGAACACTGCAAGTATCGCTAAGTGCTGTAATACTAGCATTCACACGGAGTGGCATAAAATTCAGATTTATGACCGAGGATCTAATTAAAACAAAAGGCGGTAGGGAAGACTTCTAGAACTTGCTGTTCATTGGCATCACAAATTGTATGTGTCCAGAAAACCATCTGAAACTGGGGACTATTTAACCCAGGCTCAGTTGAGACATGGTCACAAATAAGCCCCAAATCACAGGGATTAACAAGGAAGGTCTATTTCTTGCTCGTTTAACTATCCTTCAGGTAAGCCGCAACCTACTCTGAGTCTTCCCTGTTCTGGGCTTTAGAAGCAGCCCAGCTCCCCTGAGATAGGGAAAGGAGCCACGTAATTGTAGAGAATTACACTTGGGATACCAGAGTGTGGGATAATTCTTTTCACACTTTTTGTTTATAGGTGGCTCTCCTCTACCAATATTTGATTGACCAAAGAAAGTCACAGGCCTAGCTGAGTGTATGATGCATGAAACCATGGTCCTCCCAGCAGGAGAAGCAATCAATATCTGGGCAAATAAAACTTATTATAAAATTTATTAGAAAATATTAAAATTATAGATGAAAAATATTTAACTTGGCTCTAGTTTCATCACCTATAGATAATCCCTGTTAATATTTTTTGGTTCTATTTTAAACCAAAGTAGGAGAATAATACTATCTACAATATGCTTTTTTAAAAAATTTTTTTTTTTTTAGGTTTTTGCCATAGGATATGCGTACTTGCTGGAGAGAGACATAGAGAGAGGACAGCAAGAAAGAAAGAGAGAAATCACCCTCAGAGGGTGGGGAGCAGCTGGCCATGACACAATCCCTTCTCCTCCATTCTCCTCTCAGGATTTTTGGCATGCACGCACACATGCCTGCGCCTGGTATGATTTTCAAGCCACTGACTCTGGGACTCAAACCACAGTCAGCTGAGCGAAGTCCAGTGCCTTAGCCACCATGCTACCTGCTGGCCCCAATATGCTCTTTATCAATCAATAATATATCACAAATAGCCTTCTTTGTGAACAACAAAACATTAACAACACTATTCGTCATCACTGTAGATAAAAGGTCGCCACACAGATATACCACAATACATTAACCATCCTTCTCTTGGGAAATTTAGGTTGTATTCAATATAATTTGAAACAATGGGATTTATTGATACACACAAAAAAAAGGATTATATAATCACTTTTTTTTTTTTTTTTTTTTTAATTTGCCAGAGGAAGCATGTGTTCTCCAGCGAAAGACAGAGAGAGAAACAGAAAAAGCATTCCCTGCAGGGGTGGCCACATCAGAACCCCTTCTCCTCCATTTCTCCTGTTGAGATTTTGGGCACACATGCACTTACGCCTCAGTCTGGGTCTCACACTGTGCAGTTGGCTATGTGGGATCCAGTCACCATAACCAGCATGCCACCAGCTAGCCCTATAATCACTTTCAATCAATATGAAAATGAACCTCTTTGTTCCTCTCAATACTTTTTGCCTTATCTGATATCAACTGTTCACATTTTGTCTCCAAGTAAATAAAAAAGCTCTGTCCATCCTTTCATGTTTAAATTTTCAGTATCATTTTGAACTCTGTCCCTCTAGTAGTAACCAGGTTGGGTTGTTTAAAAAAATCTAATTTTATGGAAGTTTTTCCCATTTCTACTTACTGGTCTGCAATAACTAATATTTGGCCTAACCTCAGCTCTATCACAGTACACTTCATCCTTCTAGTTTTTCTTTGTTTCCTTTAATGTCTGTCAGCTTCCCTCTTATAATCTGCCCTTCACAGTACTGGCTTTTCTATGGTTTTAATTGACTTTTATATTTGCCAGTAATTAGAAAGACATTAATTCCACTTTTTTTAGAATTTTTATTTTGAAGAGGTTTTAGCTATAGGGCATGTGTGCTCGCCAGACAGACAGAGAGAGACATAGAGACAGAAAGCGAGAAATCACCCCCCGGGGGGATGGCCACGCCGCAATCCCTTCTCCTCCATTCTCCTCTTGGGGTCTTGGGCCCGCACGCACACGCACCCGGCGTGAGTTTTAAGCCACCGGCTCCAGGTCGCGAACCGCAGTTGACTACATGGGAGTCCAGCAACATAGTCATTACGCTAACTGCTGGTCCCAAGAATTATTTTTTTAATTTTATTTATTATTATTATTTTTTAATTTGCTATAGGGTATGTGCATTCAGGAGAGAGCGAGGGATAGAATAGGAAAGTGAGAAAGCTAGCCGCTAGGTCCAAGACTTGCAAGCCAAGTGGGAACCATCATGCCAACTGCTAGCCCCTATAATTCCATTTTTAAAGTTGTGTTTATGCTTCCATTTAAGTTTCTCTAAATCATGCTGGAACTTTCGATGTGTAAGTGACAGTGTCAAGAGTAAAATGGTATCTTTTGGGTCTGATCCTATAATATAAGCCCTCTCCCCTCCAATCACTGAAGTTTTTTTCACCTAGTCCTTTTCTCTGTCCAGGTGATTTAATCTGGAGTTTTAGAGAATTACACTTGATATTTAATGCACAACAGAGGAGTTTCTGTATTGAAGCCAACCAGGATCTCAAAGGGTGAGGATGAACTATCAGAAAAGCAAAGCCTTTAAGACGGTAAGAAAAGAAGTCTTGTTTTTTCACAAGTAAAGCTAAGGAGTGTCATGATCAAACTCTGGTGAGGTTTTCCTCAATTCAACACAGAGCTTTCATAAAATTACAATCTAGTCCTCTCTAATATTGGAATTAAATTCCAAGTTAGTGTTTTGGTTATGAGTAGCTTGTCTTTTTCTAGTGTTTGCTTGACTATTTAGAGACGTTTTGGGGGGAGCACATTAGAAAATCCTTGGGGCCAGCAGGTGGCAAGGTGGTTGAAGTACTGGACTCCCACATGGCTGACTGTGGTTCAGGTTCTGAACCTGGTGGCTTGCTTTATTGCTTTCCCTTTCTCTCTCTCTCTCTCTGGTCAAATTCAAACTAATAATAATGTTAACAAATGGAAATAAATAAATATTTTAAAAAAAGAGAAAGAATGAAAATCCTAGACACAGCCACGCTTGTACTGCTGGGTGGGATGAACTAGTTTTCTATCAGAATCATGACCAAAGCTGGGTCAGGTGATGGTGCAGTAGTATCACAACTGGATCCACATGGGAAAGACCCTGGGTTTGCATTCTGGGAACCCTTGAGTACACTGGGCACACGCCTGTGTGCTATGATCTGGACCGACTGAGATTCGGGGTAGATCATTGTGGGGAATGGAGAAGGGACTATGCCTTCCCCTGTGAAAGATAAAATAAAAAAAAATTTTAAAAATCAGAGGGGCCAAAAGGTTGCATGGTCATTAAGGCACTAGATACTCCTACATGGTCAACCACAGTTCGAGTCTTGGACCTGGTGCCTTGATTTCTCACTCCCCTCTCCCCCAATCTCTCTCGTGAAATTAAAATAAATGAATGAATAAAATAAATAAATAAATATATTTTTAAAAAAACAGTTTAAAAATCACCACCAAAGCAATGAATGCCTTTTATAATTATATTATAGCCATTATATACTAATTTTTCCTTAAACAGTTGGGGTAGGGAATCTTTTTCATTTCTAAGCTCATTAACCCACAAGTGAGATAAAAAGAAAATCAAGGACTGATTTCAATATGATAAGCTGGAGGGATCAGCAGTTAGCGTAATGGCTATGTTGCTGGACTTCCATGTAGCCGACCGCGGTTTGAGTCCCAGACCGGTGGCTTAATCTCATGCCAGGCACATGTGCATACGAGCCCAAGATCCCAAGAGGAGAATGGAGAAGGGAGTACGGCATGGCCATCCCTCCTGGGGGGTGATTTCTCACTTTCTGTCTCTCTGTCTCTCTATGTCTTTCTGGAGAGCGCACGCGCCCTATAGCAAAAACCTCTCCAAAAAAGAAGATAAGCTGGAGACTTCTAAGATGGTGTAATCACTTTCCTAGTAAATGACTAAAAGGCAGGCTCTAACAGGACTAGAAGCAATAATAATAATTAGTACTTACTTCAGGGAATAGTGACTACCAATTGCCACAACATAAGGAATATCTGCCAGAGTTACTTCATTCAGGACCAAACCATGACACTGAAATCAACACACAACTCCCATTCCCAACACAGCAAAGTGCAAAGTGGTGTTCAGGAAAAAAGTCTGCCAAATTCTCCTGGCTTCCCCAAATTGGAGAGGCAAGAGGAAAGAGGCGCAGGGAAAAGGCTCACCGTAGATCAACAGCTTCTGAGACCATCGAGACAGCTTTTTTGGCACAGCAAGTGCACAGCCCTGTGTTGCACTAGCTGTTTTCTTTAGTCTTGGTTTCCCATGAGCATCAAGGACTTGCCTCAACTTACCCCTGAAATACAGTCTCCCCCTCCCAAAGGTGACCTTCTGGGCTAGTCATTAACGAGACTAAGCAGGAAAATAGTACACAAAGACAAAAATCCACTGATTTTGTGACTGACCAAAACTCTATTGCCTTTCCACTTTCCTTAGGTTTTTACTAAATAAATAAGACAAACCTACACCCTTCATCACCTAGCACACCAGAGTAAATTTTAAGAGATGGATTGGAATGTTATCCAAGTATAGTTGGCAAAAATAATCTTTAGACAAAGAACATAGCTTCTCTAAAGAATACAAGTAAAGTTGGGGTCAGCAGGTAGCATGGTAGTAAGGCACTGGAGCACTGGACTCCCACATAGCTGACAACGGTTTGAGTCCCAGACCTGGTGGCTTGCTTTCTCATTCTCTCTCTTGTCAAATGAAAAAGTCACTGGACCCAGTGACTTAAAACTCATGCCAGGCACATGTGTGTGTGTACCCAAGATCCTGAGAGGAGAATGGAGGAGAAGTAATTGTGGCATGGCCACCCCTCTGAGGGGTGATCTATCGCCTTCTGTCTCTCCGTCTCTATGTCTCTCCGGTGAGTACTCCTGCCCTATAGCAAAAATCTCTCTCTCTCCAAAAAAAAAAAAAAAAAAAAAAAAAAGGAAAAAAGTAAAGTTAGGAACTTTTCTTTATGGAAACTCTGTTATTTGTCCAAAACTTGTGTGTGCCACACATTTTTTGGTCAAAATATTATTTCTGTAAACATAAAATTTACATCTGTGAAAAATTACTCCCCCACAGGAGAGAAAATTACTATATAGATAATCTATACATACTTAGAGGGCTTGTTTAGAGTGTTTGTCCTAAAGAAAAAGGTGAGGTAGTTAGAGCATAAATGCTTTACATTTTCATAAGACTTTAAAAAAGAATAGCATTTTTGGTTAAGAGACAAGACAAGTTCAGATAGAATGGGAACTGGTATAGGTAAAAAAAAATTAAAGGAAAGAATGATGCTAGCATTTAAATGCAATCATTAAAATGATAATAATGACGTACAAATTATTCTGCAGAAAATCTAATCAGTGATAAAAAATAAAATTGAGGAAATCATCTTGAAAAAGAAAAAAAAGCAAGGAGATAAATGGTGAACAGAAGGTGTAATATATATGAGAACTATATATAGATACTATCTACATATGATAATAGCCCTGTTCAACAAGGAAAAAGAAAAATAAATGGGATTCTAAAGTATTCCTGAACATAAAATTTACATCTGAAGAATTCAATATGAAAATTAAAATAATCACTCTTTTTTTTAATTAATTAATTTAGTTTTTTGAGAGGTTTTTGCTACAGGGCATGTGCACTTGCCAGAGAGACAGAGACAGAGAGACAGAAAGCAGGAAATCACCCCCCGGGGGGATGCTCACGCCGCAATCCCTTCTCCTTCATTCTCTCTCGGGATCTTGGGTCTGCATGCACATGCACCTAGCGTGAGTTTAAACCACCGGGTCCGGGACTCAAACCGCGGTTGACTACGTGAGAGTTCAGCGACATAGCCCTTAGGCTAACTGCTGGTCCCCAAAGAATCACTCTTTATTAGGCAAAATTAGTTAAAAGGAATTCAGAATAAGAAAAATCCTAGTGAAATTGCTGAATTAAACTGCATTCTTGGAAACAATCCAATATATCACAAATTAATGAAAAAGTAGAAAGTAGAAGGGGTTAATGCTAGAAAATTTCAGAAAATATACTCTCCTAAGTATATCTTTAGTAAAAAAAAAATCAAAACTAATATTGTAGAATATTTGAAAATAGACAAAAGTAAAAACCAAAAGCACTCAATCTTGTGCCTCCTTTTCCTTCTCCATCCCTCCTTCTAATGAAATGGATTCTCCAGTTAGCTCTAAAGCGAAAGACTGAAAATAAAATACAAAGAAAATACAATACAATTCAATGAGAACATTACATATTTTAAAATGCAGAGCATAGCTAAAGGTATAATAAAAGAAAAATGCATGGCCCTAATTATATGCATTACTAAATAGGAAAGAATAAAAATAAGTGTATTGGGACCAGCAGATGGCATAACGGTTATGTCACTGGACTCCCACGTAGTTGATCGTGGTTTGAGTCCTGAACCCAACAGCTTAAAACTCACACTGGGTGCATGTGCATGTGTACCCAAAATCCCAAGAGGAGAATGGAGAAGGGACTGCAGCATGGCCAACCCCCTCACCACCAGGGGGGTGATTTCTTGCTTTCTATCTCTCTTTGTCTTCCTGGTGAACATATGCACCCTAAAGCAAAAATCTCTCTAAATAAATAAAAAAATAAATAAAAATTTAAAAAAAGTATTAACATAACTTCTGAGATTAGAAAAGACAATTTAAGTAAAGTATAAATAGACTTCAAATAATTGAATTGATACATCAAAGGACTATGATCCTAAATTAACAAAACAATTAACCATTATACTAATTAGATCAATGAAAAAATAATCAACCATAAATATATAAGTAAGGTTATAAAAAGAATATATCCAAGGGATAGAAGACACTAAATTATAAGATCATAGGTTAATAGATTATTAATCTATGATTAATAATTTAAACTAATAGTAGATCAAAGACAAAATATCCTACAATCACTCTGACAGACTTAAAGAACACCATCCATTTAATATCCACTGCCCAACTTTTAAAAACTATCAATATTGGACTATGTGTATTTTAAGTTTATGGCACTTCTGTACATGCAATTATGTAAACACATACACACTGATCCAGCATCAGGCTTAATGGGGAAATGGTTTTACTAACATTTCCATTCACATCACCAACAAGATAATCATGCTGGTTACTGCCCTATTAATGCTGTTCTGAAAGTGCTAGCCAATGGGTAATGTTACTGTCCCTCTGAAATGCTCAAAAGAGGGGAAAAAGCTTTTAAGAAAGTTACTGGTTACTCAATCCTGGAAATTAAGAAATATCTTTTGCATAAAAGACCTAATTTATAAAAGTCTCAAAAGTAACATTAGACTTACACAGGACCTATACAAATAATCTCTGTTAGAACACAAAGATTACCTATAACAGTTTAAAACTGTTAAATTTTTACCCCAAGTACTTTCCCTGTGCTCAGCACTGTTTCGAGGGCTTTACAAATATTAATTCATATGATTATTTTTACATCAGTATGCAATGATATTTTCACTTCCCTTTCTTAGGAATGTGAAAACAGCCCCTAAGGGCAAGGTCACCCGAGTGGTAAGTCAAGGATCTAGGCTGAGAGACAGGCTGCGGGCTGCAGCTTGGGAGCCTAGGCACTCTGGACTGTGCACAGGCGTGTTCACTGCAGCACAGCAGGTGACTGAAGCTCAGCCCACATGTGAGCTCACAGCAGGTGACCGAAGCTCAGCCCACATGTGAGCTCAGAGGAGAGTGGTGGCTGCATTATGGAACCTCCAGACCATGTTCTGTGTGCAGCCTTCAAACTTGATGGTAGAGGAATGGGATAAAGGTAGGAAAAGGAGGAATGAAAAAGAATCATATTTTTCATCGTGTTTAACTATAAATCTGAACTTCTATTTGAATTGACTTTTACTTTGAATTAAATATTTTAAAGTATTTATTAACCACACATTGATACAATTTAATGCAACTGTTATCAAAATCATGACGGGAGTTTAAGAATTTGGCCATATTATTCTGAAGTTTTTCTTAAAATTTAAACGTGTGAGAATACTGAAGAAAATGGTGAAAAAAATGAGAGATGATTATAGTAAGGAATACTATATGAATTATAATTTAATATATGATCCCCTACCATATGATAAAGGTATATAAGAGCTATACTAGTTAATAGTCATACAGGGTCAGAAAAAAAAGATGGGCCAATGGAACTGAACAGAAATTTTATAAACTAATCTATGCATTAGTTTCTAAATTATCAATATGGGTTAAAAAAAAATCCATGGGCACTGAAGCTGTAAAACATACTCAATATGATGAGATCTCAGGACACCAGATTTCACTGTGAGCCCTTGCCAAGGACAATTTCAAAAAGGTCATTATGGTACTGTTACTTCATAATTATACCAGTACTAATTTTCCAAATATTTTGGACCAGCAGATGTCATAGTGGTTATATCACTGGACTCCCATATAGTTGACTGTGGTTCAAGTCCCGGACCGGGTGACTTGAAAATCAAGCTAGGCACATGAGTGTGTGTGTGTATGTGTGTGTGTGTGGCCCAGATCCCAGGAGAAGAATGGAGGAGAATGCAGTGTGGCCATTCCTCCGGGGGGGTGATTTCTCACTTTCCCTGTCACTGTTTCTGTTTCTCTCTCTCCCCCCTCCGGCTAATGCACACACCCTAAGGCAAAAACTAAAAAAAAAAAAAAAAAAAGTCAAGTACTTTTTCACGTGTTATTTGGTCTCTGAACTTTGTCTATGTGTTTTGAAAGGAAGTTTGGGTAATGCCATAAAACATATTTTAACGCGAAAATTAATATTGAGAAGCATGACTCCTGATAGCTGCTAAGAGATACCTATCATCAACAGTACAAAGACTTTTTGGTAACAACAGGAAATAAAAGATTTCACCTGTACTCTGTGACCTTAAGTACCAATCATAAATCCATGTTGAACGTGTACAAAGTCTCACCAAGGAATCAAGTGACTTGAACACCACGTGTTCTGTTCTCTGGAGATACTTCCTTCAAAACAACCACTTCTGTGCTGAGTTGAGTATGCTGATGAGTTAGCTCAGATAAAATTACATAGGTTAAAAATGTCCCTGAATTAACTCTCATGCATTGTTGGTAAGAACAGAAAATGATGTAGCTGCTGTGGAAAATGGTGTGGCAGTTCCTCAAAAAATTAAAAACAGAACTAGCACATGACTCAGCAATTCTACTTTTAGATATTTACACAAAAGAACTTACAGCAGAGGTTTGAATAGATATTGTACACCCATGCTCATAGCAGAATTATTTACTATAATCAAAAGGTGGAAATAATGCAAGTGTCCATCAATGGATCAAGGGATCAGTAAAATAAGATATATTTATAAAGGGATATTATTTCATCTTAAAAATGAAGGAAATTCTAAACATGACAATGTGGATAAACCTTAAAGATACTACGCTAAGTGCAACAAGCCAGTTGTGAATGGACAAATACTATATGGTTCTACTTATACGAGGTCCTTTAGAGTAGTCAAATTTACATAGAGAGAAAGTACAATGGTAGTTATCACAGTCTGTGAGAAGGGGGAAAGGAAGAGTGGGTGTTTAATGGGTACAGAGCTAGAGTTTGAATGATAAAAACAATTCCGGAGATAGAGGGTTGTGATGGATACAGAGCAATGTGAATGCACACAATGCCACAGAACTGTACTCTTAGGGTTAATTAAATGGTCATTTTTTTCTTTATCCATGCTAGAGAGAGTGCATGGGCATCTGAGACTAAGAGACAGGGAGATATAGTACCCTCTACAGATTCTGGTCATGCTGTGATCACCTGCCTCCTGTCCTGTCCATCAGATCGCATACTCACATACTTGTGAAATTATTTCAGGCTGGCAGAGCTGGGGATTCAAAACCAGGTCCCTACATGGGATCCTGCTTCTCTTGAGAAGCACACCACCAGTGCACCAAATTTGTCTCATATACTTTTACCACAGGAAAAAAAAAAGCTCTAGAATTATCAGCTATGCTAAGTTATTACATGAGCATTAATTTTATACTATTTTGTGGTTAGGTTTCATCTTTTGAAAGAAATCTTTGCTGACCTATTAGACAAAATTGTCACTACAATCTGTATTACGTCTATACTCACATATATTAGTATACACTCCACTATGTTCATTTGATTGATTCTGCAAGATCCTTGATGGTTGGAACTATGTCAATTTTGTCACTATAGTTCAAAGTTAAGAGCCTCAGAAGCTACTCAGAATGTTTATTGAGCTTATCATTTTAGTAGATACCCTAAGTTATCCATTATATCTATTAAGTACAGTCAATTATAGTCACAGACTATAGACTGTGACTGTAGACTGCCTCTGATGTCAGTTCTTTAATTTTACTGTATGTACTAAAGCTAATTCAAAATAACCCAAATTATGTGCATCCTGGAGTTTACTATTCGGTAGTCAGCTAAAGAAAGACTGTACAAAGTTCAACATTTCCCTAGAGAAAACCTCTTGGTTGTCCTAAAAAAAAGACTTCCCAGGCTTCTAATGGTACTCGAGGGGCCTGGGGCATTATTAGGTTCTGTTCTCCCTGGCACTGAGTTGTACATTAGGAACAGTGAATAGAAGCAACAATGTTAATTCTTTCAAAACACCCCTAATGGGTTGGCCAGACTGCACACAATTATGGCACCCACCACCTACCTAAGCTACTGCTATCACATACCTAATTACAGCTATTTCATGGTCAGGAACCTTAAGGTGACTCTTGAAGAACTTGTCATACCCCTAGAATAGCAATGTTTACATAGACTGTTAGCCACATCTCAGGGTGCCCACAATTCTATTCAATACTTGTGTTGGACATCAAGCACCAGTGTTGGCTTCAATTGTTGCTCATTCCTTGTTGCAGAAGGAAGAAACAGTGGCATAGCTGAAGATTTACTGCCAGGGCCCATGATTTGGGCCTTGAGAACCCGCTTAATTGGGACATGGTAATCTTGGCACTTATCTGGTGGCGAGCTGACTGTGTGTAACTCCCTCAGGCTTCCAAGACATCATCTTGGGAACCTGAAATCAGCCACGCTGTGTGTATGCCATGCAACTCCTTTAAACCGGGGCTACTGTTGTTGTTCTTGAGAGTTGATTATTAAACATTTACCGGTATACCACTTTATACATCTTTTGGTGTTCTATGTTTGTAAACAAAAAATCTCACGCATTGTGTTGGATTAAAAACCATTCCCAGCTCTGCCATGTCCTAGCTATCAAACCTCAGGCAATTAATCTCAGCATGCTTCACTTTCCTCTTCAATAAAACGGGGATAATAATTCTAGTTCATGGAGTTGCAGGAAATAAATGAAATAATCTGTGCAAAATGCTTACTATTACCATGTATCTTCTTCTAAGCCCATTGTCCAAATTATTTTGTGAGGGAAAACAGCCTGAAGGACACCATATGCTTCCATAAGAACATCAACTTCCTTCATAAGCATGTTCAGGGCATTTAAGTGCCGAGAGTTCCAGTTTTGAGACTGACTTGACCTATAGCAGTGTTTTATTTGAAATCCTTATGAAAAAGGTTTGCTAATTTTCCAACAGAAAATAAAGAATATTTGAGAAAGAGAAATGTGTAACTTCAAAAAACCTACAAAACAGGGACCAGCAATTAGTGCAATGGCTATGTCACTGGACTCCCATGTAGTTGACCACAGCCACAGTTTGAGTCCCGGACCTGGTGGCTTAAACTCACGCTGGGCACGTGTCCGTGCGTGCCCAAGATCCCGAGAGGAAAATGGAGGCGAAGGGAGTGCATTGTGGCCATCCCCCCTGGGGGGTGATTTCTTGCTTTCTGACTCTCTGTCTCTCTCTGTCTTTCTGGCGAGTGCACGTACCCTATAGCAAAAACCTCTCCAAAAATGAAAAAAATAAACCCTACAAAATAGAAATGAATACATAGCTTTAGATTGTTAAGTGGATTTTGTGGCATATCATTGTTATAAATATAGCCTACAGGGACCAGCGGGTGGCATGGTGATTAAGGTGCTGGATCCCTCATGGCCAGGCTACGTGGTTCGAGTCCTGGACCTGGTGGCTTGAGAATCACAATGGGTATGTGTGTATGCATGCCCAAAATCCCAAGAGGAGAGTGGAGGAGAGAGGACTATGGTGTGACCATCCCCCCCCGGGGGTGATTTTTCACTTTCCCTCTCTCTCTCTTTCTCTCTCTAGGGAGTGTGCATGCTCTATACCCAGAAAAGAAATACAGCTTAGGGACCAGCAGTTGGCATAATGGCTATGTTGCTGGACTTTCATGTGGTTGACTATGGTTTGAGTCCTGGACCTGGTGGCTTGAACTCACACTGGGTGCATGTGTGTGTTCATGCTCAAGATCCTGAGAAGAGAATGGTGGAGAAGAGATTGTGGCATGGCCATTCCCCCTGTGGGGGTGATTTCTCACTTTCTGTCTCTGTCGCTCTCTGTCTTTCTGGAGAGCGCACACACCCTATAGCTAAAACCTCTCCAAAAAAAAAAAAAAAAGAAAAGAAAAGAAAAGAAAGAAATACAGCCTCACATAAACACAAGTAAGAGCATGGTCAAATATAACATTTATTAAGATTAATTTTATGTCAAAAAATACTTGGGATATTGGTATTAAATGAAAGAATGGTGGTCCTGATGGCTTGATAAATCATATTCAAGGTCCAGATAGAGTGTCAGCCTTGTAGTACATTATGAATAAAGAAATAGACCTTGGGTCAGCAGGTGGCATGGTGGTTTGGGAGTTGGAACTCCCACACGGCTGACTGCGGCTTGAGTCCCAGACCTGGAAGCTTGCTTTCTCACTGTCTTCCTCTGGCAAAACTCGTGTGAAAAAAATAATCATAAATAAATTAACTAAATAATTCTTTTTTTTTTTAAAAA
Organism: Tupaia tana; assembly: GCA_026018925.1. Lineage (NCBI taxonomy): Eukaryota > Metazoa > Chordata > Mammalia > Scandentia > Tupaiidae > Tupaia > Tupaia tana. The sequence continues at coordinate 65,962,670 of JAKSZU010000001.1, forward strand.
AAAGAAATGAACCTCAAAAGGTCTGAGTTCAAGCCTTCCTTTTCCAGTAGATCATGTGAGCTTATGTCTTGGTGAAGAAACTAGCAGTAAAGACATGTCGGTGCACAACTCAGTCCCTGAGATTTTATGAGAATCAGGAAAGTGGTAGTTTAAAATACATACTCATATGTTGGGTTAAAGCTTGCCAGACTGAATATAGAATCTATTTTATTCCAAAAATGTCACTGAAAACAATGATGAAGGAACACCTTTTTTTCTCTTTAAAAAAAGTAAAACACATGAGAGAGAACAAGAGACAAAAGTAACAGAGCTGGAAATTACATGTTCAAGTGGTAAAATGACATCTGGGTCATCAGAGTGTCCTGTCATAAAGACTGTGAGAGGAAGCTGATGGCACTCAAAGGAAGGTTTAACATGTCACTTGATATTGAACTAGGATGAAAAAAGCTACATTTCCCCAAACCCCAAGCTTAGAAAATTCCAGCACTAATTGGTTACTACTAGGGTTCTAAAAAGTGGTCCCAGGCCTAACATGCCACCTAAGAACTGAAAATGCAGATTCTTGAGCTCGTCCATACATGTGAACCAAAATCCCTGAGTGGCACCCAGCAGTCTGTGTCTTAGCAAAGCTGTCACTGGGCAACAGGTGTGGTGTTGCAATTAGGCTCCATTCTCGACTGATCTAACAACAACACTAAAAAACGTGACATGGTATTAGACAAAGAGGCATTCTTGTCATAGACCTAGAGCCTTAAAAATAAAGAAACTGGGACCAGCAGATGGCGTAAAGTTTACATCACTGGACTCCTACATAGTTGACCGTGGTTGGAGTTACAGACCCGGTGGCTTAAAATTCATGCCAAGCATGTGTGCATGTGTGCATCCTGAGAGGAAAACAGAGGAGAAGAAATTGAGATATGGCTATCCCCCCTCGGGGGTGATTTTTCACTTTCTGTCTCTGTCTCTCCAGTGAGCGCACGTACCCTATAGCAAAAATCGCTCTAAAAAAAAGAAAGAAAGAAAACAAAATAAAGAAATTGATTTCTTCTTCAGCCTGGAAGGGAGCTGTTGTAGAGGGACAGTAAATACCATGGGTTCCAGGGCTTTGGCGAAACCTCAGGGGTATGGCCTTCTGGCCAAGTGTCTGTGACTTCATATTGTTAGAGCATTTGTTGTATCCCTGAGTGTTGCAACTTTCTGTAGGTTTGCTTTACTACACAGTATCTCCATTTATGAATAAAAAGAAAAATTAAAGCTAAAAGCTCTCTCATGAACCAGCTAGAATGGACTTTTGTTGCCCACCAACCCTTGAATTAGCAAAGTCTCTTGGGTCCCAGATTCTGAAACCAAGAGGCCACACAGTCACTGTCTGACTAGACCAGGAGTCTGCAAACTTTTTATGTAATAGGTCAGTCTTTATGAGCCATGCACTCTCTATCATAGCTGCTCAACATTCCCAGTGGAGTAGAAAAGCAGTCAGAGACTATATGTAAATAAGATTGGCCATGATCCAATAAAACTTTATTTACAAAAACAAGCTGCAAGCCTGAGTAGGTCTGTTGACTATAATTGGCTGACCCCTGGCTGAGACTATAAAACACCAGGATGCATTCTTATGACCAAATGTTGAAAGGTCTACAGATTACCAAAACGCTTCCCATTGCAGGCGGGTCTATTAATTCATACTACAGTGGGTAAATTGTTTATGCAAGAAATTCCGATTTTAATTGCTTCCTGACAATTTTAGATCACTCTATCTCCCCTAAGGTGAACAAACATATTTTATGCTTAGAAATACACAGATTAAAAAATATCACAAAGACAAAGTGTAGAGAAGTTGTTTTCTTTTGTTTGTTTGTTTGTTTTAAGGTTTTTGTCATAGGGTATATGCACCCGCCAGAAACAGAGGGAAAGTGAGAAATTACTCTGTTGGTGGGGGGATGGCAATGCTTCAGTCCATTCTTCTCCATTGTGCTCCTGGATCTAGGGTATGTACCTACATGTGCCTAGCATGATTTTCAAGCTGCCAGGTCTGAGACTTGAACCATGGTCGGCCATGTGGGAGTCCAGTGCCTTAATTACCATGTCACCTGTTGGTCCGAAGAAGCTTATTTTAATTGGAGTAAACTTTTTTTTGAGAGAGAGAGAGATTTTTGCTATAGGGTTCGTGTGCTCACCAGAAACACACAGAGAGAGGCAGAAAGTGAGAAATCACCCCCCAGGGGAGATGGCCATGCTGCCATCCCTTCTCCATTCTTCTCTCAGGATCTTGGGCATGCACACACATGTGCACGTTGTGAGTTTTAAGTCGCTGGGTCTGGGACTCAAACAGTGGTTGACTATGTGGGAGTCCAGTGAAATAACCATTACTCCATCTGCTGGTCCCAATAAGAGTAAACTTTTTTCAAATTCTACTTTGATTAAAAGTCCCATGTGTGGGCAAACTAACGGCATGGTTAAGGTAGCTGGATGCCACATGGCTGACAGTGCTGTTCAAATCCTTGACCCAACAGCTTGAGAAACAAGCCAGGCAGCATGTGTGTAAAAAATCACAAAATGAAAAGTGGAGGAAAAGGGATTGCAGTATGACTGTCTCCCATGGGGGTGGGATTTGTTTTCTCACTTTCCTTCTCTCTCTGTCTCTCTCTGGCGAGCACACACATCCTTCCCATGTGAAAGACCTGCAGTTGGCATAATGGCTATGTCACTGGACTCCCATGTAGTCGACCATGGTTTGAGTCCCGGACACAGTGATTTAAACTCACGTCAGGCGCGTGTGCATGTGTACCCAAGATCTTGAGAGGAGAATGGAGGAGAAGGGCCCATGGCATGGCTATCCCCCCTGGGGGTGATTTCTTGCTTTCTATCTCTCTCTCTCTGTCTTTCTGGTGAACGCATGCACCCTATAGCAAAAACCTTTACAAAATAAATAAAAATAATAAAAAACAATCCCATGCAAAAAAGATTTAGTAAGTTTCTTGGACCAGCAGTTGGCGTAATGGCTACGTGTCTGGACTCCCATGTAGTCGACCGCAGTCTGAGTCCCGGACCGGAGGCTTGAACTCATGCAAGGCATTTATGTTTGTGTGCCCAAGATCCCGAGAGGAAAATGGAGGAGACGGGATTGCGGTGTGGCCATCCCCCCTGGGGGGTGATTTCTCGCTTTCTGTCTCTCTCTCTCTGTCTTTCTGGTGAGCGCACATGTCCTCTAGCAAAAAACTCTTCAAAGAGAAAACAAAAGATTTACTAAATTTCACCTGAAGGATAAAAACCCTAAGTAGTTCAAGAAAATTTCAGGAAAATGCATCAATTAAAAATAAAAGGTAAACTATCTGTATGTACTATCAGATTGCTATAATTTAAAAAGTTAAAATGAAGCATTAAACTCAGGCAGAATTTCTCTAGTCCCAAAATGAGCAATGGGACAAAAATCTAGAGTTCAAGAGTGTCCAAGCAATGGATTCTCCACTCCCTCCATTGTCCCTGCAGCCTCTTTCTGTAGCTTCTTTGCAACTCTCAGCAACACTGTACCTGATTTAGTATACGTTTTGGCATTTTCTTCACCAGTATTTTTCTTTTGGAATAATTTAGATTTGCAGAAAAGTTACGAAGATACTACAGAGAGTTCCTTTATACTCTTCACTCAGAAATTCCTTCAGTTTGCACATATTTTCAGAAGCTGACAGAATAAGAGATTTTAATCTTTATTTATAGTGCCAGTTTTTAAAAAATGAGACATTGGGAAGTAAATTCAAATGTCAAACTTGTACTTATTGTTTAAATAAACTGGGTAGTATTTTTAATTTTTTAAGAAGTTTTTGCCTTAAGACTTATGCACTCGAGGAGACAGAAAGAGAGACAGAGAGAGAGCAAGTAAGAAATCACCCTCCAGGGGGGATGGTCACTCCACAATCCCTTCTCCTCCATTCTCCTTCCTGGGATCTTGGGCACACATGCACACACGCCCAGTCACACACACCCGGTGTGTGTTTCAAGCTACTGGGACCAGGACCCAAACCGCGGGTAGACCATGTGGGAGTCAAGTGATGTAACTGCTACACCATCTGCTGGCCCCTCAAATTTAGTACTCTGAACATGGAAAACTTCACTGAGCAAATCACCCTTCATTTTTCAGCTCAGAAAAGTGCCAACTCAGAAAAGGCACAAACCATGACACTTTTAAGCATAATATTATTTTCGTTTTCTTCACATTCAATTACATTATTTGTGTCTGTCCCCAGAGACGCCACCTGTCTTGCTCCCTGCTCTTCCTGTTATATCTGGGGTCTGATATAGTGCCTGGTGCACACTGAACAGATATTCAATAGATTTGCTGGACACATGAATGCATGAATGAAAGAATGCCTACATGAATGAGCAGTTTAGATATAGCAGGGATGATGGGAAACACACAACTTACTGTGTCTTTCCTATATGAACTGTATTTTGGAGTCACCAAATACTGTCTGTCCAGAGTATGTTCTTTATGTAAGAAACCCAGTCAATACATGTAATAAAATGGCAGAATTGGGAGAGAAGCACCATTTTTATAGTCTTTAATGAAATAACATATTCAGACAATGATTATTGGTAGATAAAATTAATAAGCAATAAAAATTGATGTAGGAACTTCACAATAGAGAAATCAAGATGTTACTCCCCCAAGCTTCTGTTTAATCTTAGCCTTACTAAATGTGGGCATCCAGATCCTATGTGACTCCTGATGTGACACTACATAAAGTACACAGCACCGAGGAAGCAGAATTCTTGCCAAAGAATGTAAGCCTGGGTCCAATCAAGCCTCTAGATATAATTTCCAAGTTCTAGTAAATTTGAGTGATAGCAAAAATAAATAAATAAATAACAGCAATCAGTCAAACTCACTCCACTTTTACTGGCTATGTATTCAATGTACAATTTACTTTTCAAAGTGAGACTAAGTCTGTCAGCGATTTGGGCGACCCATTTTTCTAAAACCTCACTTAGCAAATTGAGAGACAGTATACAGAAGGAGAGTTGATCTAGTGCACAGCACTTCTTTGGACAGAGATTCTCATCCCTTGTTCCCATTCTGTTCAATTGGGCAAGAAGGAAATTTTGGAGAGAAGAGCTGGAGAGAAAAGCTTACTACTGGCCTGCTGTTTCCCCCTTGGTTCCTATATCTCTCCAGAATTAGTTGCCTCTTGAGTTAGAAGAGACCCCTTCCTCCCTGTTGGGGCCAGCAGGTGATGTGAGGTTAAGGTGCTGGATCCCACATGGCTGACTTTGTGGTTCAAGTTTCAGACCTAGAGGCTTGAAAATCATGCCAGGTGGATGTGCATGTGTGTTCAAAATCCCAAGGAGACAGAGAGGAAGGGACTGTGCATGGCCTTTCTCCCAAGGAGTGAAATTTCTTACTTACTCTCTCTCTCTGGAGACTGCATGTGCCCTATAGCAAGAAAAAAAATGACGACAACAACAAAACCCTTTAACCTAAGGGAAAGCCAAAGATAAGAAGAAAGAAGGAAGGTAAATGGTATTAGCACTGCCAATTCTTGCTTGATATTCTCTCCATTTCCACTAACTGGTGATTCTTAAAACAGATAAAAGGAAGCAATCATCAGCTTTCTTACTGTACTAGGATAAAAAAATTCTTTCTCCTCTTCCAGTGTTTGACTAACCAGGTTAAAGCCTCTGACTGGCTAGTTGATTTACTGAATTTACCATTTTTTTTCCTTTTCAACATTATTTTCCATGAATTTTTTGAAGTCTCCCTCATATGACTGAGCCACAACTCAGTGAACATGAGGAAACAAATTTCCAGGATACCCCTTTAGAAACAGGCACTGACAGAAGCTAAATGGGTTGCTAGGATCAGAACCAATGGGAAGCATCTTGGTTACTCCCAATTTGAGTTTAGCTAATCCACACAGAGAAATGCTATGCCCATAAGGTTCCATGATCGGAAGTGCTTTCATGGTTAAAATACTTCATCACCACTGAAACCTTTAGGTAATGAAATATCAGATTCTGAGATGACAATCTCAATGTCTGGAAAAAATTATTCAGACCACATCACTATGCAAATTAGTCTCCCAACGAAGGACAATGAACCCTCTTACTTAAGAAAAGTCTTACTTCCTCACAGGTAAGTGAGGCAAGTGTCACCTTAATCCCAGAAAGTCATTATGATCAAAGTACATGTCTTATACATGCTAAAATAATGGCAGAAAATAAAGACCAGAGTGTTATGTGTAAAGCACATAGGAGTGACTTCATGTTAGGAAAGGAAAATAAATTGAAGCTTAAAGCTGGATTCTTCAACTCAAATGCCTATAGATGCCAGTCGGTTACCATAAAGTTGGAGGGAAGGCCAGTTGGGTTAAAGACTAATAAACTGCAGTATTTGGAATAATAATAAGACTAGATTTCTAATCTTCTAAAAGAAACCAGCTGTATGATTTTTTATGTAAAGTTTCCAGATTTTCAGATATTAGCAATGAATTTAAAAGAAAAATTTTAACAGGCTAAAAAAATTATAAAATTGTCAATGTATTGGGGCCAGCAGGTGATGTAGTAGTTAATGACTCCCACACGACTGAACATAGTTCAAGTCCTGGACCTTGCAGCTTGCTTTTTTTTTTTTTTTTTTTTTTTTTTTTTTTTTTTTTTTTTGAGAGGTTTTTTTGCTATACGGCGCGTGCGCTCGCTAGACAGACAGAGACAGAGTAACAGAAAGTGAGAAATCACCCCTCAGGGGGGATGGCGATGCCGCAATCCCTTCTCCTCCATTCTCTTCTCGGGATCTTGGGCATGTATGCACACGCACCCAGTGTGAGTTTTAAGCCACCGGGTCCGGGACGTGAACTGTGGTCGACTACATGGAAGTTCAGCGACATAGCCATTACGCTAACTGCTGGTCCCCTTGCAGCTTGTTTTCTCATTTTCCTCTCTCTCTCTATCTCTCTAGTCAACTAAAATAATAATAATAATAATTAATAAATAAATAAAATTAAATAAGTAATTCTAAAAAAAATTTATAGTGTAAAAGCTTACCTATGGCTACCAGTCTACAAGCTCTGCTCTAAAATGTAACTTTAAATAATACAGTAATAAGCAGAATGTTTTTCATTTAACCTGAATATATAAATTATTGAGCCATAATTTCTGTTCAACAAAAGTCATAAGGCCATGCAAAGAAAGGGGAGAGTGATGAAAGACTACATGAGAAACTTACCCCAAATTACATGTCTGAATTTTCATCACCACTACCACCACTACTCCTTGTGCCCGAGACGAATGAGCAGAAGGTGCATGGTTTACAAAAGTTCCTCAAGAGCACTGATGCCATATTCTCCCACCCTAAGGATCGCTGACCTTGAGAAAGTTGAAAGCTCTGAATAACTGGAAGATATTTTCCCAAATTGTAAAGACCAAACTCTCTGGGCCTAAGATGGTCAAATAGCATAAAAGGTGAGTCTGAATATAAAAACTGCAAATACCGTAGATAACAAGGAAGTCACAGTAAGTATTGCTAGTTCCACATTAGTCATTTCAATCCCATGTACAAAGAAAAGAACTGTTTGCCATGAAAGAGTATAACCTAGATACAGTGAAAAATGCATGAATGCATGCACATGTTGGTTTGTGTACATATGCATTTATAAAGAAAGCCAGGATAACATTTTGGTCCTTTTAAAATTTAGGTCTGTGAGTTCATTACTCAAGAAAGGAAGAATGGTGTCTTGTTTCCACATGATGCCTGACTGCAAATAGAAAAAGTTAATAAATATTTCATAACATTTTTCTATTTGTGTCCTTAAAAAAATAAAACAGAACTTTTTGCTTAGAGTGGCTAAACATAACCAGGATTACAACATACTATTCTAAGGTCTGACGTCAAATAAAAGATGTAAAGAAACACCTTCCTGTGACTGGTAAGGTCTCATTAATCTTTTTCTGTTATTAACACTTCCTAATCAAATCCTGTTTTTGGTTTTAGGCCTGCATTCTTCTCACTCACCTTGTACCCAGGAGTCAAGGCTTCCAGCGTGGCTTTATGGTCAAAGCTGATCTGCAGTGGTTTATCCTCAGATGCCTTCAGCTTTTCTCCTTAGGACATGTCTACTGACCCTACCATCTGGGCAACTTATAGAAGTGGCTCCTTAATTTCCTTCTTTTGCTGTTTTCCCAGCAAGACAAAGACCTGAAAAAGAGAGATAACAGTCAAATTGTCCATCTCTACAGAACTTATATGAGATTTTCTCGGGGGGACTGTCTATTACCAATCAGAAAACTCCTCAAATTCATCTTCTTTTATTTTTTTTTAAGAGAGATTTTTGCCATAGGGCATGTGTGCTCACCAGTGAGACATCATCACCCCCAGGGGGAGATGATGGCCATGCCATAATCCCTTCTCCACCATTCTCCTCTTGGGATTTGGTGAACACAGGCACATGCACCGGCATGAGTTTCAAATGACCGGTTTCGGTACTAAAACTGTGGTCAGTCACATGGGAATCCTGTGCCTTAACCACTATGCCGCCTGCTGGACCCCTAATTTATCTTTTAAAGGAAAAATTTATGTGGGATAGTGTCTCAGCTTTTTATTTACTCTTATCAAATTTATGTAATCTCAAATCCGCTACCATTGAACTCCTCAGCAATAATTAACATCTTCCCCAGAGGTTGGAATATTAAAACACTCCATCAATATATCAAATATTTTCTAAGAGTGGACAAAGCATATTTTGCAGAACCATATTTAACCCTCCAATTAAGTGTAAACCTCATACAGGGTTTTAAAAAATAATAAATATAATGGGGCCAGCAGGTGGCGAAGTGGTTTAGACACTGCACTGCCCCATGTTTGACAGTAGTTTGCGTCCTGGACCTAGCAGCTTGAAAATCATGCTGGTGCATGAGTGTGCATGTCCAAAATCCCAAGAGGACAATGGAGGAAAAGGGATTGTGGCATGGCCATCCCCCCCCCCCCCCCCAGGTGATGATTTCTAGCTGTCCTTTTCTTTCTCTCTCTTGCAAACACACACATCCTATGGAAAAAAAACTTTTAAAAAATAGTAAATATGAAGAGGTTTTATCATATATGCACATAAATATATAACCCCAAGTACCCTGAAAAAGACACATGAATATTTCCTACATTGCCTTACAAGAACATTCATTGTTGCTAAACTCTAAGAATGACCCTTTAGCAGATAAAACTGACTATTGTTAAACAGCACAGTTCTCAACCTGATGGAATTTTTTAGAAAGGTTGAAAAAAATAAGAAGAAATAAGCATGTTCATTTTAAAGAAAAAGAAAAGGAAACTTGATAAGTAATCCAAAGTAGGAGCTATAATTAGTTACTTTGATCCTGAAATACGATAGCAGATTTTTCCTTTCAGCCATATACCTCCCTTGCAAGCTCATTTATTCACAAAATAGCCTTAAAAATGACCCCCAAGCTTTGATTTTTTTAACCCTGTTCTCTCAGTCTATTTTTGTTTTCTCTCATTACTTATATAGAAAGAAAAGACAAAACAAAACAAATTCATTCACTTGTGCACATGCACACACACACACACACACACACATTTTGAAGGACTATGGCTGTCTGAAACTGTGAAAGATGTATTTTAACTCAGCATCCTTTCTTTCATTGCTCCTTTAAGTGCCATCTTCTGCAAAAACTGTTGCAACCATCTACTACCTCTTTAAAAAACATTTTTTCCTGCTGTGTTGTAAGACAGTTCTGGGTATCTTGCAGGTTCTAAATAAAACTTAATCACTGATTATGGCAATGACATGGAAGAATTAAGGTTATGGTCCATGGAGATTATTTTTGTATGGTCAGCATTATATCTTTTTATTTTCTACAAATACTACTCAATCTATGCTCCTTAATCTCATACATGAATAGTCTTCATACATACAGAAACATACACAGCCTGCATACATCATAATAGTCTGCATCTATACAGAAACATACATAACAGTCTGCATACACACATACAGAAACTCTCCCAACTACCAGTTTGTTTATTTATTTATTTATTTATTTATTTATTTATTTATTTTTTTGGAGAGGTTTTTCGCTATAGGGCGCGTGCGCTCGCCAGACAGACAGAGGGAGACATAGAGACAGAAAGCGAGAAATCACCCCCCAGGGGGGATGGTCACACCGCAATCCCTTCTCCTCCATTCTCCTCTCAGGATCTTGGGCACGCACGCACACGCGCCCGGCGTGAGTTGTAAGCCACCGGGTCCGAGACACGAACCGCGGTCGACTACGTGGGAGTCCAGCGACATAGCCATTACGCTAACTGCTGGTTCCCCCAACTACCAGTTTTTAACTCTTTCCTATGATGGACTCTGCCAGGTTCTGGAAAAGGAAAGGGCATAGTAAAAGGAGGAAGATAGAAAAAGAAGTATGGCCAAGAGCCATCGTGTTATCTTGCAGTTCTTTTTGCCCACCCCATTCTTCCCTAGTTTCATTCTCTGTAACTCCTACCATCCCCAAATGGCAAGTGAAAAGGCAAAGGAAAATAGAGAACCAGGTGGTAAGCAAGATTAAGATTTCCTCTTTCCCTGTTTCCCTCACTATGAAGCAGCAGAAGGGAGGGAGAAGGCAGGATGAGTCATGCTAACTGTATCTGAGAAATTTCTCCTTCCTCATGCATCACATCACTCACACCATGTAATGACTGTGTAAATCAGACTTGGCTAGAGGAGCATTTTTCTACATTGCTCTTCTCTTCCCCCATAGTCTTTGCCAGTATATCCTTCAAAATCCAGCTCAAAACTCCAACTCCCAACTCCTTCATTGACCTTCCCAGCTAGAAAGAAGCAGCTGCTTACTGCACCTGGCACTTTAGGTTCATTCTAGTCAAGTGAGACTGCCCTGGATTATACCTCTTATTTTCCCTTCCATACTGTGCACACTCTGGAAAGCAAGAAATGGTCATTAGCTCTCCACACAGTGTGAGTTAAAAATAGATCTGTTATTGTACATTTTGCTATTAATAGTACAAAAGTGAATATTAACAGTGTGTATACAATGTCAAGAAATAGAGGGTTTTGGTTGGTTCTGAAACTATAGTTAATGTTTATGTGGACATTCTATACAATCTTCAAAAAGACGATGATCAAGACAAAATGTAGTGCCTTTGGGGCCAGAAGGTGGCATGCTGGTTAAGGCACTAGACTCCCGCATGGCCAACTACTGTTCAAGCCTGAGACCCAGCAGCTTCAAAATCATAAGGAGTATGTATGTATGCATGTGTGTCCAAAATCCCAAGGGAATAATGGAGGAGAAGGCATTGTGGTATGGCCATCCTCCCTAAGGAGTGATTTCTCACTTTCTCTCTCTCTGTTTCTCTCTATCTGTTTCTGATGAGCACATATGCCCTTTAGCAAAAACGTAGGGAAAAAAAGGTATGCCTTCTATAAACTTCATGGTAACTGAGTACTCTGGGTTAAAAATTACCACCATTATTATACATGGCTCAAATATAACCAGTCATCTTTGATGTACATGAGCCAGGAACATTGGGACTATCTGTCTTAATTCAGCTTCAAAAACTAGATTAGGATAGGCAGGTTTATATCATCACATTTATATTCCAAATTTCCATGCAAACATATTAAGTTTTTTTTTTTGGAAACAAGAGAGTTTACTATGTGGCAACTCAACCTTATTTTAGTCAGGAAACTGCACAGGTTTTGTTTTTACCTTGTACATAAACTGCAAGGCAGAAGTCCAAAGGTGATAAGTCATAAAGTTTGAGGCTGATTACTCCTTGTGACAACACACATTGAAGATTAATTCTTAAAGCTCTAGTTAAGAAATATACTCAAAGAATGGAAGTGGTTACTTCTTTTAGAAAGTATAACCAAAATCGATGTTTTGTTTTGTGCATGTGTGTGTTTTTTTGCAGCACTTCTAGTTTTTATCAACATACACACACACACACACAAAAGGTATCATATTCTAATTTAATGATATCCTCCACAGACCAAAAAGATTCCCAGGCCCTCTTAAGTCATTAATAAATTAAAAGTTGTAAAGGTTAGAAAGATTGATATGACAAAGTCTCCCACATGAACCCCTACTTGGGTAGGAGTCTCTGGAAAATCTCATTCAAGAGAGCTTAGTGATTTGGCAATGATTCCTCCTGAATGGCTCATTCAGGAAGCAAATGAACCATTATCTTTGCAGCAGACTTCTTCCTCTAAGCTGTGTGACTAATCCTCCCACAGCCTGAATTTTGCCCACTATACACCATGTTCTTATGTAGTGCAATCCCCACACACTCACACATTTCTTATTAAAGCCATCAGAGACCATAATGTATTCTACCGAGTCTAGACTGTCTAATGTAGTTACCAAGTAAATGCATATAATGCAAATAGAGACAAGATAAAGCAAGCTCTATCACTATGTACAACAATAAAGGAAAGATTTTTAAATAGCAAAGATAATAAAAACAACCAGAACAACCAGAGGAGTATTTATATAAAGGAGTAATCTATACAGAAAAGTCTATTTAACAACAAAAATAAGAGATGAGCCAGTTCTATTCTCTGTACACACATGGCCCATGGTTTTATTTCAGTGATCACACCATTTCCACAAAGAAGGAGTGGTCTCAATTTAGGGCTAAATATCCTAAATTGCTTTTTCAAAGAACGATAGCCCAAGATGCAGTACAAAGACCTTCTTTATTATCCTGCTTGCTCTGTCTGCAGCCACTGCTGTTACTGAAATGATCATTGTTTTGCTTTATTTACTGGCAGCAATGTTTAGATAAGAAGTTGATTTTCTCCTCCTACCTGAAGTAAACCTAAGTACACAGAGAGTTTCTATAGTGTGTCTAAATCCCCAGAGAATAATTTCCAGTGCTATAATCCAGTAGATTTTATGAAAACAGTTTATGCTGGGGTAACTTCCTGAAGGTGAAAAATACAAACTCCAGGGACCAGCAGTTCAAGTAATGGCTATGTCACCGAATTCCCATGTAGTCGACCGCGGATCGAGTCCCGGACCCAGTGGATTAAACTCACGCCGGGTGCGTGTGCATGTGTGCCCAAGATCCCGAGAGGAGAATGAAGGAGAAGGGATGCGGCATGGCCATCCCCCCTAGGGGGTGATTTCTCATCTCTCTGTCTCTGTCTTTCTGGCAAGCGCACGCACCTATAACAAAAACCTCTCAAAAAAACAAAACAAAACTCCATGGGTGCCAGCAGGAGGAGTGGTGGTTAAGGTGCTGGATTCCCCACATAACTAATGGTGGTTTGAGTCCCAGACTCAGTGGCTTGAAAATCACACTAAGTATTTGTGCATGTGTGCCCAAAATCCCGAGAGGAGAGAGAGCAGAATGGAGATTATGGCATGGCCATTTTCCCTCTCATTGTTTCTGATGAGTGCACATGCCCTACGGCAAAAACCTAAAATAAAATAAAATAAAATAAAATATAGAAAAATACAAACTCTAGTTACTTACTAAGCCACTACCATGGCTTTCTTGTTAACAACTAAAGAGCAGAAGACTTTGAAACTAGAAAAATTAGTAAATCTCATTAGCACTACTGTAGAGTACCAAAGAATTTAAAATTCACCAGCTGGAGTAATGTATTAGCATTTCCATGTGTGTCTTAAGTATTGATTGATCTATCCACAGTGGGGAGTCGATTATGTAGTTACTACATGAAAACATCAAAACCAGACACTAAAAAGGATCTAGAACCTGAACAATCAGCAAAATAAGGCTCCTCCCCTCAAGAAATTTAGAGTTTTGGCACAGATAGTAGGAAAGGCATGTGAATAATCATATTCAGTTACAAAAGCAAAATATATGCTATGGACTTTTATGACATAAAAAAACTAACTGTAGCTTGTTGTCTGTGGGCTGGATGGGAAGCAGAAGTTGATCAAAAGAGGAGGCATTTGAAAGATGAGTAGATTCATACAGGTAGTAGACAACCATTCATGACTAAAGGACATTTTAAACAGTGAGGAAGCAGTATAAAAATCAAGACATAGAAAAGTATAGTTTGTAGTTCTCGTACTCACATTTTAGGGTACAAAAACGGTGAGAGAGGGAGAAGAAGTCAGAGAAGAACTTGGAAGACTGTGGAAAGTGTTAAGTGACTGGTGAAAGACTAGATTTCCCTGTACCAGCTGGAAAGTATAGAGCAAGGTTCAGAACAGGGGAGTCACGTGATCAGGTTTCAGAGGCAGATTAAGAGGCAGGAAAAAAACTGACTGGATGAAAGTGGCAAGAGGGCTCCCAAGACCACATTAACGGCCCAGAAGAGAGGCTGGAGCTTCTTAGGAGGGTGGGCACTAGGAGAGGACAAATGAAGAATGAATATAGCCTCATGTATTTCTTGTTTTATCAAAATAATCAGTGGGAAATAAAATTCATTTTTTCAGAAACATGATCGAGGTAAAATAAGATACATTTGATTTGTAAATGCAACTAAACTAAATATGCCAATAAACTAATTTACTCAACATAAATTGCTGATGTCTGTACATTGCAACACTGGTCTGACAGTTAAGTTCAAAAGTTAACGGTATACAAAATAAAAAGCCACTGGGGCCAGCAGATGGTGTAGTGGATAAGACACTGGACTCCCATGTGGTCAAATACAATTTGAGTCCCGGATCTGGTGACTTGAAAAACTCACACTGGGCACATGTGTGTGCATGCCCAAAATCCTGAGAAAAGAATGGATTGTGGCATGGCCATCCCCCCAGGGTGATTTCTCACTTTCTCTCTGTCTCTCTGTCTCTCCAGCAAGCACATGTACCCTATAGCAACAACAACAACAACAACAACCTCTCAAAAAGAAAAAAAAATAATAAAAAGCCATAACTATTGAGGCCAGCAAGTGGCATGGAGGTTAAGGTGCTAGACTCCCACATGGCAGACCACAGTTTGAGCCCTGGACCTGGCAACTTGAAAATCACACCAGGCGCATGTGCACATGTGTCCTCAAAAAATCCTGAGAGGAAAATGGAGGAGAAGGGATTGTGGCATGGCCATCCTCCCTTAGGGGAGGGGATTTCTCACTTTCCCTCTCTCTGTCTTTTTCTGCCTCTGTACAGTGAGCACACATATTCTATGGCAAGCCTAAAAAAAAAAAAAAAAGAGAAAGAAAGAAAGCCATAACTATTAAGGCACACATGTAGTTACCTAATTAAATCTTAGGACAACCTTACAAGTGTCTCTAGATCTTAACGAGGTCAAGAGTAAAGACTCTGGGCTGGCTCCACAGCCTCATAGTTAAGGAAGATGGATATCGCATAGCCAACCATGCAGTTCATGTCTCAACTCAGCCCTGTAGCTTAAAAAAAAATGCCAGACACATACCCAAAATCTTGACAGGATGGAGAAATGAAGAAGAGATTATGGCATGACCGTACTCCATTAGGGATGCTTTCTCTATCTCTCTATCTCTCTCTGGCAAGAAGATACCCCCCTCTAGCAATTGAAAAAAAAGGAAAGATTTTTTTTTATTTATTATTATCATACTCTTGTTTATATTACATTGAATCACATATAACTTTACAGTGTATTACATTTCTTTTTCCAGAAGGAATACTATGCATATCAGTCAATATAAAGACATCAAAATCCCCATCACTATCATCAAATAGCTTTTCATTATTTTTTTCCATATTATTATTATTATTCTAATTATTTTTTAAAACATTCAATCACTATTTATCATTTTGCTTGTAAAAAGACTTTATCCAACATGAAATACTAAGTAAAGACATTGGAGCTCAACTACCTAGGTTCAAATAGTGGCTCAGCCAATTACCGGTAATACGACTTTGGTCAAATTACATAGCTTCAATTTCACAATCTGTAAAGATGGAGAGAGAATAGTGCCTACCTTTTAGGATTACCCTAAAGATTAGATTAGTTGATATATTCAGCACTTAAAACTATGTAAAATCTTGCTATTATAAGTATTTATTGAAAGCTAGAGCTAAAGGTTACAAGAAATCACAAAGCAAAACAAATTGACCTTGCTCACATAAACCCCAAACTTTAGTTAAATGAGTTAATTAGCCAGAGAATACCAATCAAGAAGGCCCTTTTCACTAATGCTTTATCAACTGAAAAGTATTTCAAGCCTATCTAATAAAATTACTCTATTAGCCTCCAATAACTGAAAATACCAGCTCAGAATATTTCCAAAGGCACACCACAGGTACACTGAAATAACTCCTTTGAAAAAAAGAAAACCAGAGCTGCTTTTTCCTGAGCAGCAGATCAATGGACACCTCCTTGCTTACAAAGAGCCCAATATAAAGGGAAAATGCTAAGTGGGAAATCGGAATGAAAGATAAAGAAGCCTAATGACTCAGCTTTCAAACAACCTGGTTTCTTGTTTGCTCAAAAAATGAGATATTAAGCATATAGCACCACCCAGCTGGCCAAAAAAAAAGTAAATAAGCTATGAAATGTAGATACTTCATTGAAACCAAGGAGGAAACAAAATAAATGCATGCTATATGCCATAACTGACTTTCATCTTAAGTTACAGGGTTACATAAAGTATGCAGGACTGCTTCTGTTGACAAATTTAAGACAAAAAAATTATTTTGGTCCATACAATAAATATTGCAATTGTTTAACACTATTTTTTGGCCCCCAACAAATTGCCAAAAGGATCACTTCACTCTTTATTAATAACAAAATAATCAAACCTTAGGTTAAAGCAATTGATTTAATATAGAAACTAGGGAAAGAGGGAATAAAGCCCAAATTCCCTGGCTTCATATTAAAAGTCCTCCATGATCTAACCTTGACCAACTTTCCAGCTTTATTTTCCATAATATGCTTTTTAAAATATTCAACCAAACAAAACTTGCAATTCCCCTAATTATACTCATTCGTTGCCTACTCTGTTTCTTCAAGCTAGAACAATCTTCCCTCTTACATCTCCAAAGTCTAACCCCCTCTCTTCCTTTCAGACCCTATGTGGATGACATGACACCATTTCCTATGGTCTAGCAGAAATAATTCTATAGGTTCTGAACTTGCACAATTCTTGCTCAGCAATTCTTGGACTTTCCTCAGTCCATCTGATAAGAGTTATTGACACATATGTCTTTTCAAGACTGGATTTCTTTGAGGGCAATTTCTACATCTGCTACTTCTTTCTAAGTCCAGCTGCACTATGGGCACATGGCAACTCCTCATACTTTTTGCTAAAGCATCCAAGAGAATGCCAAACTGTGGTAAAGATAATTAGGACTGATCATTTAAATCAAGTGGATGGGTAACTGTATGCAGGAAAGCTTTGCTGAAGAAAGGCTTCAGTTAAAGAGGTATACAATGGGGCCAGCAGGTGGTGTGGTGGTTAAGGCACTGGATTCCTGCATGGTCTACCCAGTGGCTTGAGCGTCATACCGAACATGTGTGTATACATGCCCAAAATCTTGGCAGAATGAAGGAAAAAGGATTGCAGTTATGACCATCCCCCCAGTGGACGATTTCTTGTGTTCCCTCTTTCTGTCTCTCTCTTGTCCATACTCCCTATGGCAAAAACATATTAAAAAATAATAAAAACTTCCAAGTTAAACATATCACAAGGTGATTAGATGAACCATAGATAGTCAGCCTACTGAAGACTCAAAACACTGCCTCTGGGCTTTGGATAAAGAGCTCCAAAACCTGTGTATACAGTGACAAGTCAATCACCTTCTCTAACATGACTTAAACTCTAAGTATGCAAGGACTGGGATGCAAAAATCAGAGAATCTAATATGTAAGAGAGCTCACAAATGCCTCTAGGGAAAGGTTAGCCAAGAACCCCTAAACCTTGACAATTCAATATTAGTTGGATAGAGGTTGACAAGTCCTAACAATTAGCCCACTTTGATTGGGCTAATTGAAATGCTCACTGGATGATAAAGTGGAGGCTGACTTCACTCTTGTGTGAATTTCCAGACCTGCTATGATCATGTAGTCTTGCCAGACCACTGATGGCTGCCCACTGTCTGCAGTCCTATGGTCACAGATGGCATTTCTCTTCCTACTCAGTTAACAGACTTTACACAAATGAGTTTTAATATACACTCATAAAGGTAAGCAATATTTCTAGGCCCTAACTCCTGAAAAAAATAGATAATGGAAATCCTAAACCCAGATTAAAGAACAGACTCTTACAGGGAAGGCCTGCCTCAGAGCTGTGTTAATGAAGAATTTTCTGCTAGATGCTCTACCTGAAATGGTATCCCTATCAATGACATCTGGAACATTCAGTCTCCAATATCACATTTCCGATGTCTCTTGGATTACTGTAATGACAACCAAATCCTTGGGCAGGTAGCAGGAAATGGTAAGTGTTTTAACTGATTGAGTGTATAAAATAATTATGAATTATTAATAACATTTAAAGTAAATATATGTCTGCTGAATGCGAACTCAGGTCAAACTAATATTAAAAATCATTACTAGATTAGATAGACACTGCTAGTGCAATGCCATAAATTATGCAATGTTTTGAAATGATAAAACAGACCCTAAACAGTTAGTATAATCTGTATTGTTTTCAATATATAGCTTTGCTGAATAACTGTCCTAATTTCTCTTCAAGTCTTTCTCTTCTATCTCCTAGAATACTTTGATAAAATTATTTCAAACTGCCCCATATTTCAGACCTCTTCTGTATCTCCTCATTTAAATTTCCAGTTGGTTTCCACAGTTTCTTACATGTTTACTCATTAGATCCTAACAAAAGTTAACAGTCAAATAAAGCACACTAGTATTCTTATGACTAAAGCTTCCTGTATTTAGAATGATGGTATTGGCAGTAAAAGCAGAATAAATTCTTAAATGCTGAGACAGTAAACAATGCCATCCATCATGACTCACAGGAATGGGAATTTAATTTGATGTTATAGACGATAAGACAAAAATGAATGGGGCAAACAGGGTAGGCTATATCATCACATAACAGTAATTCCCTTGCAATTGAGAGCTTCCTTTGGGAAGAAGTGGAAGTCTGTAGTAACATGGAAAGGCAGCACAGAACTTGGCAACAGTTAAACAGGTGACAGCAGTCAGAATGGAGATTACCATAGGGGGGCACGGACTGGGAAGGGCATGGGAAAATCTTCCTGTGTGCTAGACATGTTCTTTATCTTTGGTGGCCACATGGTGGCACAGCAGGAGACCCATCCTGAGCCCCACCCTAACATTGCTGCAGGAGCCCTCTTGGGCTCTCCCTTACTATGGTGAAGTCCACAGATCTGTCCTACTCAGGGAAAGGAGGGAAGCTGTGGCCTGAGCTGGCGCCATGATGCTCTGCGAGGCAATCCCATAAGGAAAGGTTTCCTGTTCAGGTCCAAGACCTCCCCCAATACATCAGGCACATGTGTGCCTGTTTTCTGAGGCTGGCTGAAGCTAGGGGTAGATCACAGAGTCGAGACCAGGCTAAGGTGCACGCTCTCTCTCTCTCTCTATCACTCATGGAAGAAATAAATAAACAAAATAGCCAAAAAATATTTCTGCATCTTTGTCTGGAGGTGATTCTGTATATAGATAGAAAAATTAATTGTGCTTATGTTTAAGATGTGTGTACTTTTAATATGTATATGTTATACCTACTTAGAAAATCTAAACAAGCAAAACCCAACACATTTATTTTAAAACTGTTAGTGTTCCCAAACGTTCAATAATTTATTCATTCTAATATTTACTTGGTGCCTACTACTATGGTAAGCATTACAAGCACCCCTACACATGGTTCTCATTATTAAAGAGTCTGATGCTAATGAAGAAAATCACTTCAGGTAGTGCTACTCATTTGACAATAAATCACATGTCCCCTTATGACACATCATCTGTTCTTTTCTTCAGTTCCTTGACATTTTATATGCTGCTCAAATTTACAGCTGGTCTCAACTTAAAATGTATACTCCTGGGGACAGCAGGTGGCATAGTGGTTAAGGTGCTGGACTCCCATACAGTAACTGTGGGTCAAGTCCCAGACTCAATCAGGCACTTGTGCAGATATGCCCAAAATTCCAAGAAGAGAATGGAGGAGAAGGGATTGCGGTGTTGTCATCCCCCCTGGAGGATGATTTCTCACTTTCTCTCTCTGTCTCTCTGTCTCTCCAGCAAGTGCACACACTCTATAACAAAATCTCTTTAAAAGAGACAAAAAAGAGGGACCAGCAGTTAGTGTAATTGCTATGTCGCTGGACTCCCATGTAGTCGACCGTGGTTCGAGTCCTGGACCCGGTGGCTTAAACTCAGGCCGGGGGCATGTGTGTGCATGCCCAAAATCCAGAGAGAAGAATGGAGGAGAAGGGATTTGGGGGGGGTGGGGGGGTGATTTCTTGCTTTCTGTCTCTCTGTCTGTCTCTGTCTGGCGAGTGCACACGCCCTATAGCAAAAACCTCTCCAAAAAAAAAGAGAGACAAAAAAGAAAGAAAGAAAGAAAGAAAGAAAGAAAGGAAGGAAGGAAGGAAGGAAGGAAGGAAGGAAGGAAGGGAAGAGAGAAAGAAGCCCCCATATACTTCTTGGTTGTTTCAAACCTTTCCATGCCCTTAAATGCCTAGCACACTGTCTTAAGCACAGCAAGCATTTGACAACTTCTTGTTTATTTACCCATCACATCACTATACTTTCTCAGCTTCAGGCTTCCTGCCCCATGCACTTTTCTCTGCTCCCTAAGTAATCTGCAAACCTGAAAAATACTTAATACATGGCCTACATATACTTACATATATTCTATACTGCATCTACCAGTAGAGTGTGGAATTTGGCTTATGTTATTCTCATCTTCTTTCGATAACTCTTTCATCCTATAAATAGAGCTTAAGAATGCAGAAAAGGTAAAGTGGGGAAAGTAAAGAGATAACAGAGAGACTCATACCATTGAGAAGGAAAATGATAAACCTTGCTCTGATAGTTTGTGATAAACTGGTAAGAAAAAAAATAGTCCAGCCTCTCTGGCTTTTTCTTGCTTCCCACAGTGTTAAGGCCCCACAGATGACATATGTATCAACAAATCCAGAAAACGCCCTTGAGGATACAGTGCTTATCCATCTCCCAGCATTTCTTTTTTTTTTTTTTAAGTGAGATCTTTTATAAGTCATTAATGAGAAAAAGATTTAAAAATACCAGGAAAAGGCTTAAATCCCAAAATTGAATGTAGGTAACAAAAGCTACTATTGCTCTTATAAACAGTGGCAGGCAAGTTGAAAGAACTGCGAATTGTTTTTGTTTGATCATTTTTCTCGAGAATCTAGTGGATATATGGCAAGTCTCCCGTTATCACCTGTAGTCACGAGACAGTAAGCGTTGCCCTCTGAAGTCCTGGCCTCACTCACTGTGTTAAGGCTTCATGTTTATGTGCCTGCTGACCTGGAGCACCTGAGCGATGGAGCCATCTGGTCCCTCACAAGAGCCATGCCCACAGATGGAACAAGTTGATCAACCACCAGCCCCATGGCTTGCAACATGGACCATGCTAACATAACAGAATTGGTTTCTATTTGGTTCTGTCATTGATCTTCAGAGGCAGAGTCACAAATGCTGCAGAGTTTTACTTTCTGTCCTTTTCTGAGATACCTGCCCATAGTAATTTATAAAATATTGGTAAATTGCAAATTTGTTATAACTCACTCTAATTCCCTTAAAAATGCCATAACCTTAACTCCAGGGACCAGCAGTTGGTGTAATGGCTATGTCGCTGGACTCCTATGTAGTCGATCTCAGTTCAAGTCCTGGACCCAGTGGCTTAAACTCATGCTGGGTGCATGTGCGTGCATGCCCAAGACCCCGAAAGGAGAATGGAGGAGAAGAGATTGTGACATACCATCCCCCCTGGGGGTGATTTCTCGCTTTCTGTCTCTCTGTCTCTCTGGTGAGCACATGTACCCTATAGCAAAAACTTCTCCAAAAAAATAAAAATAATAAATAAATAAATAACCTTTACTCTGAAATTCCTAATGAATCAGGAACACAAAGAAAACTAATGACCATCTAAGAGACAAGTTTTTTTTTTTCAAGATGCCTTATTACTACTAATAAATAAACCAAAATCTAATTTATCGTTTTCACACACACACACACACACACACACACACACACATTGTCCTGGAGACAATCATTGAAGTCATGCTCCAGGTGTGATAGGTTAGTAAAGAGCTGTATGGTTGGTGTTAGCTCATGAAAATAAGAAATACCCTGATAATTCATTGGGCTCAATGTGATCAGCTCTCTTTTTAGACAGGGACTCGCTCTCCTGCTGTGTTGTGATCCTCCTATCTCCATCTCCAGAGAAGCTGTGACTACAGGTGCATGCCACCACACCAGCTTTTATGGTGGGCCTGGAATCAAATCTGAACTTCCTGTGTGACCTCAGTCTGCCAAGTAGCAATGGCTACCAATGTGTACTGCCACTTCTAGGCTTCAATGTGGTCCTCCTAGAATCAAGACCAGAATCCCTAACAGGCCATGCAGACCTCGTGATCTGCCCTTGGCTCCCTCCTTGCTTTATCTCAAGCCACATTAGTCTTTCCTTTAATTCCTTAAGCACGTTCTGTTTCCTCTGTCTGGAACATACTTTCTTCCCTTTCCTTATCATCTAGCTCATCCCATTTGGGGCCAGCAGTCAGTTCCCCAAGGAAGTGCTCTCTGAGACTGTAGGCTGGACCAGATTTCACTATTACACAGTCACAAAAAACCCCTGCGTTTTTCTTTTAGCATTTATCACAGTTTACAATGAGATATTTCTGTAATTTTGTTCAGACATATGTTCTACTCATGAGTCTATAAGCTTCTAAAGGCTAAATGGTGCATGATAAATATCTGTAGAATGACGTAGGGGAAGAGGGAGAGAGGAGAAGAAAAAAAGGCAGAGGAAGAGAGGAGAGCGAGAGAAAAAAATATGGAAAAGCAAGGCTTCAAAATTCAGTAATGTTTTAGTCTTGTCACATTCAGACCAGGGGTAGGGGAAGCATCCCAACCAACTCACACTACCAGCAAAAGGCTGCCACACTTTCAAGATCTGCCCTAAACTTTCCAACTAAGAGTCATTGACTCTAATGTGGCTGGGGGAGAACTACTCAACCCTGGAACTGGAACTTGGATACAGCAAAAACTAGATTAACGTTGTCTTGTACAAACTTTTAGGGGCTGTGCTTAATCATCTTATAGAAACACACTTTAATTATTATTATTATTATTATTATTTATTATTATTTTTGCTGAGGGTATGTGTGCTTACTGGAGACAAGGACAGAGAGAGAGAGAGAGAGAGAGAGAGAGGGAGAGAGAGACTACGCCTCAGGGGAATAGCCACATTGCGATCCCTTCTCCTCCATTCTCCTCTCAGAATTTTGGGCATAATGCACACACAATCAGTGTGTTTTTCAAGTTGCCAGGTCTGGGACTCAAACCACACAGTCAGCCATGTGGGATCCACCCGTGTTAATTATTATATCACCAGCTGGCTGCCAAACACACATTTTTTTTAATGGACCATGTGCACGTGTACCTGTGATCAGGCACAGCTATGACTGGAAGAGGACTGTGGCATGGGACCCTGTTGGAGTCAGTCTCTCTTCTTCTTTCTCTCTCTTTCTGTCTCACAAGAAATAAATCAATACATTAAAAAAAAATTTTCTGTCTCACGCATTTGCACAAACGCACATCTATGTACATAGTTGCTTATCTTTGCAAGTCCTTGGGCTTCCCTAACCACAGAATGAGAGGCAAGTTTTGCAAGGAGGAGCCTGCCATGTCCCTAAACACAAGTTCATTGTCAGAGAGAGAAGGGAGTTGGTCACCAAGTATTCTAATATGGCAGAAAACACACTCACCAGGTCAGAGTTTGGGCATGTCACTGTACATATACAAACTGCCTACCATCTCTGAGGGGTGGTCTTTTTATTTATAAACCAAGAAAGCTGGACTGCTAGATAACTGCAAAACTCCTTCCAGCTCTGACAATCTATGCTTTTTATACTTTTGGCCAAGATCATACTAACACCTTGTTTCCAGAAAAGAATTACGGGATGAATTCTTCTCTCCTTCTTCTTTTTTCTTTTTTTAATGAGATTTTTGCTATAGAGCATGTGTGCTCACCGGAGAGACAGAGAGATAAAAAGTGAGAAATCACCCCCCCAACACACCCCTCACACCACAATCCCTTCTCCTTCAGTCTCCTCTCTGGATCTTGGGCACACAAGCACACACGCCAAGCATGAAGCCGCCGGGTCCAGGCCTTGAACCACAGTCAACTATGTGGGAGTCCAGTGACGTAACCACTACACCATCCACTGGTTCCTAATTCTTATTTCATAAAAGATAGCCTAGTTAGAAAAAAGTAATTGTTTAATTTTGGGACCAGCAGTTAGCGTAATGGCTATGTCGCTGGACTCCCACGTAGTCGACCACGGTTCGCATCCCAAACCCGGTGGCTTAAAACTCACGCCGAGCGCATGTGCGTGCGTGCCCAAGATCCTGAAAGGAGAATGGAGGAGAAGGAATTGCGGCATGGCCATCCTCCCTGGGGGGTGATTTCTCACTTTCTGTCTCTCTGTCTCTCTCTGTCTGGTGAGCACACGCACCCTATAGCAAAAACCTCTAAAAAAAAAAAAAAAAAGAAAGAAAGAAAAACATTTATAAATAAAATCTAATTTTTCCATCCATTTTCATTACAAGTTTGAAACTATATGACTCAAATTGATTGTCAAAATACTGAGTCTAGAACTTCTGACAAGAATTAATGAAGTATTAGGGGCTGGCTATATTGAAGATTGTATGGAATTTAAACACATTTTCTCCAACTATAAATTTCAACTCTATTTGAGTTCTTACCTTTATCCCATATTTTCCCAAATTATTAATTCCAAGAAATAATTTAAATAAAGTGGAGGACATCTATGTGCATTGATATCACCTCCCCCCAAGATTTTCCATTTAATATAAGGCCACTAGGATGGCGAACATAGCGTATGCCCTAACACCATACCTCTAAAAAGTGAGACATTTGGAAACTTAAGACATTTTTCTCTTCTCAGTAATCTACTAGATCCCACAGCCTGAAAGACGGGAGTTTTGCAATATCAAAAGAAACTCTGCTCTCATTACACTGTATTTCTGTGATGTCTGTTTTAAAGTATTAACATTTCCTCTTCTTTAAAAATAACTATTGGGGGACCAGCAGTTAGCATAATGGCTATGTCACTGAACTCTCATGGAGTCGACCATGGTTTGAGTCCCGGACCCAGTGGCTTAAACTCACGCTGGGCACATGTGCGTGTGTGCCCAAGATCCTGAGAGGAGAATGGAGGGGAAGGGATTGCGGTGTGGCCATCCCCCCAGGGGGTGACTTCTCACTTTCTATCTCTCTGTCTCTCTTTGTCTTTCTGGCAAGGGCACGCGCCCTATAGCAAAAACCTCTCCAAAAAAAGATAGATAGATAAATAAATAAATAAATAAATAAATATTGGTTGAGCCAGCAGGTGGAATGGTGGTTAAGGGTGCTGGACTCACATGGCCAACAACGGTTCAGTCCCAGGCCTGGTGGTATGCTTTCTTGCCCCCCGCCCCCCGTCCCTCTCTGGTCAAATTTAAATAAATAAATAAATAAATAAAGTTAATTAAATTTTTTTTTTTTTTTTTTGGAGAGGTTTTCGCTATAGGGCGTGTGCGCTCGCCAGACAGACAGAGAGAGACAGAGAGACAGAAAGCAGGAAATCACCCCCCAGGGGGGATGGCCACGCCGCAATCCCTTCTCCTCCATTCTCCTCTTGGGATCTTGGGCACGCACGCACACGCACCCGGTGTGAGTTTAAGCCGCCGGGTCCGGGACTCGAACCGCGGTCGACCACGTGGGAGTCCAGCGACATAGCCATTACGCTAACTGCTGGTCCCTAAAATATTTTTAAATAAATAAATATTGGAGCCAGCAGGTGGTATAGAGATTGAGGCACCGGACTCCCACATGGCTGACTGTGGTTCACATCTTGGATCTGATGGTTTGAAAATCACTCTGGGTAGGACCAGCAGGTGGTGTGCTGGTTAAGGCACTGGACATTCCCACATGGTCGACTATGGTTCAAGTGCTGGACGTGGTGGCTTGCTTTCTCATTTTCCTTCTCTCTGTTTGTCTGTCTTTCTCTGATCAAATGAAGATAAATGAATGAATAAATAAAAATTAAATAAATAATTCTTTAACAAAGAAAAAAGAAAATCACTCTAGGTGCATCTGTGTGCATACCTGAAGTCCCAGGAGGAGAATGAAAGAGAAGGGATTGCAGCATGGACATCCTCTTTGGGGAGTGATTTCTCACTTTTCCTCTCACTTTTTCTGTCTCTCTCCAGCAAATACATGTTCCATATGGCAAAAATATTTAAAATAACTTATTTTTAAATATTAAAGTTAACTAAACATAATGAAACTTTAAGCAGAATTTACATAGCTTTATGAAATACTTCTTTTGGAGGCAAATTCTGAATACTAATAATAATAAAATGGAAGATGTAATATGTAAACAATTAGGAATATGTAACTCATTTGTTATAGATATTTAATTTGAAAACTGACATATTTTCAAGACTGGCATATTAGAAGCAGTGTGGGCAGGGTTTTCCTAGCAAAGCAAGAACATTTACCTCTGTATTGAATTTTGAATTTATCTAAGGACTAAATAAAATAGTTTAGATCTGCATTTGAAATTATATTAACATGCCTACATGTAATGTTTTGTTTTAGGTACCACTGTGTGCATAAACTCATATACCTCTATGCCTATTAATACAAAATAACAGTCAAAACGCCTTACACATTTATTGCCTCTCATTAAATTATAACAGCAACATCAAAGTTTGAGATCAGTAGAAGAAATCTGACAAAAATGATGACATAGAATTCTCTTGACTATAAATAAAAATCAAAACCACTACGGGCAAGAGGGACCTATAACCGGTTAATTATCATGTCTTTACATATTGAATGTCTCATTTCTAAAGCTAAAACTCCTTTTCCAAGAACATGTTCAAAGCAAGAAAGCAGCTTAAGGAGGGTCAACCAAAGTTGAAATATGCTCAATACAAACTTTTCCATTTGAACTGCTATAATTTGTTTTCTCATCTCTTACTTCACACAATCACTTTACACCAAGGCCTCCAGTCATTCCTGTACTATGGAAGCCAGTGACTAATATTTAAGTTTCACCTTCTTGAATGCCTCCGCTACTAAGATGTGTTCAGATGTAGCTTTTGTGAAAGGGCAAAGGAGTAGACAGAGAAGCAGAGATATTTTGAGATTCCTTTGAAGTTCTATTTTCTATGATTTTACAATTATATCCATAGCTTCTTCTCTTTTATCTTACAGTCTTTACTTATTCAGCTAATCATCATTTTTTAGCTAGTTCTCTTATGAGTTTAACTGTTTTGTTGAATTACAGTGCTTCTCAAGAACAAATTGAATACTTGGGTGCATTGGGTAGCGTTTTACAAAAGTCTACAACTATGTAACTACCACCCAGAGCAAGGTATAAAACATTAGCCTCACAATAGAGAGTTTCTCAAAGAACCACCATTCTAATTCTAAACAAAGTTCTTTCGACCTTTAAGCTTCATACAGATAAGCATCAGTTTTTTTTTTTTTTTTCCTTTTTTTGGAGAGGTTTTTTGCTATAGGGCGCGTGCGCTCGCCAGACAGAGAGAGACAGAGAGACAGAAAGCGAGAAATCACCCCCCAGGGGGGATGGCCATGCCACAATCCCTTCTCCTCCATTCTCCTCTCGGGATCTTAGGCACGCAGGCACACGCGCCCAGCGTGAGTTTAAGCTGCCGGGTCCAGGACTTGAACCACGGTCGACTATGTGGGAGTCCAGTGACATAGCCATTACGCTAACTGCTGGTCCTCAGTTTGTGTTTTTTGACTTGGTTCTTTTGTGTTTGTTTGGCCAGAGGGTGAGTGTGAGCACCACAGAAAGAAAGAGAGAGTGAGAGAGATAAGGCATCTCCCCCAATGGTGCCCAGTCATGCCATAATACTTTTTCCCTCTGTTTCTCCATCCTGCGAGGATCCTGTGCATAAGCCCAGGATGTTTTTTTAAGCTACCAAAGATTTGAACTATGGTCATCCATGGGGGATCTGGCTCCCTCTATAACACTCTAAACCACTGAACCACTGAGCCAGACAGTAATAATCAGTTTGTTTGTGTGTGTGTGTGTGTGTGTGTGTGTGTGTGTGTTTTGCTAGAAGGCATGTACACTTGCCAGAGATAAAGAAGGGAAGGGAGAGGACAATGTACCCTCCTTGGAGAATAATCACATTGCAATCCCTTCTCCTCCATCTCTCCCTCCTTTTGGAATTTTGGACATGAATGCACACACACCCAGCATGTTTATCAAGCTGCCAGGTTCCAGACTTAAACTGTGTAGTTGGCTATGTAGGATAACTTCCTTAGCCACCAGGCCATGAAGCTGGCACAAGAATCAATTTTTTTTTTTTTTTTTGAGAGGTTTTTGCTATAGGGCGCGTGCGCTCGCCAGACAGAGAGAGAGAGAGAGAGAGAGAGACAGCGAGAAATCACCCCCTGGGGGGTGGCCACGCCGCAATCCCTTCTCCTCCATTCTCCTCTTGGGATCTTGGGCACGCACGCAAACACGCCCGGCGTGAGTTTAAGCTGCTGGATCCAGGACTTGAACCCCGTCGACTACATGGGAGTCCAGCAACATAACCATTGTGCTAACTGCTGGTCCCAAGAATCAATTTTTAACCTGAAAGCTGCTCATAGCCATCCACTGAGGCATGAAGGTTTCATTGAGAACCACAATTTATCACATAGGAGAAAGAGGTAAAGATATAAATTGATGAGTTTAAGTAAAACAAACAAACAAAACCTTCAATTTAATTAGAAGTATTAGTATAGACTCACATAGTAGTTTACTTAAAGTTAAAATTTTCCAACTTTATCCTATGAAAAAACTTAGAAATAATGACTAATCAAATAGTAATTACCATTCCTGGTACCCATATTGTGTCTTGAAATACTATTTTCATTAAAAGTAACCAGAACTCCTTGGCAAAGTGGCCAATTCCAGATCTAAGGACAAAAAGTACAATGAGCCTGAGTCATCTTATCTATCAAGGAATAGTAAGACTATGTGTACATAAATACATAAGACAGAGAGACCCACACACATACGTTTTGGAAGCCAATTAGAACAGAGACTGCTAGTAAAAAATGGGACATTTTTGATGAATTCATTTATCAATTCATGAATTTTTTCATTCATCAAAAACAATGATTTCAGCTTTTCTTGCTTCCTGGTCATCTTTTTTTTTTTTTTTGAGAGGTTTTCACTATAGGGCGCGTGTGCTCACCAGACAGACAGAGAGAGAGACATAGAAACAGAAAGCGAGAAATCACCCCCCCAGGGGGGATGGTCACGCCACAATTCCTTCTCCTCCATTCTCCTCTCGGGATCTTGGGCACGCACACACATGTGCCCGGCGTGAGTTTTAAGCCACCGGGTCCGGGACGCGAACCACGGTCGACTACGTGGGAGTCCAGCGACATAGCCATTACGCTAACTGCTGGTTCCCGTTTCCCGGCCATCTTGGTGGCTGCTTTGGTTGGGGGCCATCTCTCACCTAAGGCAGGAAGATGGCGACCACAAAGAAGATGAAAAAGTCACTGGACTCCAACTTGTTATGAAAAGTGGGAATTACGTCCTGGGGTACAAGCAGACTCTGAAGATGATCAGATGAGGCACAGCAAAGTTGGTCATCCTCACCAACAACTCCCAGCTTCGAGGAAATCATAAATAAAGTACTATGCCATGTTGGCCCAAACTGGTGTCCACCACTACCATGGAAATAATATTGAATTGGGCACAGCATGTGTAAAATACTACAGAGTATGCACACTGGCTATCATTGATCCAAGTAATTCGACATATTAGAAGTATGCCCAAACAGACCGATAAAAAGTAAATCATGTAATATTTTTCTCTAATAAAGTTTGCCAGAGCTTGTTTTAAAAACACTGAAAAAAAAAAAGACTACAAATGGGTTGAAATATATCAACTGTGTTTAAATTCATAAGTTTACAATGATCTTCTTAAAAATATATATCAGTCACCTCTAGAGGAGGCCAGCTAACCAAGTCATTTTCAAACTGGTAACTAAAGGGAAAGAATCAAGCATTTATTCTGCTTTTCAATTACATATCATAATTGAGGCCTTGGTACAGAATAGTTACTCTTTATAGAAACATTGCAACTGGGGCCAGCCAAGGGTGTAGTGGTTAAGGTGCCGGGCGTGGTTAACTGAGGTCCCAGACCTGAAAGCTTGAAGATCATGCTTGGTGCCTGTGCGTGCATTCCCAAAATCCCAGTAAGAGAAAGGATTGCATTGTGGTCATTCCCCTGGAAGGTGATTTCTCACTTTCCTTTTTTTTTTTAAATTTATTTTTAAAAAATTATTTTTATATACATCAATCACATTATTTAGCTTACAAAGTGAACATTTCAATATGTGAACATTTCTCCCCAGTCCAGTTGATCAAAATATCTTCAACCGATACCACCACACCTCCCCATCCCATCAATGCTCTGCCTCCGTATCCTTCCTCCAAATGTCTTTCCTTAGGCCCCACTTCTCCTTTTCACTGTCTCTCTCCAGTGAATGCACATACCCTATGACAAAAATATCAACAACAAAAAAAGTGGAACTAATAATTGAAGAAGAGTGTTAGAATTATAAGTTTAGCATCTTGCATCTCCTAATGAATAAATGGGATCTTGGGAATGATCATTAATCACTCCTATGATTAGCAGAAGCCAGTCAAATCCTCAATGAGCTTCATATGGGGAAATAAATCATCCAGTATTGACTTACATTTACCTGAACAGCAATAGGAATAAAAGCCAAAGTTAATTTTATCTTTTGAATCTCTTTTTTCCAATTAGTTAAGAGAAGCTACAAGTAACTCAGCAATGTCAATGCATAAGCTTTCTTTGGGAAAGAAACTACCACCTGTCAAAGGAGCCAGAGGCACCTATAAATTAGTTCATCCTTAGGTTCACTGCTCTACTTATGGATGTTTCCTCTATAAACATATTTCTTCCCTAAAAGCTAAAAGTAAGAATAATGCTGCCTTTTGGGGGAAGGAATAGGGAGTCTGTGTTGGCCTTCTCCAACCTAAAACACAGATAATTAAATTAAAGAATTCAAAGAAAATTCCTTACAGTAGACAAATACATTTAAATCTAATTCTACTGTTGAATTCTCACTGATTTCTTTTAAATTAAATAAAATTAAATTAAATGCAAGCTCTGAGTACAGTAATTTAACCACTATTTTGATCATTTCTCTTCTACTTAATTAGCAAAACTAAACCATTAAGTAATCTCATTAAAAATGAGAAAGCAGGTAAATGACTTTCTGGATCTTATTATCAGTACTTGACCTTAGGTCAACATAATCTCAAAACAAGTTTGATCAAGAGACCTCCAAAAACATATAAGCAGGTATATATGTAAGGTATATATGGGGAAATAAGTAAGGATTAGGAGGAGTAGGGACGCATCCCTTTTAAGCAAATGACTAAGCAAATTTATAGGCAAATTATTTAAGGGTGCAGCATCCCTTCCACTGCCAACTTCTGCAGAGAATCAGTTCTGTCACTGGAAAGTATGATGGAGCCTTGGGAACCAGCAGTTAGCGTAATGGCTATGTCGCTAGACTCCCACAAAGTCAACCACGGTTTGCGTCCTGGACTCGGTGGCTTAAAACTCACGCCGGGCACGTGTGCGTGCGTGCCCAAGATCCCGAGAGGAGAATGGAGGAGAAGGGACTGCGGCATGAACATCCCCCCTGGGGGGGTGATTTCTTGCTTTCTGTCTCTCTGTCTCTCTCTGTCTGTCTGGCGAATGCACGCGCCCTATAGCAAAAACCTCTCCAAAAAAAAAAAAAAAGAGAGAGTATGATGGAGCCTTCATAAAGAAGATGGCTTGTCTCTCCTTGTGTGCTCCAGTAATGAGATGAGGCCAGAGCCTGGGCGTTTTCAGGGCATCATTCAGGAATCCTCTTTCCTGTACCTATGATATGGGAACAGAGCTCCAGACTCAATAAAATAGCACTAATCTCAACCAAACGGCAAGAGCTTCACAGACATGATGTTGACTTAAAGAATCCAGACACAAATAGTACATATATTTATGTCTCCCCTCTAGCAAAGAGAGAGAGAGATTGCATTCATATGAAGTTCAAGAACAGGCAAAACTAGCCTGAGATGAAACAAATCAGAAAAGGCTGAGTGGGGAGGACATGAAGGCATTTTCCGGGGAGACAGAGTTATTGGTATTATGATCAGAATGTAGGTTATTTATGTATATCCATTTGTCAAAACTGTACAGCTAAGATTAGTGCTTTTTGGTGTATGTAAACCGTACTTTTAAAAACTATCTGAAAAATCATTATTTTTCCATTATGTGGAGCTGAGACTTGGTGACTGTACAATGTACCCAGGCATGATACCAATAATTGTGGTAGCGTGGTGGGTACATGGGTGCTCACTGTACTATTCTGTTTACTTTGTGCGTGCTTGAAACTTTCCATAATAAAAGGTCTTTTTAAACAACTAGAGCTTTAGGCCCCTCTCCACCATTTAATGGCTATTTGTTCCTTGGGCAAATCTCATTCTGAACCTCATTTTATTCATCTGCAAACTAGAGGGTATAACCCCTACACACCTCATTCAAAACCACCCTGGACCAATGTCTAAATACAGTGGGGAAAAAGTGATTAACAACAATTTACTGTACATAATGCCACAAATGGTTCAGATGATGGATATACTAACTGCAGATTTAATTGTTATACATCGTACTCATGTACTGAAACAACCCATTGAACAACTTATGTTAGTAAAAACTTATTTCACTAAGAATGTATAGACACACACACACACTCACACACACACACACACACACATATATACATATATTGCACAGTAATATTAAAATTTAAAATCATATATTAAAAACAATTATGGGCTGTTGTTCAGATGAGGCAATGAATATCATAGAAATTTCTAGGGTCAGCTCTGAGGATTGGTGGTTAGGGCGGCTGGATCCACATGGCTGGCCATGTAGTTCAAGTCCTGTACCCTATGGCTTGAGAAACACACTGGACAAGTGTGTATATGTGCCCAAAATCCCAAAAGGAGGGAGAAATGGAGAAGAAGGGAATGCAACATGTCCATTCTCTCATGCTTTCTCTTTTCTCTCTCTCTCTCTTTTTGTCTTTCTCTGCTGAGTGTACAAGCTCTCTAGCCAAAAACAGTAATTTCTAAACTGTGAAGTAATACAAAAATATAGCAGATTCGTAATATTCAAGATTTGTAATTATTCATAGACTACATTCCATGTTTTAGGAGGTCATCAATGTGTTTCCTTAAAACATGAAGTGTATCTATTAACTTTTCAATAATTGCTGCCTGAAAAAAATAGTGGTATAACTGATATTCTAGAAGTTTAAATAACAAAAATGTGATTTTTATTTGTCTACAAAGTATACTAGATTTCTTTTTTTTTTTTTTTTTTTTGAGAGGTTTTTTGCTATAGGGCGCGTGCGCTCGCCAGAATGACAGAGAGAGACAGAGAGATAGAAAATGAGAAATCACCCCCCAGGGGGGATAGCCATGCTGCAATCCCTTCTCCTCCATTCTCCTCTCGGGATCTTGGGCACGCACGCACACACACCCAGCGTGAGTTTAAGCCGCCGGGTCCAGGACTTGAACCGGGGTCGACTACATGGGAGTCCAGCAACATAGCCATTACGCTAACTGCTGGTCCCCTAGATTTCTTTTTCATAATTTCCTAATAAGGCAAAAATTTGGGCCTTAAAAAAAGTTTGTACCCCTTGAACATGCAAGTACATATACATTACACAAACAGTGACTTGATGGCTGAGAAAAAAGAATGCACATTCTGATAAGTTGATTTAGGATTTTAAATTATCTGAATAATTCATGTTTCATGACTAAGAATCAACTATTACAAAATCCACCGAAGCTTGACCATCCAAAATAACGTTCATGAGTTTATATCAATTTACATTAGAGACAAGAGACATTAAATTCTCAATGGAATTGATTATATTAGAAATGAGAAAGCTAGACATTCGGCCTTCCAATGTTAAGGCTCACTTATATTCAACTCAAACCAAGTTAAAAGGGGACATATGAATCATTCCTTTATTTTGCTTTTTAAAATTTATATATAGTCTATCATAAAGCACGTTATAGAGAGAGATGGAGAAAGAGAGAGAGTTCCCATTGTAAGTAATTCTGCTCTAATAGCTCTGGTCAAATGGATT
This sequence comes from Tupaia tana, assembly GCA_026018925.1. Taxonomy (NCBI): domain Eukaryota; kingdom Metazoa; phylum Chordata; class Mammalia; order Scandentia; family Tupaiidae; genus Tupaia; species Tupaia tana. The sequence continues at coordinate 65,997,039 of JAKSZU010000001.1, forward strand.
GGCTTGGTTTTCTGTTACTGGCCCAGTTTTCAAAGTGAGCAAGCATGCCAGGGAGACATTTAAATAAACATGTTCCAGGTTAAAAAAAAAATGTGCTTACAAGAAAATCACTTGGGTATATTCTTTTGTACTAATCTTATTTTCAAACAATAGATGTATGCACCAAGTGCCTACTTGTGGTGTTTTAGTATCTCTTTTGATCCAGTTTATCCATTTATCTCTGCTCTCCATCAACTCCCTCAGCTCTGCCATGCAGTGACCTGGCGAGCTTCTCTTCACGCTGCCTCAGACGCCACAGCCTCTCTTTTCCACATGACTACCTCAAGAAGCGTGGCTAAACCTACCGACTGCTGGGTTTTAGGAGTTGCCCGAGGAAGACCATCTGAGCTGCTATTTATGAAATTTCTAAACAAAACATGTTTGAAACTGCCCACTTCTCATTCTTTTGTTATGGTAGAAGACATTACACAACACCACAGCTGAAGGGCTGGTCACTTCGAGATAAACCAAGCCTTCGAACTAAAACCCAGCTATCACTCTGTTAGCAAAGCCTTTACAATTTAATCCCACAAAAATACTAAAGCTATGTTCTATATAATATTTTTCCTTAGAGTCTAACATCTGTCACAAAAGGAATCTTTTCTGACTGGTTGCACAGCTTTCTCTAAATGCCAATTCTTGGCTTTTACCCTCGAATTTAACAGAACTGTACAGCTTTTCTAACCAACCAGGAAAGCTTCCCTATCAGTCATTGAAACCACAGGATTGTCCATGTGCCCATCAAGAGAGGAGATGCCCAGGAGCAGCTGGGTTTCTCAACTCTTTCAGGCTCTGACTTACTCCCTCCTCTAGTACAGAAATCAGAAGGATTTTATCACCCTCTTCCAAGTTCATTCATTTTATTGAGTTTGTTCCTTTCAACTCAGGCCCTGATGTCACACTGTGATGTGAAAAGAATCAAGGTGAGGGATTGACTAACTTGGTAGAATTAAAGACAACCTCTATAGGACCCAACCACCAAATCTACTAAGCAAAACTCTTAGGAAGTTTTGTGGGGCAATGAATGGATATTATAGAATTACCTCCTTGAGAATTTCTGCTCTAGAAAGCACCAGTAAGTGAATATGGTAGAACAGCAGGACCCTAAGCTTTTCATAATCAATTTGGAGGGCACGGTTTAAAAATACTAATGCCTCCTGTTTGGAATTTTTATTTTTTCCAGAATGCACGTGTGCTCACCAGAGAGAGACAGAGAAACAGAGAAAGTGAGAAAGTATCCCTCAAGGAGGGTGGTTACACCACAATCTCGTCTCCATTTTTCTCTCCTTTTGGGATTTTGGGAATGTGTACACATGAGCCTGTCTGTGTTCAAGCTGCCATATCCAGGAGTACACTGTGCAGTCGACTATGTGGGACCCAGATGTCTTAGCCACCACACCACTGGCTGGCCCATCCAGCATTTTTAATAAGCTCTCCAGGTAAGTGCTAAGATTTGGACACTTGCATATTCTATTAGCTGTTACTACCCAGCCTTTCTCAATTTTCATCTTGTGGCCACCCACAGGGTTGCCCCCCACCCCAAATAGCGCAAGGTATCTAGTTTAATTTGATTGTCAAATAAATAAGTCATTTTTTAGTATGTCTGAAACATTGCATTTAGTATTAAATATTTAAAAAATTAATTTTTTTGAAAACAATCAGAGCAGATAAAATTCCCTTAAGCCACTGGAATATTAACAAACCTTTATGCTTATCAAATTTAATCACCAATATCTGGAATTGTCATGTCTTTTAGTGGAATTTCTTTGCTGAAGAAAATGACCACAAATTCACTTAACCAATCATTTCAATTCCTCCTTCAGAAATAACTTCTAAAATCTATCCTTTCACAATTCATCAATGATGAAAACTTCTTCTCTTATACAGATATTAAATTGCTCCAATATTTGTCACCTTGTGTAGATTCTATCTCATCTATTCTGATAGAAATACTCAAGACTGCAAAGAAGCTAGTGGTCCCGTATACTGACCATACCAAAGGCCGTATCTACATTTAGTAATCACTGAGATATTGCTTGCCAAAAGGATGTGTTATTTTAGTAGATCTGAAATAATTCTAAAATGGGATTGCACCATGAACAGTTATCTCATCAAGCCAAGAAGAAACAGTAAACATCTAATTCATGCTGACCAAAGACAGTCTAGTAGAATTAGCATTAATTCTAAACAAAGGGGAAGGATTTATGTCTCTCTGCTTATTTAAATTTGGCTCTATTTCAAGTGGCCTCAAACAACCCAATCTTGTTATGTGTGGTATAGGTGGCATCTAATACACAATCATATTTGTTTAATAAAGACCACCAAGCTCCTCTCACAAATCTGAATCTAGGCACTGATCATAAAACGAAAAGCATCCTATTTGTTTTGTTTTGTTTCTCCCAAATTATCTTCTCTACTTTAAATGCTTTGGTTTGGACAATTATGCTAATAATGCCAGCAAACTATAGCCCAGGGCCAAATATAGCCCTCTGCTTATTTTGCAATAGAAGTTTCACTGAAATACCGCATGTTCATTTACTTATGTATTATCTGTGGCTGCTTTTGCACTCTAACAGCAGATTTGAGTAGCTGGCAACAGGAACCTTGGGCCTGTGAGCCCCCAAATAATTATAGTCTGGCACTTTACAGAGTTCACTACTCCCTGCTGTAAAGTATTAACATGACTATCTTTAGGTGAAATAAGGGCCAGCAGGTGGGCCAGAGGTTAAGGCACTGAATCCCACATTGCCAGCTGTGCAGTTCTAGTTCTGGACCCACAGGCTTGTGATCACGATAGGCACGTGTGTGTCCATGCCAAGAATCCCGAGAGAAGAGCAGAAAAGAAGCAATTATGACACGGCCATCTCCTCAAGGGTGGCTTCTCACTTCCCCTCTCTATCTGTGTCTTTCCAGTAAGCACACATGCCTATATAGCAACAACTAAAAAACAAGGGAGATAAAAAGGAGAAATGAAGTGATAACATTCTAGACTTTATACCTTTTGGGCAACAATTTAAGAAAACCAATAGTGATTTCGAACTCAAGAATTAGCAATCTCTTACACAGTCCATGTAATTTCCAAGTGTCCAGATAGCATTTTTGGTGTAGAGGTATATATGTCCAAGGGTGGTTTTTAAAAAAATACTGCTGTTGGGATCAGCAGTTAGCATAATGGCTATGTCGCTGGACTCCCGTGTAGTAGACCATGGTTCGAGCCCCGGATCCGGTGGCTTAAACTCACGCCGGGCGCGTGTGCATGCGTGCCTAAGATCCCGAGAGGAGAATGGAGGAGAAAGGATTATCATGTGGCCATCCTCCCTGGGGGGGTGATTTCTCGCTTTCTGTCTCTCTGTCTCTCTCTGTCTTTCTGGCGAGCACACATGCCCTATAGCAAAAATCTCTCCAAAAAATAAATAAATAAATAAATAAATAAATACTGCTCTTCAGTCTTACACACACACACACACACACACACACATATATATATATATATATATATATATATATATATATATGTTTTTGCCTCAGGGCATGTGTACTCACCAGAGAGATGAAAAGCAAGAAATTACCCCCACCCACCCACCCACCCAAGGGGATGGCCACTCCACAATCCCTTCTCTTCCATTTTCCTCTCGGGATTTTGGACACACATGCATGCATGCTTGGTATGAGTTTGATCTGCTGGGTCCAGGACTCAAAACTTTGTCAACTACGTGGGAGTCCAGCGATGTAACCATTATGCCTCCCTCTGCTGGTCCCACCCATATCTATTCTTAAAAATCCAAAGAATGAACACACAAGCATGGGAATATGATAAAACACACTTATTTCTGCTTGTAGTCCAGCATTTCAAAAGGCAAAATTACACAATAATGGGCCAGCCAATGGTGCGGTGTTTAAGGCGGCTGGATCCCACATGGCTGACTGTGTGGTTAAAGTCTTAGGCCCAGTAGCTTGAAAAACATCCCAGAGGAGAAAGGATTGTGGCCTAGCCACTCCTCACCCTTGAGGTGCCTTCTCACTGTCCCCTGCCTCACTCCGGTGAGCATATGTGACCTGTCAACAGTTTTTTAAAATATTACACCATGACGGGCACATGCGTGAGATAGCCACTGCCATCATTTCCAGACAAGGAAAATGCAGTAGAGCAGCAATAAGGAAATTGTCTCCATTTGGCGCCAGTGCCTATGAGGGAACTGTCGCTGTTATAGGATTCAGAATTTAAACCAACATAGCTTTTCTGTGGCTTCCCTGCTTTAGGCAGGAAGAGTGCGTGATCAGAAAGAACAACTGCCTTCGAAACCTAAACCACGGAGAGCCTTAAAAGATCCCCAGCATAGGTGCCTTTGAGGAAAGATTAGATTGCCAGAATGACATATTACAGCTTCTGAGCAGCTCTTGGTGAACACTGCCTCCTCTGCAGTCATCGAGCGTGAAGGGCCCCTTGTCATCTCCATTCAGCTCCCGTAGAAAGCCCTTGCAAAGAGAAATGGCACACTCACAGTTAATGAAATTTAATGCCATAGAAAATAAGACACAGATATTCCTCTAGTTGAGAGAAGCAGGAAGAAAAAGAGACCCATAGTAACTGTTGCTAAGTTTAACTTGACAGTACTGACAGAGGTGATGGCTTACCAAATAAAAACTTTCAAGACTGGATTTAAGACTCCTATTAGGGATCATAAAGGGCTCTCCTACCAGGACCAAAAAAGAGATCTTGTTCGTTCTACCTTTTTTGATTCTCAGTCTTTTGGTAAACTGTCTCCTTTTAGTCCCTGAGCCCATCCCTCTCTAGAGAGGCTAAAGGTGGATCCCATGCCTGACAGCCTTAGGTTTTTGCTGAACAGCGATAATCGAATACACACCCACTATCCAAGCAAGTGGAACAAGACATCCTAGCTCATCTGGCATCCAGGAACAACCAGAACTCACTGTACTTATTCTTTATATTTTTAAACTCAAATATGTGATGAATGTCTACTATATGCTTAGAGTGGAGGTTCAAGGGTAAACAAAACAGACATGGCCCCAGTCTTCTAAAGGTACTGATAAGCAAGAAGAGAGAAGGTTTGAGATAAATAATTCCATAAATGGGCCTAAGATCACAAATTGTGCTCAGGGTTATGAAAGTGAAGAGTAGGAGTTTGTGAGAATATAAAGGGGAGTCCTAATTCATATCACAGGATCTAAGATGGGTTCTGCTCTGTGGAAGTGATATTTAAAATGAAACTGGAAGGGGGGTCAGGAGTTACCCAGGTGAGGATGAGCTCAGAAATATTTCAGGCAGAAAGAACAGCTGGTGCAGAAGCACCAAGGAAGGGACAGTGTGGTTTAGGAGGTGACAGTGAGACTAACTACAAACAGCAGCATTCTAGGTCAGAATAGTGACTTTCACTTCATCCTAAATATGAGAAGTCACCGTGAGATTGAACAGAGCAGTGATGATGAGAGCTACATTTTTAAAGACTATTGTGTGATGGCTAGAGTTAAGGAAAAGAGCAGAAATGCGAGATAGGAGTTGACGTGGGAGAAGACAGTGGCCTGGTATGGGGTAGTTGAGGGTGGTGTGAAACACAGTGGCATTATCTAAGACATATTGGAAAGTAGAATCAACAAAGGAGATTCTGACACATGAGGGAAAAGGAAGTACCAAGGATATCACTGAATATTCTGGAGGTTTAGGCTATTTACCACACCACTGACCTGCAGAAGAAATACTCAGGAAGACGTTGTAGAATGAAGCATCAAGAATTGTCTTGGGAGACCAGTGGATGGCATAATGGTTACATCACTGGAGTCCCACATGGTGGACTGTGGTTCAAATCTCAGACCTGGTGGCTTAAAACTCACACTGGGTACATGTGCATGCATGCCCAAAATCCTGAGAGGAGAATAGAAGAGAAGAAATTGTGGCAAGTCCACACCCCCACACACACTCCCTGGGGGATGATTTATTGCTTTCTGTCTCTCTGTCTTTCTGGTGAGTGCATGTGCCCTATTAGCAAAAATCTCTCTTAAAAAAAGTCTGTCTTGGAAACTATATGGCATAGCTGTTAAAAGAACAGTCATATTTTCTTGCTTCTGTGGAAGCATCTGTGCCTGTTTTCATCCTCTGCAAAAAATGGAAATTATGGTAGAACCTATATGATTGGTATGATAAAATAAAATAATGCATGTAAAATATCTGGCATGATTTGGCACATAGTATTTTCAATAAAATATTAGCAGGTATAATTCTTGTTATTATTATTATTTTATACTTGAAGTTAAAAATGTCTATTGATAACCTTACTAAGGGTGTACACAACTATGCAGGCCAGAATTCCTGCTGGGGTCAGAAAGACACTAAAACTCAGGAATCAAGTATGCTGGTATGAGGTTCTGAAAGAAACACATAGTTAGTATTTTTATAATAGCAATTTAAAATTTACTTACAAACTGGCTAAAACGTCAGTGTCTGCATGTCAGTAACATAGAGATGGCAACAAAGTAGTTAAAATGGGAGAATATGATGCAGAAGTGAACCCTAAAGGAAGCAAAATGAATGGGTCAGGAAACGAGTCTATAGGGACCAGCAGACGGCGTAATAGGTACATTTGCTGGACTCCCACGTAGTAGATCGCAGTTTGAGTCCCAGACCTGGTGGCTTAAAACACACCAGTGCGTGTGCATAGGTGTCCAAAATCACAGGAGTTAAATGGAGGAGAAGGGATTGCAGCATGGCCAACCCACCAGGGGCGTGATTTCTTGCTTTCTGTCTCTCCATCTTTCCGGTGAGCACATGTGCCCTATAGCAAAAATCTCTCTTTAAAAAAAAAGAAAAGGAAGAAAGAAATGAACTGATATACACAGAGATGGCAAAAATTTTCTTGAAAATTGAATTAAAGGGGCCGGCAGGTGGCATTGTGGTTAAGGGCACTGGACTCCCACGTGGCCAACCACAGTTTAAGTCTCAGACCTGGCAGCTTGCTTTCTCACTTTCTCTCTCTATTTTTCTCTGCCTTTCTCTCTCTCTCTCTCTCTCTCTCTCTCTCTCTCTCTCTCTCACTCTGTCTCTCTCTGGTCAAATTGAAATAGATGAATAAATAAATAAAGTTAAATAAAATAATTCTTTTTTAGGAAAAAAAAATGGAATTAAAGTACAAGTCTATTTGGGTGCAAATATTTTTTTGAATTGCCAGAAGGCACGTATACTCGTTAGAGCTAAAGAGAAAGAAAGAAAGAGAGAAAGAAAGGGGGAAAAGCAACCCCTCCCCTCCAAATAGGGCACGGTCACTCTGCAATCCCTTCTCCATTTCTCCATCCTGTCAAGATTTTAGGCACATGTGCACACATGCCCAGCATGTTTTGCAAGCTGCCAGGCTGGGACTTATACTGAGGTAAGTCACATGGGGCCTGGCTCCCTTTATCAGCAGGCCACAGACCAACACAATGCAAGAAAATTTTCAGGGCTAGCCTAATGAGTAAGGGAGCCAGATCTCACACGGCTGACTACAATTCAAATTGTGGCCCTCATGACTGGAAAAGGATACCAGGTGCCTAAGTATACAAGCCCTAAATCCCAAGGGAAAAAAGGGATGAAGGAAAAACGATTGCAGCATGATCACACTCCATGGCTGGAGGGCGGGGGAGAGGTGCTTTCTCTCTCTCTTCTCCCTCTGGCAAGGACATGAACTCACTGGCAATAAACAAACAAACAACAACAACAACAACAACAACAAAGCATGCGTAGTTTTTCATAATACGCACTTTCCCTGAACTTTCTCAAGACCCTCATCTAGAGAGTCTCTTGAATTCAAACAAAACAAAGATGAGAGTGGAAGGAAAGCACACAGACATAAAAGGGCTTCTGTACATTTTATTCTATTTTCCCCTCCAAACAGGAAAATGGTAATTAATTGAAAAAGGAGACTCAGTAACTATCTTACATATCAGAGCACATACAAAGCTATATTTGCAAGAATACTCACTGTACTACTGGAATTGTGAAGATGACCTAAAATGACCTAAATCAATAATAAGAGACTGAATAGCTAAAGTATGGCACCTCTCTGTAATGGAACACATTTAAAGCTGTTAAACATCATGCCATAGTTGTCTATCAGAAAAATGTTCACATTTTATTGGTATGTCAAAAAAAGGATACTACAGGGACCAGCAGTTAGCGTAATGGCTATGTTGCTGGACTCCCATGTAGTCAACCGTGGTTCAAGTCCCGGACCCGGTGGCTTAAAACTCACGCTGGGCGCATGTGCATGTGTGCCCAAGATCCCGAGAGGTAAAAGGAAGAGAAGGGATTGTGGCGTGGTCATCCCCCCGGGGGGTGATTTCTCACTTTCTGTCTCTCTGTCTCTCTCTCTGTCTGGCAAGTGCACGTGCCTTGTAGCAAAAACCTCTCCAAAAAAAAAAAAAAAAAAAAAAAAAAACAGCTTGTGAAAAACATTCAGATTGAAGTCTTGGTACAAACATCCCCATCCTCATCCTCTCAGCTTAAGGAACCTGACACCATTGTGGACAAAAAGAACAATATTGTCTGACCCTTTCTTAATAAAATAAAAACATGTTCTTTACCAGTGGCTGTCCTTTCCCAATCCTAGTACAACTAACATCAGGTTTATAAATCAATTACATGACTTTTAAAACTGATCTCCAATAATATGTATCAGGAAGAAATTATAGAAAAAATTAATTTCCTTGTAAAAAGATAAGTCTATACACAGAAATCTAAAACTTTTTGAGAAGAAACCAAAAATTTTTAAAGGATCTTGATTTTTAGAACTACCTTGACTTTTAGAATATGATCCAGCAATTCCACTCTGGGCTATCTACCCAAAGGATAGGAATACACTCAGTTGGAAAAAATATGTGCACATCGATGTTTATCATGGCGTCATTCACAGTTGCTAAGACATGGAACCAACACAAATGTCCATGAACAGAAGAATGGATTGAAAAAGTATAGCAAATATACACTATGGAATACTACTCAGCCATTAAAAAAAAAGACCCTGATGTTTGATAGAAAGTGAACAAACATGGAAGATTTACTGCTAAGTGAAGTAAGACAGACTATGAAAGAGAGACACTTTGTATCCCCACTTAATATACAATGAATGTCCACATTCTATCATAGAAACTGAAAGATTAGAAGATATAAAAGCATGGAGAACAAATGTGAATACTAGACGCAGTGTGTGAGGAGGGTAGGGAATGGGGGAGGGTGAAAGGAAGGGAATTGAGGGGAAAAAAGAAGCAAAACATCTAAGGGACACAAAAATGGGAAATTATCTGTTGATAATGTGTATAATAATACATTTAACTAGACTAATATACAGTGTATTCATGCTAGGAAAATTCATTTTATAAGCTGTAATGATAAACAGTGGTTGAATGTATAAAAAATTAATAAAACTCTAGGACCAGCAGATGGCATAATGGTTATGTCACTGTACTCACAAGTAGTCAACCAAGTGGGTTTAAACACACTGGGTGCATGTGTGTGCATGCCCAAAATCCTGAGAAGAGAATGGAGGAGAAGGGACTGTGGCATAGCCATCCCCCATAGGGGGTGATTTCTTAATTTCTGTCTCTCTGTCTCTCTCCAGTGAGCACATGCCCTATAGCAAAAATCTTTCTCTAAATAAATAAATAAAACTAGTATTTAAAAATAAATGAAATAAAAATAAACAAAAAATTCTTAAAATTTATCAAGAAAATATACACTGCCCTTCCACTAAACCATAAATAAGCTTCAAAATATAAGATTAAACTTTCCCATAGATATATGCAAAAGAACAAGCCCTCCTTATATCCTTGCACTTAGTGTCAGCAATCGTGGCCAAATCATTTAGCCTTTCTTAGTCTTCTCATCTCAACATAGGAGAATATAACTTTCCTTGCAAGGACTTACAGGTGTGGAAGACAGGAGTACCTACATAGATCTCTGTACATCCTTCCCAAAGGACATAAAATCAACATGAGGCAAATATCATCATAAAACCCAAGCCATTCATACATTAGGGAAAAAGAATACCGCAAACTTCAAATTAGCTGCAAGTGAAGAAATAAATGTTAATATCCAGTAGAGCTGCAAACCAAGGGTATGAAGACTTAGGAAAGGAGAATAAGGGAACAGAGAGTCAGATAGAACACTTTAAGAGAGAAAGTCCTGCAGTAAGAGCCAACATACCCAGCAGGCCTAATACCTGCTAGCTCTCAGCACCAGCTATAAGTAGGCAAAGGGCTGCATGTTGAAAGAGACCTGAGCATGGGAGAAATGTTCCTTCCGGGCGGGAAGGAGACAGAGGAGTAATGGTGCTGTGGTAGTGAAAACAGAAAAACATCAAGGATCCTGCACCAGTGAAAGAGAAGCAGCCATCCAGCATACCACCATCATCCAGCAAAGAAACTACACTCACTATGCTGTCAGGAATGAGAGCTCCTGAACCAGGAAAAGCACCCATGAAATGCCTAGGAATAGAAAAATATCAGAACAAAACTAAACAGCTGCTGAAAATTCTTCTGGCCCAAAACACCATGAAGCAGAAGAAACAAAACAAAACTGTAACACAACACTGAAAACTGAGTTAAATATTCTCCACAAGCATTTGGAGAATTAAATAAATAAAGAAATAAACACTGCCTCACATCCAAAGTACAAAGATTGGCGACGGAAATGGACAGCAAAAATGGAAGAAATGTGATGGGAATTGACTGAATGCAACAAAGAAAATGGGCTGAAAAAACACAAAACCATTTCTTCTGCAGAACCAAACACTAAATGATAAGGTGCCCAAAATAAAATAAATGTGAATTAAAATTTAAGAAGGGACACAGAAGAAAAGCTGAAAATCAACAAAACCAAAAACTAGGAAAAGAGCTTTAGGAGTCTGAGAAATGGTGAGAAGTTGAGTACACAATAGCACAGGAACAGGTCGCAGAGATAAAGCAGATTCACTTATTCAACAAATATGTTTGAATATCTACTGCATGCAGGGCACAGTTGTCAGTGTTAGTGAAGGAACTGGCTCTCCCCCTGTAAGAAAGACAAGCAGTGAGTCAGAAACCTTTAATCAGGAGAGTGATATAATCAAACTAAATTGAGAAGAAGGTAATTCTAGAAGCCGAATGGAAGACATTCTGAGTGGGGTGAAACTGAAAGGGAGACTAATTAGAAGGCCACAGTAAATCATTCTAAGATAAAGGCATCCAGTTTTCCTGATGACTCCATATGAAGAAGATGCCATGTTTTTATTTAGGAAAATTGGAGAATTACGCCATCAACAGATGGAAAGAGTTTCAGCTCTATTTTGGACATGGTGTGAAATGGTATATGGAGACTGGAACCTCGGAGAAAACAGATCTGAGGATCATGGGAGGGGTCACCTTTATGATGTAGGCGAGGAGATGGCCCACAGGTAACTTAGTTCTCATTCTGCCGTGGGACAATTTCAGGTGCTCTAATATGAAAGCGGGGGGAGTGTCTTCAAAAAGTTCATGGAAATGCATATTATACCAAAAAACTAGGTGTGGATTTCAATATTGTTTGCACCAAAATAAACCTATAGTTTAATTCTATTTTCTTCCATGAACTTTTTGAAATTTCCTCCTATTTGAGGAGTGGAAACGAGGGAAGACCACGGAAGGCACAGTAGCAGCTGCAGCAGGAGTGCAGCCAAAAGAGAAGGCACCAGAAACCACATGAGTAGACACTCAGGAAATGGCTGGTCCACATGGACTATCCTGAGACCAAGAAGAGGGACTAAAAGATGAGAGCTCAGATGTCACCAGTGATCTCACTGGTGGAGGGAGAAGAGGCCATAACACAGACAGAGGCTCCCTGGTCAGTTTTAGGGTCTTTTCCCAAACTGTGAATATGGTGGTGACATGTAGGATGCCCTTAGACCAACAACCCAGAGGCACATGAACACTGAATTACAAAGAATTACACAATTTAGGTCTGAGGGCATAAGACATGGCTCTGCATGAAAATGGATAGTATAAATAAATTATTGGACTGGTACCTAACTATTCCACATATTCACTAGAAATAGTATTTGTGCAATCACCAGTGCACCCCAACATAGGATTTAAAACAGTATTTTTAATGTAGATGTTTAAACGAACACTGATAAGAAATAAACATTAGTCTCCTTTTCTTTCTTTTTTTTTTTTTAAAGGTTTTTGCCATAGGGCATGTGCTCTCACTGGAGAGAGACAGAGAAAGACAGTGAGAGAGAAAGAAAGTGAGAAATCACGCCCCAGGGGGGATGACCATGCCACAATCCCTTTATCCCTCTTCCTTCATTCTCCTCCTGGGAATTTGGGTATGCACACATACACACCTGGCATGATTTTCAAGCCACTATATCCGGGACTCAAACCATGGTCAGTCATGTGGGAAGCCAGCACCTTAACTGCTATGCCACCTGCTGGACCCACCAACCTCCTTTTCAAAGACATCTTACTAAATTGCTTACTACGTCCTACACCACTACACAGTGAAACATCATACATAAACCTGGAATAGGACCCCAGCCAGAGTTTTTAGTAAGACCCTTAGTAAAAAGAGTCAACTTTGTAACAGCATTTTCAAATTAGCAGAAGTGCCATTATAAAAAGGTTGCCATATGCTACAGTCAATGATTCTTCTTTTTTTATTTTAAAGAAGAGAAGAAAATAGTAAGGAATCTTGCTCTAGGAGCACTCAGCCATTGGGTCTAGAAAAGGAATCTAGAGAAAACTAACTAGCACATCCTGGCTGAGCGAGAAGACAGGCATGCCGCAAATAGCCCTAGAGTGGTAGAAACCAACCAGCAATGAAGACATAAGAGAGTCCTGTCAAATCATCAAGTAGAAGTTGCAACATTCAATCCATTATGTCCTATCACGTTTGCTTACTTGTTACCCACGAAATGGAGTATCCTCTGGAAAAGAACTTATTAATACATACTGCAACAGCCCAACCTGCCATTCAATCAAAATCTTTTTATTAAAGAGATAATATAGGATCTATAACTTAGCACATTGTTGGGGGAAAATAATACACATGGAGAAAAAACTTTTTTTTGCCATCAAAGCTGCAAATTATTTTTGCTGTATTACACAGTACAGCAAAGCTCATACATTTTAAACAACCCAGATAAGTTCTCTTTTCTATTTGAGGCAATTCTCAGTAGAGATTTACAATTAAATTGTTAGCCAAGTGTCAGGAACCATGAAATAAGCAAAAGAGGTAGTCTCCCTCTGCACAGCAAACACCGGGATATTTGTAATCACGTGAAGCTATAAAGGCATACGGTAGCAGCACTATCTATTCTATGCCTTCTAGTCAAGAAAACTACCTACTTCTTTAAACAACCATGACCAAGAGGAAACTGTTCAGAATGTGATAGTATTCTTTTTAAACGAAAAGACATTCTGTTTATTTACTTATTCATGAAAACATGTACCGAGTTCCTAACATGTGAAAGACAAGATGCTAAGGAACTGGCAATCTGCTGCTAAGCCACATGGACTAGTCCTTGCTCTCAGTCTACTAGGAGAGATGAGTTTTAAAAATCGACAGCTAAGCACATGAATACAAATGTTAACTGCAAGAAGGAAAAACACACGGTACTAGGAGACAAGAGAGGAAGCTAGTTTAACTGTATAGGAGAAAGCTACTCAGAGGCGATAGCATTTAAGCTAAGACTAAGGGGGAGAGAAAGAGAGGGGATACTCCAGAGAGAACAAGTACAAAGACTCGGAGGCAAGAAACAGCTGGTGTAGGAATTGGGGTTAGAACAGAGTGTGTAAGAGAGAGGAGGGGACAGTATGAAATGAAGTGGTATAGCCAAGGGACTGGTCATTTGGAGTAAAATAAAGGACTTAGGTGTTATTTATGTTTTTGTTTTTCTAAGTGCAATGGGAGACAATGAAAGGCTTTAAACAGGGCAGAGAAAGTATCAGATTTGTGTTTTTAAAAGAATGGATGGAGAACAAAAAATGCCAAAGCTACAGCAATGGAAACGGGAGAAGAGGGTAAGTTAGGGACATATTTTGGAGCTCAGTGGATAGCACTGTTCGACGTGGGTGGGGAGTGCACTGAGGAAGTGAGGCATCAAAGGCGATCTGGGGTTTCTGGCTAGAACAGACTGAGTGGAGGTACCTCACACAAAGACAGGAACAGCAGGGGCACAGGCTTAGTTGGCCAGTAAGGGATCAAAGTTTGGTTTTGAACAAAAAGTAAAAAAGTTAAAGATGCCTCTGAGGCCTCCAGATAAAATGTCGAGTAAGCGGTGGGACTAAGAAATGTAATACATGCGCCATATCACTTATTAGTAGCTTCCGACTCTTAAGACCTACTTCAGTAGCTTCTTGGAAGGAGTCATTCCCACCCTCTCACTCACTTCTGCATACAGTCCATTCCCATGTCAAGCAGCAGATTCATGGGATAGAAATACAGGTCCTCTCTAAAACTGAACTATACTCATTCTCAACTATAGCGAATTATATTCTGGGAAAGTAGGCAAGTCTGTTATAAACCCACTATACAGGATGATAGAGTATTTTTTAAATTGCTAGACAGCACACAAACTTGCCAGAGAGACACAGAAAAAGACGTAGACAGATCTCCCACAATGGAGCATGGTCATGCCATGATCTCTTCTCCATCTCTCTATCCTGTCGGTATCCTAAGGACGCACACGTGCCAGGCGTGTTATTTCAGTTGCTGTGGCTGAAATTCAAACTGTGGTCTGCTATGTGGGGCCTGGCTCCCTTAACCATTAGGCAATAGGAAAAGACCAGCTTTTAGATTTTGTAAATTTGACGTGATATATTTATATAAATATATTAATAAAATATATACATATATTATGGGGACCAGGAGTTAATGTAATGGCTATGTCACTGGACTCCCATGTAGTCGACTGCAGTTTGAGTCCCAGACCCATGGCTTAAACTCACACCGGGTGCATGTGCATGCGTGCCCAAGATCCCGAGAGGAGAATGGAGGAGAAGGGATTGTGGTGTGGCCATCCCCCCTGGGGGATGGTTTCTCGCTTTCTGTCTCTCTGTCTCTCTCTGTCTTTCTGGCGAGCCCATGAGCCTTATAGCAAAAACCTCTCCAAAAACAGAAAAAAATATATAAATATATTATGAACATAATTTTAATATATATTTAATAATAACCATTATTAAAAATACAAATATATTTTCTAAGATATTATGTGCACATATATCTATTGTTTCATAGTTGTCTCATGAAAACAATCTTAAATGTATAGTTTTTTTGTGTCTAGGACAGAATTTAGAGGGTTAAGTGAACTCATTTATCTTTTATTCTAATAAGAAGAGAAAGCATTGATGTCCTATTCACATTCTGGCTGCTGGTAATATTTGGAAAAATCACTAGATGCTATGAAATTACTACATCAACCATTGATTCAGTCTCAGGTTTTATGGGACTCCTAATCCAAATGTGATCGCTAAGCTAATTTTGTTTTGTTTTTACACCAAATTGCTATGATTCAAAATTGTCCATTGAAAACTTCAACCGATTTAAATTAGAGCAAAAACTGCAAAAACAGGCTCTCTCGACTTCTGGCAGGGTGACATTTAACACCAGTGAGACAGCCAAATAAAAAGATGACGTCATCCACATCTGCTGATTCTTACAGAAGGGGGAAAAGGAGGAGGGAACAGTGAAGCCAAGAGAGGTGTGGGAATTATGATTTCATTTTGCTGGAAAAGTAGGCTGCTGAGCTAGACAACTGCATAAAATGGTTACAGGTAGCCAGAGGAGAAAGAAAAAGTAGGTTCTTCGTGAAATGAGATCAGAAAAGCCAAATTATATTGGGTAAGGGGGCAAGTAAACGACAGACTTTTAGCCGTGAAACATTTAGACTAAATTCCCTTTTCCTTTCCAAATATATATTTTCCATATCTAGCCCACTTGAAAACAGTTTCTTAATTACATTTTCACTGCATATACTTTAAAATAATCTTAAAGACACTTTTATCCAAGGCAATCATTTTGGCTTAGTACAACTTTATAGGACATCTTTTTTTAAAGTCGCAAAATAAAACCACTTAAGTGGTCAGTACAAGTGGGTGGAAATGTAATTTCAAGAGTAGGAAGCATATCTGTATTATACGTGTGTAACTGCCTGAACTACACATTTCTACTGTGAATATGAACATATGCACAGTGTCACTACTACAGTACACTTACGGTATCAAGATAAAAATGAATGGTACGACATGGGAGCGGTTGATTGTTTATCCACAAGTCACTTTTTCCTTTGAAGATGCCGCCCAAAGGAAAAAGTGGCTCTGGAAAAGGGGGTAAAGGGGGAGCAGCATGTGGGAGTGATACTGCTGACAAGAAGTCACAGGGTCCCAAAGGTGGTGGCAATGCAGTAAAGGTCAGACACATTCTATGTGAAAAACACAGGAAATTTATGGAAGCCATGGAAAAGTTAAAGTCTGGAATGAGATTCAATGAAGTGGCCACACAATATAGTGAAGATAAAGCCAGGCAAGGAGGTGACTTGGGTTGGATGACCAGAGGATCCATGGTGGGACCATTTCAAGAAGCCGCATTTGACCTTGCCAGTCAGTGGGATGGATAAACCTGTGTTTACAGACCCACCAGTTAAGACAAAATTTGGCTATCATATTACCATGGTTGAAGGGAGAAAATAAAAGTATATGAAAGACTGAAAAAAAAAAGATAAAAATGAATGAAATATTTAATCATGCATCACGCTCATGACTGAATCCCTAAAGGAGAAAAAAGACTGGTCCATTGTCATGAAAACATTTATTCAATAATTATTTCCAAAGTACCTCTATGTATAAGGAACTGTGAGAGACACAATGAGTAAAGTGATGGATTACTGAACCAAAATTAGGACAGTCTGAGAAGTATGAACGGGACACTTAGTAATGATAGTGATATAAATAAGAACAATTAGTAATATTAACTTTTATCAAGTTATTATTATGTGAATGGTACTCAACTAAGCTTTATTTTAATTAATTTTAATAGTGATAAAAAATGAACTTTACTATCTTAACCAGTTTTAAATGTACAGTTGAGTGGTATTAAGTAGAGTGCATTCACATTGCTGTAGAACCATCACTATCAACCATTTCCAGCATTTTTTCATCTTCCCAAGCTGAAACTCTATACTCATTAAACAATAACTCTCCATTCTCCCATTCCCCCAGCCCATGTCAACCACCATTCTACTTAAGTATTATGATTTTGTAAGTATAGCCAACAACACTTTTTCACTTGCACCCACATATTTTAAGATCTCTTCTTCAATTAAGACATTAAAATCAAGACCCACAATAAACTTTACTTAGGTGTGTATATAATAAGGTATTACATAGGGATTATTTTTTTAAAAGAAAGCACATTAACTTACTGATACTATCTTAGAATAAAAGGGTATTCACTGTTCAAATTTTAATGTTTATGGGACCAGCAGTTAGCATAATGGCTATGTCACTGGACTCCCATGCAGTGGACCGCAGTTCGAGTCCCAGACCCAGTGGCTTAAACTCACGCTGGGCACATGTGCATGCGTGCCCAAGATCCTGAAAGAATGGAGGAGAAGGGATTATGGCGTGGCCATCTCCTTGGGGAGGTGATTTCTCGCTTTCTGTCTCTCTGTCTCTCTCTGTCTTTCTGGCGAGCGCACACGCCCTACAGCAAAAAACCTCTCAAAAAAAATTTTTTTAATGTTTATTTAATCTCTTTTATCACTGTAAAATGTCTATTTTACATATATAATACTACTGTACATATGTAAAATGTACTAATAAATATAATATTTTCGATAAAATGTGCTCAGAAACTTTTTCACTGATGTGATATACAACCGATGTTTGGAGAAATACTGATATAAGGATGATTATGACCCAATGAATGGGAATCAATGAAAGGTGCAAAGGTGAGGAATTTTATTTTGAAGATATTAAAATATGCTGAATTTAATGTGTCATATAGACAATCAAATGGACATATTTGAAAGGAAAAAATAACATGTAATCCTGTACTTCAGCTGATAGATAAAAATCTATATTTAGGAATCATACACATAAAGGTAACTATACGAGACCAAAGAAGGGATCAGTCATGTAAGAAAAAAGACGGTAAAGAACTACACAGAACAAAGTGTCTACACTTAGAAAGGATAAGGAAAAAGAGATCTAAAGGAGACAGAGACTGGAGGAGCCCCAAAAGAATACATAAGATGGACATCATGAAACGAGGCTGCAGGGCCAAAAGATGCAGAAAATCAAGGAACAGAAAAGGCCACTTACTGGATTCAGCTGCCAGGTCACTTTGGTCCTCTGAGAGCATTTTTGGTAATGGGGAGTGTCAGAAGCAAAATTCAGGATTAACTGAATGGTGCAGCAGAGGAGATAAGAAGTGTGAGTGGTCCACAGGGAAACTTGGTGATGATAGGAATGAAATGAAGTGGCAAGGGATGGAATAGCCTAGCTCCAAAAGCAAATTCCAAGAAGAATCTCTAAAGCAGTGGTTCCCAAACAGAGGTGTCTTTGCCCCCAGTGTGGTACATGTAGTAATCACATGTGGTAATGTCTGAAGACAATTTTTGGATGCACAATTTGAGGTGTTGCTAGCTTCCAGAGGGTAGAGCCCAGTGTTGCTTCTGAATACTTTATAATACAAAGGTTGCTCCCCAGCCTCCAGACACACAAGAATTATCTTGACCAAAATTCAGTCGTGCCAAGGTTGAGAAACCCTTTTCCAAAGGATGAGGGATAGCTGAGCATTTTCACATGGTAGAAGGTTACCGAATTAAAGTTATAAAGAGAGAAGAATGTAAGAAATAAATCCACATCTCAGAAGACTGGGAAGATATTAGGTTATCAGAAAAGTCATGATGCATTTTTGCACAGAAAAATGATGCAAAAATGCATCATGACTTTCCCGACAAACCAATATATGGTTAAGCAGCTAGTTGAGCACTGGAAAAGAGAAGACCTTTTCATATTGTTTAAAACAGGAGCAATGAAATCAATGCACATAATTGGAGATCATAAAGAAAAAAAGGAGAGGATTCCTAATTGCTAGTCTTGACTTATTAGAAAAATAAACAGCAAGAATTCTGCAGAGGGCTGTCTCCATGGCCTAGTGGTTAAGGAAGCAGGCTTCCACATGGCTGACTATACAGGCATGCCCAAAGTCCAACAGGATGGGAAAATGGAGGAGAAGGGATTTAGGTGTGTCCACTCCCCACTGCTGGTTGCTTTCTCCCTCTCTCTCTTTCTGTCTCTCTCTAGTGAGAGAGAGCAAAACCATCTCCCTGAGGCAGCTGGATCCCACACCACTGACTGTGCAGTAGGAGTACCAGACCTGGTGGGGTGCAAAACACACAGGATGCCCGTGTGTTCATGCCTATGCTCAAAATCCTGAAAGGGAGAAATGAAGTAGAAGGGATTGCAGCATGATCATCCTTCATAGGGGGTGCTTTCTCAGTCTCTTTCTCTCTGGTGAGTACATGAGTCCTCTGGCAAAATTAAAAAAAAAAAAAGAAGGAAGAAAGAAAGAAAGAAGCATAGACACATTAGATCATCATTTTAGCTATTACCTTTTAGCACAAGGACTG
The DNA here is from genome assembly GCA_026018925.1 of Tupaia tana. NCBI lineage: Eukaryota > Metazoa > Chordata > Mammalia > Scandentia > Tupaiidae > Tupaia > Tupaia tana. The sequence continues at coordinate 66,016,712 of JAKSZU010000001.1, forward strand.
GTCCAGCATGTTCTATCATCTTTTTTTTTTTTTTTTTTTTTTTTTAAATCGTGCACTCACCAAGAGAGACAGAGAGAGGGAGTGAGATGGACTCGATGCCGCAATCCTCCAGCCTCCATAGGTTTTTGCCATAGGGCGGGCGCCACTACGCCCCCTGTTCTATCATCTTAAAGGGACAATTTAATTTGTAAGAGATTTCAGCAGCTAACAGCAGCACAGACTGAGCAGAATTCAGGAGAGCATACCAAATGAGAATTTAACTTTTAAAATAAATAGCCTAACCTATTAACAAATCATAGAAAGTTGAGACATTCTACAACTGATATTTTAGACCAGTCCTGCAGCCTGGTGTATAAGGGAGTTGGGTTCCACTTGACCAACTGTGGTTTGAATACCATCCCTTGCAGCTTGAAAAACATGCCAGGCAGACAGACGTGCATGCATGTCCCAACCCCCAAAGGATGAATAAATGAAGTAGAAGAGATTGTGGCATAGCCTTGGTCCATTTTTGGAGGAAGGTGCTTTTTCCCCATCTCTCTGTCTCTCTCTGGTGAGCACACATGCCTCTGGCAATAAAAAAAAGAAAAAGAAAAAAATGATATAAAATTGGTGTTTTAATAAATGATCTGATTACATCCCAATAGCAATAATACAGACAGCTATGAAACTGTCATTTTTCATTAAAGACACCCAAGGATTAGTTACCTATGCTAATAAAAAATATATTTTAAGTTTTGAAAAAAGAACCAAAATATCTAAATTAGGTTGCTAAGTCACAGAAATACTGATCTGTCATCAAATACTATGCACTTTTTTCCAAATGTAAATTGTATAAAATTATTTGCTCCAATGAAAGGGAAAAGTTATGAATAGAACCAACAAATAAACACCACTAAGATTATTTATGTAACTAAAACCCTTATGCTATAATTAAGTAATTTCAATTATCAGGGCCAATTCTTGATCTCTTTCATAGACGATTTACAAATATTAATGAGTATGGTTCTTTTTTTGCTATAGGGCGTGTGCGTTCACCAGACAGAGAGACAGAGAGACAGAAAGAGAGAAATCACCCCCCGGGGGCATGGCCACTCTGCAATCCCCTCTCCTCCATTCTCCTCTCGGAATCTTGGGCACACATGCACACGCGCCCAGCGTGAGTTCTAACCCACCGGGTCCGGGACGCAAACCACGGTCGACTATGTGGGAGTCCAGCGACATAGCCATTATGCTAACTGCTGGTCCCAGTATGGTTCTTATTCTACAAAATATTGTTCATGGGAGTCCAGAAATGTAATATCTAACTAATAAACTCATTTCTTAAAGGTGTTCTATGTGGTATGGGAATATTCAACAAGGCAGCTACTCTGGAGCTCATCAGAGAGGTCATGCATACAAATTTAGAAGTGATCCACACATATTTGATAATATAGATGCTAAGAATAAATGATATAATCCATAGTCAAAGTGGAGAAAGAAGAAAAAAAGACCCAAGACCAACTTCTCTGAGTCAGTGGTTCTCAGATTTTAGAGAGCTTCTTAAACAGATGAGCAGATCCCATCCTAAGTTTCAGATTCAGAATGTTTGCAGGGGTCCCAAGTAAATGGGTTTTGTAGCAAACACTTCAGAGGACTCCACAAGCAGGTATAGTGTGAACCAACCTTTAAGAAACACTATCTTAGACCATTAAAGGAAATATTGACCAATTGGACCTTATCAAAATTTAAAATGTTTGCTCTATGAAAGATCCAATGAAGAGGATGAAAAGACAAGTTACAGAGTGGGAGAAAATATTTGTCTAAATGAATTTTCTAACAGAGTTTTCTGTAGATTGCACCAATGCTGATTTCCTGGTTTGATATTGTACTATAGTTTTGCAAGTCCTTACCTTTGGGGGGAAAATGAATGAAGCATACACAGGACCTGCCTTTATGCTTTTTGGACAACTTACTACACAGCTATAATTTTTTTTCAAAACAAATATTTAAAGAAAAAAAGTCTCTCTGACCTTTTCCCCAATCTTTTTTCTTTCTCCCACTGGTTGGTAGTAAGCTTGAAATGTTTTATTGAAAAGAGCTAAAGTCCAGCAAAGGTCAGCAATTCACAGCTTGTGAAATCTTTAACAACTGGAACTCAAAAGTGGACAAGTCTTGTCTACAATTCCCTATGAATTCAGAGCCAAGTGCAAAAGTTGTTGTCGTTATTATTATCATTTCACTTTCCAAAGTATTATTATGACAGGTACCATAGAAATATTTTCGTCTTCCTCTTATTAATGTAATAGTGAGTGAACATTCGACTTTTAAGGCTATATGATTAGTATAATTAAAAAGCTGAATAAAGTAAATTATTCAGCTTTTTGAGAAAAAGAGAAAAATGGCCACTAGAGAACTATTACTGTCTCAATATGTAGTGCGTACCAGCAAGAGTGTTTTCAGTGTCTCTAGAATGGTGCCTACTGTGAATAATAATACTAATGATAATTGCTAGTACTTACAAGAGAATTACCATGGGCCAGATACTGAGCTTAGCTCTTCATCCTAAGTGGATCAGCTTAATACTCACAACAGCCCATGAGATGGGTATTGTTATTAAAAATGTGGAAACCAGGGAGATTAAATAGCTTGGCCACAGTCAGATCTCTCCAAGGTGCCTAAGCTCAGACTCCATCTACTGAGTATCCTACTGAAATCTTCTTCCTGGTCTCACTGTAATCACGACCTCAACATGCCCAAGGATGAAGGGTTCCCCAGGATACTCTGTAAATGTGAGGGGAATTAAGGACACCGGACAGGGTGTTTAGTCTGATACTAAACATTTTAATGACTAATTACAGTAATAATATCCAGTTATTCCAGTAATGGATGAATAAACATTGAAAACAGAACCACCAGAAGGAAGGTGTCTTACTCTTCACCCACTGACAAGTCTCAATAAATTCAGAGGAAGTAGACATAATAAAATAAGGCCAAGTAAAACCCATGAAAATGGACACAAGTTTTAAGAGAACAAGGTCAATTTTCAAAAATTAGATATTCATCACTGGAAGTTGGTTGTTATCTAATTTCTATTTTCAATTTTATTGTGCATTTTGTTTCTGAAGCCAATTCAAGGATTCATTTTGAATACTTTCTCAACTTTCCCTTTTATTAAGGGGAAGACCCACCAGTTCTAAACCCATCCAAGAATGATGAAACTCGTCTTCCCATTTCAACACTCACAATATTGAACATGTTTCTTGATCAGCTGTTTTGAAAATGTTTTAAGAATTGTAAAAAGTGGGGGTTGGCAGGTGGCATGGTGGTTAAGGAGGGCACTGGACTCTCACTTGGTCAACCATGGTTCGAGTCCCAGATCTAGCAGCTTGCTTTCTCACTTTCTCTCTCTCCCTCTCTCTCTCTCCCTCTGTCTCTCTCTGGTCAAATTAAAATAAGTAAATAAATAAATAAAGTTTAAAAATTATAAAAAGTGGTAAACAGTAATTTAAGCTTCCCAGTGTTATCACAATAAACACATTCCAGGCAGCATACCATGGGCTGTTTGTATTCAGACCATTAGGAAATATCTTTATATTAGTATTTGATATCCAGTGCTGGTTACAATTACAAATTATCTGACAGGTCACATAAATCAGGTGTCCTGAATCATTCTAAAGTGTTATGCATAGACAGCAGTTAATGGCTTTAAAAACATCTGAGGCCAGAAATGGGACCTACTTCCAATACAGAGGATGGAAAAATACTACAACAGAGTATTGCCAGGGCACTACTTTAAAATACCACTCTGGCATTGTTGGAGTCCCGAACTTGGTGACTGTGTGTGTGTGTGTGTGTGTGTGTGTGTGTGTTCAAGATCCAGAGAAGAGAATGGAAGAGAAGGGACTGTGACATGGCCATCCCATCAACTTCTTTCTGTCTCTCCAGCGAGCACATGCACCCTATACGAAAAATCTCTTGAAACAAAAAAGAAAGACCAACTTGGAAGTGTTAATCCTGAATAAAGAACTGGGCTGAGTAGAAACTCCATGTCCCGGTAATAGAGAAAAGCACACGATGTGGTTTCAAGACAGTAGAGACCAACAGGCAAAATGTAATGTGTAAGTTAAGCCCTTGTGGAAATTGAGCTAGGTAACTCAATTCCCTCCTCTATAAGGGAAATAATAGTAGCTAATAATAACTTAGCGAGCCTGACCAGTATAATACTAACCATTTGATTTTAGCCCTCACAACCATCTGATAACAGAGATACCATTATCCCATTTTACATAGAAGAAAACTGAGGCTCAGCTAGAATGATATGGGGCCAAAGCTAGACTCCAAATCCAAGCATTCAAATTCAGAACTTTCCCCTCCCCTCAACCATAGTTACGTCAGTGATTTCCAAACGTGTTTCTTTCCTTGAAGTCAAGTCACTCATTAGAAAGCACAACAATGTGTAGCAACAAGTTGTAAATCTAAAATGAATACATATCTTTATTTAATATCAGATGATCTTAGAACTACCTTCGATAATGAACAAACAGCAAAATATGTAAGACATTTAAGAAAAATATTTAAAAAAAAACTTCAAAAAGAAGAATGTTACACATCATTTGTCTGTGAAGTAAGAAAAGAGATTGTTTTGCCCAGATGATGAATTTGAACAGCAAAACACCTGTGTCCAGTGCTTATGACATAAAAAGTACAGTGAAAGAACTCCTAAAATGAATGTCAAAGGCATGGAAGTTTGAATAAGAATTAACTACTTTGCTTAAATTGATAAATTTGCTTGTTAGATTAGCAGAGATTATAACTGATGCTGGAGGTAGTGAGGATGTGGGGAAACTGTTACTTCTATACCGTGTGGGTGGAAATGTACATAGATGTTCACTACAGTGTTAATTATAAAACAAACATATCCGGAGCCAAGAATTCGTTAAATTACAGCATACTGTATAGTCTGTTAACAATGCAGATCAATATTTATTGATATAGAAGGTATTAGTGATAATAGTTAGAAAAAAACGGACAGCAACATAGCACAAAAGTATAATTCCTTTTTAATATTTATGATCTAGGTAGGTAGATTGACACCAAAGTGTTATGGTTATCTCCATACAGTGAGGTTGAAACACTCATCCTTGTCCTTTTTATATGCCAGAAGGCATATGCATTCATGTATGTGTGTGTGTGTGTGTTAGAGAGAGTTAGAGAGAGAGAGAGAGAGAGAGAGAGAGAGAAAGCATACCCCAACGAGGCACAGTCAAGCCACAATCCCTTCTCCATTTCTCCATTTCTTCAGTATTTTGGGGAAGCACACACATGCACTGGCATGATTTCTAAGATGCTGGAGTGGGGCCAGAATTGCAACTGTGGTCAGCCATGTGGAATCCAGTTCTGTAATGGACTGTGCTTACTCACTGTGCTACAGAGTCAGCCCTCACCTTTGTTCCTTTGAATTATATCCGGGGCTAAGTTCTATCTCCTTACATGTACAGCATACAGCCTTCTCTGCTTTATAAAAGGGAGATCAGAGACTGATCTAGCAAGTTTTCTTTTGCATCTTTCAAGTTTAGACATATTTCAGAGTACCTTTAAGATTTCCTGATGTATGGGACCAGCAGTTAGCATAATGGCTATGTCACTGAACTCCCATGTAGGTGACTGCGGTTCGAGTCCTGGACCCGGTGGCTTAAACTCACACTGGGTGCGTGTGCGTGGGTGCCCAAGATCCTGACAGGAGAATGGAGGAGAAGGGATTGCGGCATGGCCATCCCCCTGGGGGGGTAATTTCTCGCTTTCTATCTCTCTGTCTCTCTCTGTCTTTCTGACAAGTGCACGCACCCTATAGCAAAAACCTCTCCAAAAAAAAAAAAAAAAAAAAAGATTTCCTGATATGTGTTTGACTCTCTCAAGGAACCCAATATGCCACTGAACATCAGGTAGTGTGAAACAATAAACCTAAAGTTAACTTTTAACCTTGCAAAATAAACCAAATGGTGGCCCCCCCTTACTGTGGTAAAACTGTAAACTCTCTTAGGTGTCCGTTTTCTACTTTTTCTTTTCAGGAACAGAATTTTCTCCATTTCACCTCCACAAGTTTTACCTCGGCATATGATCACCCAGTGAGCAACAGTCCTTAGCCTCTCTTACAGCTGAGTATGGCCACTTAGCACGATGGGATCTGAGCAGAAGGATGTGTACAACACGGGGTCACCAATTTTAAAGATGAAAACTGCTTGCCTAATTCAACCTCTTTTCCCAGTCCCAAACCTTTCTAAAAGCAAAATGCAGACGTTCTCGCAGCCAGTCAGCTTCTACCCTGCAGATGAGAACTGCTATATGTGGTGGTGGAAAAACAAGGTAGACAGAGCCTTGGTTTTTGAGTAACCTCTAGATCAGTGGTTCTCAAGCTTCAGTGTACATCAGAATCGCCTGGAGGACTTGTTCAACCCAGAGTCGGAGCAGTAAGTTCCCAGATTTCCTGGTGATGCTAACACTATTGGTGTGGACTAGATGTGGGCAGTGAGAAGCAATGATCTAGATCTACTCTTCTTCTTTTTCTTTCTTTCTTTTTTTTTTTTTTTTTTTTTTTTTTTGTTGTTTTTACCATAGAGCATGTGCACTGGCTGGAGAGAGACAGAGAGAAGGAAGGTGAGAAATCACCCTCTAGGGGGTATGGCCACACCATAATCCCTTCTGCTCCATTCTTTCAAGACTTTGGGCACATGATACATATGCCCAGTGTGATTTTCAAGCCACCACATCTGGTACTCAAACTGCAGTCAGCCACGAAAGAGTCCAGTGCCTTAACCACCACACTACCTGCTGGCCCCATAGATGGCATGGTGGTTAAAGTGCTGAATGCTTCCACATGGCCAACCACGGTTCGAGTCCTGAACCTAGTGGTTTGCTTTCTCACTTTCCCTTTCTCTCTGTATCTCTCTCTGGTCAAATTAAAATAAATGAATGAATAGATAAAATTAAATAAATAATTCTTTAAAAATTTATATGATATATAATATTAACATGTATTTGTCCTTTTTTTGTCCTGAATACTAGGAAACTTCATATTATGACATGTGCCTCAGATTATTTTTTATTGGAGGGCAATGATCTAGACTATTACATGAGTAATGAAGAAAAAGTGGGAGAGACCCTCTGTCTTGTCTGAACAATTGGTTTTGTTTGGATTCTCTTTGTAATAGCTGCTTACTCTGTATCCTGATTATTCTTCTATGCAAAATGTATAATTTCAACTTCCTGGTGGCAAATATTCTATGCTACTCTTCTCTTTCATTCACCCCAACTCATTTTTCTTGTTTTATTCAACCTCAATTGCGTAGTCAGATTAATTATAATCTCTGGTATGAAACACATTCGTATCACTGGGCTATGCATGCTGCCCTCATTTACTCATTTCTCATTTTTAATGCTGTAATAAGCAACCATGAAAGTATCAACCAATGCAAAAATTAGATTTTGGTGATAACTTGTCTACACGATGCATTGCATGCCAAGCAAGTCAAAGATAATACCATATACAAAAATTTTCCATTCTTGTGTCTATTAAATGTTTTTTTCCCCGAGCTCCTCCCTCCCACTCCCTACTGTCCACCCCTCCTATTCTGTTTCTGGTATCGACATTTGCTCTCTGCTATCGCAGCGTCCAGTCTTTCCGTTTCTGCCGTAAAATGCAGACATTCAGTATATATTGAGTGGGAACATACAGTGTCTTCTAAGGTAGGTGCGCCAATTTATTAGCAGAATATAGAATCAGTTGCTCTAGTATTTCTTATTAATGGACTTTTCAATTGCTCCCAGTTGAATGAGTATAAAATGGCAATACACTTTGGCCTCGAGTTGCATTTCCTTCAAATCATACATGACATTGAACATTTTGATATATTTCTTAGCCATATATATATTTATTTTCCATAGCTAATAAAAATTCATACATATCTTTTGTTCATTTTTCTAGTGGGTTGTTCTTTTTTTGTTTTTGGTCTTGATGTGTAGGACTTCATTATATGTTCTACTAACGCATTCATCTCCAGGTATCTAGTGTAAATAAACTGCATGTTCCCATCACCCAGTTTCAAAAATGATCAGTCTTGTGGCTGGCAGGTGGCATGGTGGTTAAGGCCACTGAACTCCCACATGGCAGACTATGGTTCGAGTCCCGGACCTGGTGGCTTTCTCTCTCTCCCCTCTCTCTCTCTCTCTCTCTCTCTCTCTCTCTCTCTCTCTCTGATCAAATCAAAATAAATAAATAAAAAAAGTTAAATAAAAATAATTCTTAAAAAAAAAATGATCAGGGAACAGCAGTTGGCATAATGGTTATGTTTCTGGACTCCCATGTAGTTGACCGTGGTTCGAGTCTCAGACCCGGTGGCTTAAACTCACACCAGGCACATGTGCACGCGTGCATGTGTGCCCAAGATCCCTAGAGGAGAATGGAGGAGAAGGGATTGTGGCATAGCCACCCCTCCGGTGGGTGATTACTCACTTTGTGTCTCTCTGTCTCTCTGGCAAGCACATGCGTACTATAGCAAAAAACAAACAAACAAACAAATCAAAACAAACAAAAACAAACCAAAAACAAAAACGTCTCAAAAATTTTTTAAAAAATTAAAAAACAAACAAAAACAAAAGCCTCTCAAAAAATATTTTTTTAAAAATCAATCTAGATTTATCTATCTCTCCCCCAGCCATTTTCCTGCCACTCTCACAAATTATGCTAAAGCCAATCTAAGGCATCAGATAATTTCAATAAGGTCTCTTTAGATAAACAAAATTCTTAATTTTAATTTAGTCGAATGTGTCAATATTTCTTTTTATATTAAATGCTTTTTGTATCTTAAGAAATCCTCTCCTCTTCTGAAGACCAAGAGTCAAAACAACAAAAACTAAGGAAATTCTTTTCTATAACCAAGTCTGAATTTTTTTCTGGATATTTACATCTTGATCCTTCTGAGAAAATTTTTCTCTTATATAGTGTGAAGTAGGAATCTTTTTTTACTCTTTCTCCTAAGGATAACCATTTATTTTTGGTTCCATTTACTGAATAATCCTCTTTTTTCTATGGATCTGACATATGCCAAAGTTCTAAATGTGAGTGTGGACATGTTTCTAGGTTTTTAAATGTTATTACACTGGTCAATTTATCTATATATTTATGCTGGTACCTCACTGTCTTAATTTACCTAACTTCATAATATAATAGATCCTGATACATGGTAGGCAAGTCCCTGCTCTTACACTAACCTTACAACTATTCCATTTGATTGGCGCCCCTGATGCTAAATTCTTACCCTGCTTTACACTGTTCCCCATATTGCATGGGCACTGGCCCCACACTTAGAGTAAGAACCTCTAAGCATGTGGGTGACAGAAGAGACGCTCAATGAAACTGTTATTTCATTAGCAGTGACAGGAAGTGTCTCTATTGTGACCACTAACAATGCTTAACCTTTACCTGGTAGGGAATTAAGATTTATGACACTTCCCGACTTTTCCTGAAACATAAGAGTGCAGAGGACCCAACACTGGAGAAATGAGGGTTAACAGTTTCATTCTGAAGATAAATCAAAGAAGTCAAATATGCCCTGAAAAAGGCTAGAAAACAGTCATTCCATAATTTACTCAACACATTAGCTCCTACTACATACCAGGTGCTGGAGAGATCAAGGCACACATAAAGGAAATTAATAATCTAAAGGGTCTGAAGTCCAGCTCTTTCTGACCCAGAGAAGGTTCTGTTACTAGCTCTGAGGGAACTTGCCATCACTTGGGAGTTCCCTGAACTCTGTCTTCACCTCTTTACATCATTCCTTTATTAAATGCTCCTCAAGCAAACCTTTAGCTACGCCATCGATTTTTTTGTCAGGGCTTTGGATGAAACCATGGTTTTCTGGAAGCACAAACTCCAGTCTTTAGAAAATATCTTAAGAACTACCTGGATAATATCATTGCCTAACAATTACTAACTACCTTGGACAGCACACTTTATCAAGGGCTAAATGTTGGTTTCAACTACAGTAAAACTTGCCCTCGCCTGTACTCAGTTTGAGATCTGCAAAAGAAGGGGGTCTTTAGTCTGGGGTATTTCAGAAATGAGTCACAGATTCTTGTTTAATGTAATGGGCACTGGACTGAGGGTTCTGAGGGCAAAGAATGGTCAGCTTACTACTGTCCACAGATGGACTTTCCTCCCAGGACAGTCCGTGCCTTTCTATTAGAATTAGAGTCTGCATTCATTCTGCTTATTAGAGCAGCTAAGACAGTGCACCTGTCATAATAACCAGCCTGTCATATCTGCAGATCTGCTTTGTTAAACACACACACACACCTGATTTCACACTAGTTTCCAGTCTTTAACAGTTGTGACTCAGAAGTAAAAAGAAAAAAAAAATATGTCCTACGATTCTAAATGGTATCATTCTGATTGCAGAAACGTCACTCATAATTTACTTAGTCTACCAGAAGAGTACAGGATTCTTTAAAGCAGAGTTGATCAAACATACCATAAGTCTGTTTCAGCAAAATTAATTTTCTGGAATCTCCATCACTCTCCCAATCTCCAAGACATTTGTTTACTGGACATAGATCTTTCTTTTTCCTAAACATAACTTTTCAGTCTGCATTTCCAGTCCTCTTAGCTCACTCTGTATTATGGTAATGTTTGATGTGCAAACCACTTGCTTTTATTTATTATTTTGATTTCGACCATTTTCTTCAGTGGAAACTTCTCTCATTTTGCCTCTCTCTTCTATGTACCCTTGATTCCCTTTCCCTTTATTTTCTCCCCTCCTTGAGTTCATTGTTCCATCAAGGCATAACCTCACCTCCCCCCACATTAACAAAGTGTCCTAAAATGTACTTCCGCTGCTACTCTAAGGACAGGGTTCCTCCCTTCGATTGCAGCGCTCCCACTGGAACTTGGGTTATCCTTGGGGCATTTGATTAGAAGCAAGTGGAGTTGCCCAGGCAACCACTCCAAATTGTCCTAGGATGCCTGGCAAGTGTGTTTTCTGCAGCCTGATGTGAAGGTCACACTAGCCAACCCGGTGACAGTTAAAAGCGGAGTCTCTGTGCAGTCAGCCAAGGGCTCAGAGAACATCCATCAAGATGAGCTCAATAACATTTGCATAATCATAAAATTGTCAGACTCCCAAGGCCATAAAGACCCACAGGAGTAGACAATTTTAAAGAGCCAAAGACATCAGATTTGAAAATGAATAACAATAGGTGAGTGTGCTAAAATCATTAAAAAGAATGCTTTAAAAACCAACCAGATGGAATCCAATCACTTTGCTGGTGAAAGCACTTTAGCTACTCAAGCTTTTTCATATGATTTAAAAGCAGTTCTACCTTAAGGCAGCACAATAAACCAAAGGGCCTGGAAAACGTCACTCCATACCCTTTAATTTTTACATTTTTCTTAGATAGATTGTTCAAAGCATTATTCTCAAGTAGCAACACCCAATTTGAAAAATATGCCCATACCCACTAAATTAATGTTACATCTGACTAAATCTCAATCAAAGTTCAAATCCAGTGGGGAAAACACCTACAAGACAGAGAAGAAATCTGTGTTTCTAATATATTAATTACTCTCACAAAACAATAAGCCAAAATGGGAATGTCTGTATAGAAAAATGAAAACAGAACATGAAGTAATCAATTTACCACAAAATTCAAATGGCCAACATGATACATAAAAATACTGTTTGAATAAGAAAGATGCAATCTAAAACAATGTAAAACCACTTTTCACATGACAGATGTATAAGGAATCAGAAATAACTTTTTAAGAAACAAATCTCCCAAGCCTTTAACATATGTATTCCTTTAAGAAGTTATCTTTCAGGGACCAGCAGACGGCATAATGATTACATCACTGTACTCCCATGTAGTTGACCATGGTTCAAGTCCCTGACACAGCAGTTTGTGACTCATGCTGGGCATGTGTGCATGCATGCTCAAAATCCTGAGAGGTGAATGGAGGAGAAGGGATTGCGGCATGGTCATCCCCCATGGGGGGTGATTTCTCACTTTCTTTCTCTCTGTCTCTCTCTGTCTCTCTAGCGAGCACACATGCCCTATAGCAAAAATCTCTCTCCAAAAAAAAAAAGAGGAAGAAATAAATTATCTTTCACATATAATCAAGTAAGTGCACAATTGTGTGTACAGTGTTTACCACACTATTGTTTATTCTAGCAAAAAAATCAGGTCATGACCAATGAGTCCAGCAAATCTTTGCAGCAATTCTAAGTGATGATAAATACATAGTAAACATGAAAACCCTGGGAAAGGTAGATGGTTATAAAACAGCACATGTAGCATGACTTCATTTTTGTAAAAATAAATAAATAATTTATGAAATATACGTTCTAAAAGCAAAACTTAAGTTTTTAACACAAAATGTTATCTATAGAAGGATTGTGGTGATTTTTATTTCTTAAAAGAGGGGCTTTTTCTCCCCTACCATCAACAAATATTACTTCTTAAAACAACAGTGAATGTATTGAAAAAGCATGGCACATGTACTCTATAGAATACTATTCAGTCATAAAAAAAACAAGACCCTGGCATTTGATAGAAAGTGGTCGAATATGGAAGATTTATTGCTGAGTGAAGCAAGCCAGGCTCTGAGAGATATTGTATGTCTCCACTTAATATATATTGGCTGTCTGCACTCTGTGGTAGAGACTGAAAGATTGGCGGATATAAAAGCAATGAAAATAGTTATGGACACTGGAGACAGTGTGAAAGAAGGGTAGGAGAGGGGAAGAGTATAGGGAAGGAAATCAGGGAGAAAAAATAGGCAAGACATTTGTGGGACACAGAAATGGTTTATTGTCTGTTGATGATAGCATGTATAGTATTCTCAACTGTACTGGTCTGAGGTGTATTTCATGTTGGGTAAATTCTCTTTACAAGCCAAATGATGTATAGTGATCAAATGTTTAAAACAAAATAAGAATAAGGATTTTTTAAAAAAGTGGCTGGGCCAGCAGGAGGCATGGTAGTTAAGGAGCTGGGCTTCCATATGGCTGACTGCAGTGACTGGTGACTTGCTTTCTCACTTTCCCTCCCCCCCCCCCGCCCGTGTGTGTGTGTGTGTGTGTGTGTGTGTGTGTGTGTGTGTAAGAGTGTGTGTGTCTGGTGAGTGCATGTGCCCTGTAGCAAATTAAGAAAATAATAATGATGATAAAATTAAATACATATATTTTTAAGTTACTTTAAAAGGGAAATCAAATCCCACATGAAGATAGCGGCTCAAATCCTTGGCTCAGTCAGCCTGAAATACACCAGGCACATGAGCAAATGTCCAGGATCTAAAGGGCAAAAAGACTGCAGGAAGAAAAGAGATCATGGCAACACCAGACCCTGTGCATGGGGGTGGAGGAGTGGGGGGAGGGGGATACACCTCTCTCTCTTCCTCTCTCTCATTTACACATGTGCTCCTATCATTAATAAATAAAACAATTTAAAAAAGACATTGTAATTAATTTTCATGCATAGCAAGACTTTGCTTTTTGGGGGGGGGCAAATTTTGGTTTTAAGCCAAGATTATGAAATCTCTCTGCAATATCTGAATCTCTATGAATTAGAATGTATCAATAGAATATTTAAAGACATCTATGGATGGACAAGAGATTAAAATGACATTACCAGCATCAATTCCTGGAAGTCAGGCCAGTGACTGGGAAAGCTGCAGCCTGGGATTGCTCGTAAGAGGACATGCTGTAAACTATCACTGGCCACAAACTCCTAAAGGTCACTTTTCAGCAGATGTTTTCCCTCCTTCCCTTGCATTCCCAATCTATAATATAATACAGAAAAGGAGAGATGCTGCAATGCAAAGGAAATGACGAAAGTGTGCACACTTTCAAACACAGGTGTTCAACTTACAGTGGTGTTGTATTCCATAAACCCACAGTAAATGGAAAATACTCTTGGGTGAGAATGCCTTAAATACACCTAACCTACCAAACATCATAGGTGTTCTTAGCTAAGTCTACCTTAAACATGCTCAGAACACTTATATTAGCCTACAGTTAAGTAAAACCATCGAACACAAGCTTATTTTATAATCAGGTGGTCAATTTCTCCTGTAATTATCAAAAATTATACTAAAAGTGGGAACCAGCAGTTAGCGTAATGGCTATGTCGCTGGACTCCCACGTAGTCAACTGAGGTTCGCATCCTGGACCCGGTGGCTTAAAACTCACGCTGGGCGCGTGTGCTTGCGTGCCCAAGATCCTGAGGGGAGAATGGAGGAGAAGGGATTGCGGTGTGACCATCCCCCCTGGGGGGGTGATTTCTCACTTTCTGTCTCTATGTCTCTCTCTGTCTGGTGAGCGCACGCGCCCTATAGTGAAAATCTCTCCAAAAAAAAAAAAAAGAAAAGAAAAATTATACTAAAAGTTAATAACATAATGACTTGTTGCCATTGCCCAGCGTCATAACACAGAATTGTACCACATATTACTAGTTCACGAAAAAAATCAAAATTCAAGACTCAAAGCATGGTTTCTCCTAAAAGGGTATGACTTCCGTACCATCACAAAGTTTAAAAATCCCATGTCAGACCCTGTGAATCAGGAACCGTCTGTTCAGCGCTCCCTGTGGTTTACTGAAGGAGAGGATGTAAGAGCTGTGCCCATGAGAGGTCACTTGATGGCACAGATTTGGGCTCAGGAAGGTCGAGTCTTTAATTTATATCTGTTCTGCCAGGTGAACGTATCTAAAGCTTGCTACTTTCCAACTCTTTGATTATAAAACCAGACCCCCACCTCACCCCAAAAAGCATGGTCAGTTGGCCGAGTCCATTATGCTACTTGTATCACTCACTAACCAAAGCCACATCTTTTAAACTCAATCCACAACTCTGTGGAATAGACTGGACCTGGCTGATGAGCCAAGTCCTATCTTCAAATGGAGAATTAGTTGAAACTATTTGCAGATATTTAGAAGCTTACTATTTAGGAAAGAGTAATTAAAATGTGTAATAGGCCAGCTGGTGGTATGGCGGTTAAAGTAGCTGGATCTGATGTGGCCAACTAGGCGGTTTGAATCCTGGAACCAGCAGCTTGAAAAAGACACTGGTTGTATATGCCTGCATGCCCAAAATCCTGAAAGGAGGAAAAGATGGAAGAGAAGGGATTGCATTGTGGCCATCCTCCATTGGGGGAGGGTCTTCTCTTTCTATCTCTCTATCTCTTTCTGGCAAACGAATGCATCCTATGGGAAATTTATATATATATATATATAAAATGATACACACACACACACACACACACACACACACACATATATATAGAAAGAGAGAAAGAGAGAGAATGCATGTTAAGGTGCTAGATCCCACATGGCCAATTGAGTGGTTGGAGTCCCAGACCTGCTGGACTAAAAAAAATTGTGCGCATATGTGTATGTGCCTAAAATCCCTGAGAGGACAACAGAACGGGGATAGTAGCATGGTCATCCCTCCTGAGGGGTGACTTCTCACTTTCCCTTTCTCCTCTGTCTCTCTCCAGTGAGAGCATGTGCCCAATATTAACAACAACAACAAAAGCATAACGTATACATAACAAACAAATACTTAAAATCAAATAATTCACCTTAGGTTTATTCTTATATTCACAACAGATTTTGTTCATGATTTCATTTACCCTTGCAGAATGCTTTCCTTCTATTTCACTCAATAATGAAACATTCACTTGTTAAAGAGCTGTACAGTTATTTTACAATGCATTCCTTTAAGTAGTATTACATGTTTATTAGATGTTTCACGGTGATGTTTCTACCCTCTGTGAAAATAGTTGACAATATCCTGTGCTCATCCAAACTTAAAACAAAAATGTTCTTCAAATTCTTTATTTTTATTGAGGTTTACACATCATACTTTTACTTCCCTCTCTCTCAAAGAATTTTCTAAGTGGTCATCTTGAAACTACACACAGTTGGAATTTTCAGAGACTGCTTTGTGGTGGGTAGAATTCCCATTTGATATTAATAGCTTAGTTGAAATAGCCAAGCCCCAGAATACGGAGGGAAACAAAGGGGTTCTTTGTCATGGAGACTGCTTGAGCAGCCTGGGAGGCTGAAGAGTCAATTACCTCTGAGCTAAGCCTGTCACAAAGACAGCATTCTGGGCGACCCTGGCTTTAATGGACACACTCCAGTTCTCCCACGAGGGAGCCACACTCCAGCAACATCCTGTTACTGCGTCTTCCCATAAAGCTTCTCCGCAGCATCCGAAAAACCCAGAACTGACAGGAGAATCCCCCGTTAGGAGATAATCCGAATGTCAGCAACGTAAGCAGAACCACAAGTGGCAGAGTAAAGCTGCTTGTACAACTCAATGATGGCGCTTCTCGACATCACATTTTACTTTCAAAAGAAAGTCATTTTAATTCCTGCATTTTTCTCTATAAAACTAAATAAGGCTGTGTATCTATGATACATACACACACATATATAAAATAAACAAAGATTTCAAATTACAATTACAATTTTGCTCATTTTTAACTTAAAAAATATATATCAAGTTAATCCAGGGGAGTCAAATAGGCACAATGAAAGTTGGTTTCTTTTCTTTCTTTCTTTCTTTTTTTTTTTTTTTTTTTTTTTTTTTTTTAGTTTCTGCTTCATGTTTGTTCCCCCCTCCCCTTTATTCATGACAGAGTATGTGAGAATGAGAGAGAGCAAGAAGAGCACCCCTCACAAGATCTGGTCACACTGTGACCAGTGTCCTGGCCCAGCAGATCTTGGGCACTTATATGCATGACTGCATATGAGTTTCGGACTGACCAGAGGAGAGATCAAACTGTGGTCACCAAGTGGAATCTGGCTCCTCTTGAGTAGTGCATAACTGTTGTGCGATGGAGCTGGCTCTAAAACTTGTTTTTTTGTTTTGTTTTGTTTTTCTGAGAGGTTTTTGCTATAGGGTGCATGTGTTCACCAGAAAGACAGAGAGAGACAGAGAGATAGAAAGTGAGAAATCACCCCCCAGGGTGGATGGCCACGCCGCAATCCCTTCTCCTCCATTCTCCTCTCGGGATCTTGGGCAAGCACGCACACGTGCCTGGCATGAGTTTAAACCACCGGGTCCGGGACTCGAACCGCGGTCGGCTACATGGAAGTTCAGCGACATAGCCATTACGCTAACTGCTGGTCCCCCTAAAGCTTGTTTTCTTAAGCCTCGGTCAAACTAGTTTTCACATCACAGCATTCTGTTACATTGACACCCTGGGTTTCACCAACAATAGCTATGTGTTACTAAGTTGGAACTGCGTGAGGACAGAGATATCCCCATGACCAGCTCATAGACCAAGCTGCATGACCCCATCCTCTGTCAATATCTTCAGTCTCTTTCTTCAGCAATAAAAATCTTCAAGCCTTCAGTATTAACCACATGTTCATGTTTCTCATGTCTGCAGACCACTTCCTGGAGAAGTCATGAGTCTGTTGTCCTGAAACAGTAGCTAGCCGTGGGGATGATGGCAGAGGTGGTTATCCAAGCCTATCCATCCTATTAGTATTTACTGTTGACAGTTCAGCATATTGAATATGGTATACCACGGTGTTACTAATTCCTCCTGACACATGAGGTTCACCACTGGAACCTCTGTATACAAAATGGTCTTGGATTTAATAGCATGTAATTAGTTCCTGTTACATTCTAGAAGGAGACTCTTGCTGGAAAGGGTTCCAAAGAGATGGCTTTTCAGCAGCAACATGCTGATTATGAATAATTACTTGCTAAGAATGAACCATTCAGAGATTGATACAGAATTCAGCTTCTCTTCCCCACAATCCAGTGTAATAAGTAGGACAAGACTCACTATCTCTGATATCTTTTGCATAAATGATACCTTTGGACTTTCAGGTAGTATCTGTAGAACCCAATTGTTTTGCAAATAATACCCTTGGGTTATATAGCTGGATTGAAGCACGATGAGTTTTGAAATTGGTCTTGAGGTTTTGATATTTGGCTTTGGCACTTACCATTTTTTTTATTTGTGATAGGCTATTCAACTTTTATGCTTCCATTTCCTATAAATATATAAAATAGGGATTAAAAAACCTCCAAAATGTTTTGAGGATTAAATGTAAATATAGAAAATGCAGCCAAAATAATTCTTAGTATTCAATAAATGATAGCTATTATAAAACCTCATTTGCTTTTCTTTTAAAAAATAATATTATATATTTGTCTCACACTTCCCTATGAAGGCCTCAACCAGAAAGATGGGCCAGACGGATATTATTACTCCCAATTTACACTTGAGGACAAAGGATCAAGAGGATGACTTGACTCTTGAATGGATGCATCACTTAGGCATTTCCCACTCATAAAATAAAATCTTTAATTATCCATCAAGCATCCTCTTTAAAAGCACAGTTGGGTTGGCCTTTTATAGCAGGGACAAATTCTATCATGTTCTGGTCAAAGAAAAGGGAAATTAAATTTGTTTGGATTTCAGAAAAGCACTTGCACTTTTAAAAACTCTGTGCAAGTACTTTTCCGACTGAGTGTATTCCTATGCTTTGGGTAGAAACCCAAAAGTGGAATTTCTGGATCATATGATCATTCTATTTGTAGGTCTTTGAGGAACCTCCATATTGTTCTCCACAGTGACTATACTAATTTACATTCCCACCAACAGTATAGGAGAGTTCTCTTTTCACCACAACCTTACCAGCATTTAACATTTTTTTTTGTTTTGTTTTTTGTTTTTTTTTGGAGAGGTTTTTGCTATAGGGCGCATGCGCTCGCCAGAAAGACAGAGAGAGACAGAGAGATAGAAAGTGAAAAATCACCCCCCAGGGGGGATGGTCATGCTGCAATCCCTTCTCCTCCATTCTCCTCTCGGGATCTGGGGCAGACGCACACGCGTCTGGCGTGAGTTCTAAGCCACCGGGTCCGGGACGCGAACCGCGGTCGACTACGTGGGAGTCCAGCGACATAGCCATTACACTAACTGCTGGTTCCCCATTTTTTATTGTTTTAACCTTAGCCATTTGACTGGGTTTGGGTGGTATCTCATTGCAGTTTCAATTTGCATTTTCTTTATGATAAGAGATGTTGAGCAAACTAATATACAGTGTATTCATGCTGGGAAAATTCACTTTACAAGCTATAAAGATATACAGTGATTGGATTATAAAAATAAACTATTAAAAAAACTTAGTTTTAAATTAGTTCCAACTTCTTGATAAATTGTCAGAACAGTACAACATCCATACATCCCCTTCACCCAAAAGCTTTATTGAAGTTTTGTCAATTATCCCAATGACTCCTTTATAGCAAAATGACTTAATCCAAGATTATTCATTGCATTTAACTGTTATGTCAGTCCTTAGTCCTTCCTTGAGCCTCACAACTTTTAAAAATAACTGATTTTAGGGGCTGGCAGTTGGCACAGTGGTTAAGGACGCTGGGCTCCCACATGGCCGACCACAGTTTGAGTCCCAGACCTGGGGGCTTCCTTTCTCACTTTCTCTCTCTCTCTCTCTCTCTCTCTCTCTCTCTCTCTCTTCTTCTGTCCCTCTCTGGCCAAAATAAAAAAAAATAAATGAAATAAAAATTTAAAGAAATAATGCTTAAAAATAGTTTAAAAAACTGATTTTAAAATAATCACAGACCCACAAAAGTTGCATGAATCGTACAAAGAATTCTTAGTCCTATTTCCCTTTCACCTAGGTACCTAATTGTTCAATGTCCAGCATTTTTCTGAATCATTCGAGAGTAAATTCTGGACAGCATGCTTCTTCACTCTGTGTCTCTCCAGTAAGCCCATATGCCCTATGGAAAAACTAAAAAAAGAGAGAGAGAGAGAGAGAGAGAACACATTGCTGTGGTCTGCTGATCCTACAAAGAGTGGGATAATAAATCACCTAGGCTATCACGTAACTATTTTTTAAAAACCCATTGCTTATCAGAGAGCCAGCCCGCTGCTTGGACTACTAGATTAAAACCCCTCACTTCAGCTCCTCTTTGGCAATCCATTTGGAACCCCTCCCTGCTTTGGAGTTCTGTTCTTCCTTTCCTCTCTTAGTAAACTGAGCTTTGCTAGTGCTCTCTGTGTCCACATCTCTAATTCTTCATGAGCATGGGACAAGAACCTGGCTATCTTGAGGTCCTGAATCTAGCACTGGTGTTGGGCCTCACCCCAATATCCCGACCGACATTCTGGCACCAAATCATGTCTCCCTCACAGTCTATATGCCAGTCCCACCTAATTTTAGGCCTACGACATATTTGTCTATCCAAATGCACCACCGTAAGACCTTGAAGTACAGAGTGGTATTTGCTCTACTTGTGTCTCCACTGCCTGGCTCAGAGCTCAGTAAATGTTTGTTATGCTAATAAACAAAAGAGCATCCATGGAAGACACAGTTGTTCCCTTATTAGAAGCACTATACATAAAAGAGTCAATTTTCATGGAATTTTATCACAGATTCACATTTGAAGTAGTCACACATTTGTTTTGGATAATAGAGTAATGAGGTTATTTGGCATACTTCAGAATCAGTTAAATCTCTTTTACATAGATATTATTTCCATAGTTAATAAGAATCACATTGAATAAAAATTTAAATACCATTCCCAAAACTCCAAAAGTACCAAGATTTTTGGTTTTGTTTTTTTCTAAAGGTTAAGTTTGCTTTTAAACTGGTGTTTTGTATCACAGTTTTATTTGATGATCAATTTTATGTGTCAACTTGGCTGCAGGCTAAAGTTTCTAGTTACTCATTCAAAAAAAATTTTTTGAGAGGTTTTTGCTATAGGGCACGTGCGCTCACCAGAAAGACAGAGAGAGACAGAAAGACAGAAAGTGAGAAACCACCCCCCCCGGGGGGGGGGGGGGGGGATGGCCACGCCGCAATTCATTCTCCTCCATTCTCCTCTGGGGATCTTGGGCACGCACACACACACGCCCGGCATGAGCTTAAGCCACCAGGTCCCGGCATGAGTTTAAGCCACCGGGTCCAGGACTCGAACCGTGGTCAACTACATGGGAGTTCAGCGACATAGCCATTATGCTAACTGCTGGTCCCATTCATTCAATTATTAACCTATGTGCTATTGTGAAGGTATTTGTGGATGTGATTGAAATACATAATCAGTTGATTGATAATCTCCTAATAAAGGACATTATCCTATATAATCCAGGCAGGTCTGATTCAATTAGTTGAAACACTTATGAGCAGAACTGGAACTTCCCTAAAAAAGAAATTCCCTAAGAAAGGCACTCCACCCTATGCCCTAGAACTCCAGCCTACTCATCTTGACAGTCTGCTTGATGAACTGACTTCATACTTTCCTGGCCAGCCCCCTTAATCATTAAGCTAATTCCTGCAGTAAGTCTTTTATCTCCAGTTGTTTGCTTCTCTGGTAGAACCCTGACCAATGGGCTATTTTCAGAATAAAGGGGGAAAGAGATGCAACACCAAACAGTTAACAAGATCTAAATAAGGCCTTCACAATTCACTTCCTTATGGAGTGGGAAGTGTTCAAGTTCCTAGAACATAAGATACCCCATCTTTAAACATAAGTACAAATACACATAACATATGCCACGACTTCTGTCCAACTGCATTCATTATACAATCAGTTGGCAAATTATTTGCTATGAGCACTGGAGAAGGAATGGTGAGCCAGACAGGCAAGACCCCTGCTCTCAGGGAGTTTACAGGCTATGGGAGAATCAGGCATCAAACCAGTAATTATACAAATAATGATAAGCATAGTGAGCTCCAGGAGGTAGAGAATGCTACTGGAATATTTAGTAGGGGAATCTAACCAACTGGAGAGGGCTTCTGGGAATGTCACTGGCAGAACTAACCTGAAGCTAAGACTAGAAGTGTAAGCACGCAGTAGTGGGGCAGAGCATAAGAAGAAGAACATCCTGGGCCAGCAGGTGGAATGGTAGTTAAAACAATGGATCTCAATTGGCTGACCTTGTAAATCCAGTCTCGGACCTAGTGGCTTGGAAAAACACTTTGGGCGGGGCCAGCAGGTGGAATAGTGGTTAAAGCATTGGACTCCCTCATGGCTGATCACAGCTGGAGTCCCAGATCTAGTGATTTGAAATGCACTGGGTGCATGTGCATGCATGCCCAAAATCCCAAGAGGAGAACAGAGGAGAAGGGATTCGAGTTGGCCATCCCTCCTGGGGGGTGCTTTCTCACTTTCTGTCTTTCTGGCTCTCTGGCAAGTATGTACACTTTATAGCAAAACATCCCTAAAAAAATAATAAATAAAAATAAAATAAAATAAAATAAAAACCTCTGGGCATGCCCAACATCCTGAGAGGAAAACAGAAGAGAAGGAATTGCAGTATGGCCATCTCTCCCTCCCTCCTTCCCTCCAGGAGATGATTTCTCATTTTTCTCTCTCTCTCTCTCTCTCTCTCTCTCTCTCTCTCTCTCTCCCCCCCCCCCCACTCTTCTGTCTCTCTATCGGGTGAGTTCATGCATCCTACGGCAAAAATCTTAATTAAAAAAAAAAAAAAATGGAAGAGCATCCCAGGTACAGGGAATCACAAAGGCCCTAAGTAGGGAAGGATCTAGATGAACTCAAGAACCTAAGCGAGGTTAGTTCTATTGGGCTGGTGTGAATTAGAGATGGAGAGCATACGAGTTCAAATGGCCACACTAATGAAAACATTGATCTTTAACTGAATAGCAATGGATAATCATTAATGCATGTTTAAGCAGACTGTGATATGATCAAATTTGTGCTTTAATACTTTTCCAAAAGTGGTGCATAGTTTGGAAGGGAGCCAATGGGATTTGAGAAGATCAGTTACAAGGGATCGCAAAGGCCTTGGCCTAGTCCTGGAAGGAAACAATGGGGTCTCAAGAGGGCATGCTCGAGGGCAGGTGATGGGTATGGAAAGGAGTGGTTAGTAGTAGGATCAATAGGACATGTAGCTGTGTTGGACAGTCTCCCAAGTTGAGCAGCCAGAACAGGGTTGGGGAAGGCAGATTGGATAGAGGAGATTGTGGTTCTGTTTTGGAAATGCACAAGTTTGAAATTCCTATAAGATAACCTTTTGCAATTCCTATAACATAACCATATGCAAATGTGCATCTGGAATTCAGGAGAGACCTGCTCTAGATAAAGAAATTAGAGATTTGCTAGCAGAGTCAGAACTTGATGAAGTCCAACAGGGAGGAACTATAAAATGAGAAGACCTAGAAAGGAGCCCTGAGAGCACTAACATTTTAAGTGGGTAGAAGAAGATGTTCCAAAAGAGTCCAAAGAGGAGCAATCAAGAGGGTTCGTATTTGTACAATGTACATTCATTAATAGAAAAAAACCTTTCCAGTGAACTATTTTATTTTAACCTCTATGTTCAAAAGGATATATATTTCCACTGAAAAGGAAATAACCAAGCATAAGGGTAATAATTTGGGGAAGAACCCAATTTGAAGAGATATAAATAATTTCCAGCCAAGGATTTTTATACAATAGATACTCCCTGAATGATTACTGTTTGTAGTAGTTATTCAGTCTTCAGGTCAAACTGTACTTTCTGAAGTCACTTCTAATTAACACTAATGGTTTGGCCCTTTATGTATAATTAGTTCAGGCAATTGGTTAGAAGGCTCACCATAGAACACATTGCTTTAATCTTGAAAGTCACTGTGTGTCACATTATTCTAAGAGTGCCTTGCTTGAAAGAAAACACTGAACCAATAGAAAGTACTAATTTTAAAAAGCTCTAAGAAGAGTGCCCTGGCCCCCCAAGGAACCACACAAATTAGTACAGGCTCAATGACTGAAAGAACTTGGGCTTTGGGAAAGGACTCACTTAAATTAAATTGCATTTTTTAAGACTAAGAATACTTCTTGCCTTAATCATCTCTGTTAGTTCAGCCATGATCTGTCAGAGAAAGTTGAGCAGTGTGCTGAAAGGCTCTGAAGGCAATTTGTCAGGACGCCTTATTGTGGTTTATGAAAGCAGGCCCAGCAGAGGCCCCATAGATCCAGCAGTCACAACAGCATGATGCACAAGTGGGAGTTTCATGCATATTTGATGATGCCGTTCTTCTCCCTCGTGTGTTGTTGCAAGGCAGCCCCCAACTTACCAGTGGGACTTGTGCCAAAAAGTTGGTTTTGCTAATCTATTACATGGGACTCGAAACATATTTTTCCTTAGAAATGTCTGTTATAAATGGTGGCATTCAGGCCATTTGCTAAGCCATAATGGAGCTTGACAAGTGCTCCTAAACACCATTCATAACAATGCTTTTACAAATAGCACACACTGAGTTACACTAAGCATTCCGAGGATGTATCTTTCACCAGCAGCCATCCCAGGATGGAGGCAGTGTCTCCCCTCCTAGTACCAGGAAGAGCTCATCTGACTCCAAGCTGGGAATATGGGCAGAGGGTAATGGCAGGGCAGCAGTGAGGCGCTGGGGCTGGTGTGTGCCATTGACGTGAGCCAAATCCAAAAATGAGGAAGCAGGGGAGTTCCTCAGAGTAAGGAAAGGCAAAACCTCAAGCCCTGGTAGAGCTGTAGGGATGAGGGGATGAGGGAATCATGACTAAAATGACATCAGGTCAGGAAATAAGCAGCAAGTACTAGAAATAATCATGTTCTGGTAGCAGCTCTGAGGAAAGAGGTGGTTTAGTTATTATTTGCTTATCATCAAACAGTTGAGAAGGAAAAATATATTCTCATCAATATTAGCTCTGAGTCAGTCTCTTTTTTTAAAGAACTTATTTATTTACTTATTATTATTATTATCATTATTATTATTCTTTAATTTGACCAGAGAGAGACAGAAAGAAAGAGAGAGGGGGAAAGTGAGAAAGCAAGCTGCCAGGTCCAGGACTCGAATCACAGTTGGCATGTGAGAGTCCAGTGCCTTAACCACCATGCCACCTGCCAGTCCTGAGTCATTGCCTCTTAAATTAGACTTTCTCAAACCCATTATTTTCTAACTTTAAACAGATTTCTGGTATATTTGGTATCCTCTCAGGATTCTTTCAAAAAACTCATTCTACCTCCATCTCTAGTGTTCTCCCCAGATATCCCTAGGAACTGTAACTCAAGCTCCACACACCTGGCATTCTCACTTGCAATCTCTCCATTTGTTTCTTTATTTTGGTGTTTGCTATAAGTCATATGTGCTCACCAGAGAGAGACACAGTGAGAGGGAAAGTGAAAAATCATCTCCTAGGGGGCATGACCATGCCACAGTCCCTTCTCCATTCTGTTCCCAGCATGTCAAGCCACCAGGTCTAGAACTCGAACTGCAGTCAGTCATGTGGAAGTTCAGAGCCTTAACCACCATACCACCTGCTAGCTGCTCTCTCTCTTATCTTTTTTTTTAATACCAGAGGGAATGTGCAAGTGCCAGAGAAAGAGACAGAGAGAAAGTGCTTTATGCCTGCTTAGGCCACAATCCCCTTTCCTCCTTTCCTCCTTCCTGTTAGGATCCTAGGCACACATGCACAGGCACCTGTTGTGTTTTTCAAGACACCCCAGGGCCAGGATTCTAACTCCAGTTAGCCATATGGAATTGCCTACACAGTGCCAATCACTGAGCTATGGGGTCGGCCCACAGCTGGGGTTCTAACAGGTGACTGTTCCTGTAGAGCTATAATATCCAGATGTTCATAGAGTCACTGCAGCATGCATCTTCTCATGGCAGGTATATTCACAGCTGGCAAAAACAACTGGAATAAGCTTTTAAAAAGCACTCACTACCCTGATGATATGATACTTTCTAACCCCCTGAACTTGTGGATATTGCCTTTTGGCCAAAGATGGAATTCTACCTTCTATGACAATGAAATATAACTAAGTGAAGGAAACTCCAGTCCTGGAAAATCCATGCAATTATATGTTTCTTTCTAAGAGAGAAGCAGAGGGCGTTTGACACAGAAAATGGAGAAGACACACGCAAAGGAAAAGGGGATATGAAGAAGAGCAGAAATTTAGGGCTCAAGGCTCAAGGGCAGAAATCCTTCCTTGCTTCTTCCAGCATTTGACGACTGCCAGTACTCCTTGGTGATCTTTGGGAATGTGGCTCTATGAGCTCCTTGAGTTTTCCCAAAGAGCTGGAGGGCTGGGGAAAGAGGATCAGAGAGTGACAATATCCTATTGAGGGTGTCTCTCACATGTGCTATCATGAATAAGATCAATAAACTTTTCAAAAAAGCCTTTGGTAAGCAAATTAAACCCTTTGGTACGTGACATAATATGAATCAAATTTTCTATCCTTTTCTTCATCTTGAAAACTAAAGGATAAATAACATCACTAAGTATAACTAAGAATATAGGTTATGCTGCTGTGGTCTCATGCTCTGACTTTTTATTTCACTGGTCTACTCAATATGTAGGAAGACTATCAAGTAATGACACTAATTTTCACGTGTGGCTTGTAACCCAATCTCGCTGCTATGCCATACTCTAATCTCTGACTGCACAATTTATATAATATCTGGATTTTTGCTTTCCTTTATATTGACATATATGCAGTGGATTTTTAGCCATACAAAAACCCAAGAAAGGTGTTTTTTGTTTCGTTCTACCTACTGGAAAATAATCCTTCATGCAAGACAAAAGGCAGATGCTCAAAATAGCCAACAAGATAAATCCTAATTGCATGGCCTTCAAGTATTACATCAATGGAAGAATTGTGGAAAAATTAGATAATGTGATTAACCAGCATATCAAGACTGGAAAGGTTACATACTAACTTGATTGTAACTAGATTTTAACAATTTGAAATGTAACTTTAAGAGATGGCAGAATTAATACTTCTTTGTTCAGCCCTGGATACTTTCATAGCCAAGTGCCAAATGCTTCTAAAGTGTGACAAATGATCATTCTAATTAAACTGATCAAACACTTAGCTGTGCTGCTCAGTGATATAATGCCCTTAAGAGGATTAGACAGACAATTCTGGAAATATACAAATCCATTGTGTTTGTTAATGAATTCGTGTTTTAATAAGTGGCAACACGTAACTTCTCATTCACCCAAGTCACTGACCCAAAAGTGATTTTGATATACGGGATATATCTTCTCCTACACTGTTGCTTACTTCTTTTGCTCTCTATACAGTATTTTTTGATGAAAGAACTTTAAATATAGTCCAAGTTGCCATTTTTCCTATATGATGAGTTCTCTTTATGTCTTGTCCAGGAAATCTTCACTTACTTTCCTTTCCTGGAAGCTTTGTTGTTTTATCCTTCTCAGATCTACAATCTATCTGAAAAGGTTCTTAAAAATATAAGATTTGCCGAGAAGAGAATGGAGAAGGGATTGCAATGTGGCCATCCCCTCTGGGGGGTGACCCACTTTCTGTCTTTCTGTCTCTCTCTGTCTTTCTGGTGAGTGCACACACCCTATAGCAAAAACCTATTCAAAAATAAATAAATAAATAGGATTTATAGATCAGATAAAATTCTAGTAGTTCTTCCTCCCATGTCACTTTCTGTTGTCACCATCTAAGGCTAACTATATAGTCCCTTGTTTCTTTAAGGCCTTTACAGCCCTTCCCAATACCGTAGAGACCTTAAAACTTCTGAATCCTTTCTCCTTCCTATCCATAGCCTTCATCTTGGTTTGTTTCCCTTTCCTGTATACTTAATCATGAGCTGTCACTTCAACCTTTATCTTTTTAACACTCTTTTTTTATTTTTTTTAAGTTTTTGCCATGGAGCATGTGTACCTGTCAGAGAGACTGAGAGAGGGAAAGTGAGAAATCATCTCCAAGGGGAATAGCCTGCAATTCCTTCTCCTTCAGCCTCCTCTCAGGATTTCAGGCATGCACACACATGCACCCAGTGTGATTTTCAAGTTGCCAGGTCTGGGACTCAAATTGCAGTAAGCCATGTGGGAGTCCAGTGCCTGAACCACCATTCCAACTACTGATCCCTCTTTGTAGCACTCTTAATTCCCCTGCTCACTCACTCAACCCAAATCCTATCGTTAGCAAGAAGAAAGTAGTATGGGCCAGTTAGTGTCAGAGCTACAGGGAACTAGATTTGAAATCTGACTGTACAATTTACAGATTACAGGAATTTGACAGTCTCTTAACAAATTCTCTTTTCTCATCTATGAAACTGAGAAGGGCTGAGGCTGAGGGTGAAGGGAATGGAGGTAGGGGTATGGAGGTGAAGGATGGACAGTATCATCCAACACCTTGTTAGCCTATGGTAAGGATAAGAAATAACATATTTGTGTAAGACTGGCACATATTAGGCACTGAGTTAATTATTTTTATATTTATTTATAGCAGCTTAAAAAGAATCAATGAGTCAATAAAACCACTAGCCAACTCAATCAATCACTATGAACATTGCTAGAGAAACTCAACATCTCAGCTAGGCTTTCAGTGGTAAGTCATCTTTTTTATTCACTGAATTCATCATATTAACTTTTTTTTTTCTATAAGGCGCGTGCGCTCACCAGAAAGACAGAGAGAGACAGAGAGACAGAGAGTGAGAAATCACACCCCAGGGGGAACGGCCACATCACAATCCCTTCTCCTCCATTCTCCTCTCGGGATCTTGGGCACACACGAACACGTTCCCAGCGTGAGTTTAAGCCACCACATACAGGACTCAATCCACAGTCGACTACATGGGAGTCCAGCAACATAGCCATTATACCAACTGCTGGTCCCAGTTATATTAACTTTTACTACGACCTTTTTATTTATTTTTTTCTTTTTTTGGAGAGGTTTTTGCTATAGGGCGTGTGCGCTTGCCAGACAGAGAGAGACAGAGAGACAGAAAGCAAGAAATCACCCCCCAGGGGGATGGCCACACCGCAATCCCTTCTCCTCTATTCTCCTCTCGGGATCTTGGGCACGCACGCACACGCACCCGGCGTGAGTTTTAAGCCACCAGGTCCAGGACGCGAACCGCGGTCGACTACGTGGGAGTCCAGCAACAAAGCCATTACGCTAACTGCTGGTCCCACTACAACCCTTTAATACCTCCACTTCACTCCTCTGACTGCCTCCTCACTTAACATATCTTTAAAGGACTTCTGTTTTTAGCTAAGAATGAAGTGACAAGGACCAAATTTACCTTCCTGCCTGAGACAACCAAAACATGGACAAAACATACAAAGAAAAGGTAAGGAAAATAATTGTACCAAGGAGGTAGGAAAGAACTGAGGTTTTATCTGTACATATTTGCAAATCAATACTAATGTGTATTATTTGCCAGGTCAGAATAGTTTAGGAGCCAGGCATGTGATGATCAGTACAAGTCTGGCACAGGCTTGGACGCCTCCCTCAACTTTGAGAACCTCAGTTTCCTCATCTACAAAAAGAGAGAGGTAGACCAGATGACTTCTAAAATCCAGCATTAAGGTAATGCTGGAAAGATGAATGTGATAGTTCAGCCTCAAGTATGGAGACATTAAGAAAATATGATTATAGATATTCTGGGTATCTGCTCAACATAAAATATTTTCACAGAACTCCCAAAAGAAGCATTACTTTGAAGAATGGCCATACTTTCCTTCTCAAGTTGTCATCTGAACTGATTTTATGAAAATCAGCTGCCTACCAACTGCCAATTCCCAACACTGCCCACCCATATTTTCTTAGCTAGAGAACTAATCATGATTCTTACTATTTTTAAGCCAGAAAGGTGAATTTAATCTTAGTTTTTGACAAAACACTAATACATATTTGTGAAGATTATAATTTTTAAAGAATATTTCTTTGGAACTCTTAAAGCACTTCTGGAATTCCTAAAAAAATTCCATCTATTTTACAGAGAAAATTTTTAAGGAATTATAGAAAATAGCATTATTAAGGAACATCCACGAAAACATTCTACCACCACTGTCAAAAAGAGGTTGAGCCAGCCAGTACATGAAGGTTCAGGCAGCTGGATCTCACATGGCCTGCGGTGTGGTTCGAGTCCCAGACTCAGCAGTTTGAAAAACACATTAGGTGCATGTGAGTGTGTGGTCAAAGCCACCAGAGGAGAAGGGATTGTGGCGTGGTCTAACCCTGGTGTGTGTGTGGGGGGGTGATTTCTCACTTTCCCTCTCTCTCTCTGGCTCTCTCTGATGAGTGCATGCACATTATAGCAAACTAAAAAGTAAAAATAAAAAATAAAGAAGAAAAGGATGAGACAGATTACTAATTTCCTGTTTTAAGTAGTCATCAGACCTATACTGTCAGAGGAGAAAGGAAGAAAGTGACATCATGATTTGTGGGTAGTTTTTAAAAGATTCTGAAGAAACAGTGTTGCTTGCGTTTTAACTCATCAGTTACTGATTTGTAAACAAATGTCAATTGGCCTGTTTTAAACCAAAAAATAAAAAAGCATCTAAAAAGCTACAGTACCTCCAACTTAAAGAAATGTGTTTTCACCTTTGTTTAATTGTTGGTTAAAAAAAAAAATGTAATCCCTAAACCTTATCATTTCACATTTTTGGTCAGCTCACAAGAATAATTAGGCATTCTTCTCAAAGAATTTTTCAAAAATATGTCTTATGAAAAGAAAGAAAGAATTGTCAGTTAACTACCCTATAATGGACCTTTTGAGACTGGAAGTACAGACTGCTATGCCCAAATATATGTTTTCCTTTAAAGTTTAAAGGGGAAAATCTACAAGTTTTTTCTTCAGTGTTCCCAAAGATTACAATGTAAATATAAACTAAACAAACCTATAATTAGCATTTCTAATGGCAAACAATGAACAGTATAATTTATATGAACCAATTAACAAAAAATTATATACTCAACAACTCTTTTTGAATGCCCACTATGTACAAGACTATGTGATGTGGGAGTTAAAAAGATGAATAGATAGAGCTTTCTAGTTCTATGAAAAGTTCTTTAATAGCATTAGTTTTAGAGATTTAACAAATGAAAAAAAAAAAAAGACTCTTAATGGTTATCAGTCCCGCTGAGGCTCCCCTTGACATCTGAGCAGCTACTCAGAGAGAGTTATAGGGTGAAGACTCAGTATCTCAAAGAGCCAGGCAACTATACGATTTAACCCCAAACCCAGGCAATGAAATTAGAAGGAGGAGAGTGCGAGGAAAGACATTAAGGAGAAAAATAGAGAGGTATGACATTTATGGAACACGGACATGGATTCTTATCTGTTGAAGATAACATGTACAGTATCCCCAACTGGACTGGTGAGAAATGTATTTATGTTGGAAAATTCACTTTATAAGCTAAGTGATGTATAGTGATTGAATGTATAAAATAAAATATGGTAAAAATTCTAAAAAGAAAATACAAAATAAAATGGAAGAAGTACATCTTAAAAAGAAAATTAGCGTGACTTCTTCTGAAAAGACTTAGAAAAACATTTAGTAGTAAATATCCAACCATCCCTCAGGAGCAACTTAACAGGAAAATTAAGTGTATAAAACAGGTAATGGCTGGAGAAGAGAGAAGAAAAGGGGGAAAAAATGTGAATTTTGATTTGTTTAAAGTGAAATTTCTGAGCCAACCCATGACATGGTAGTTAAAGCAGATGGAGTCTTCATGGCTGACTGGGGTTGAAGTCTGGACCCAGCAGTTTGAAAAACACACTGTGTGCATGTGCATGCATGCCTAAAATCCCAAAAGGAGGGAGAGAAAGAGAAAGGACTGAAGCATGACCATATCCCATGAGGGGTGCTCTCTCACTTTTCCTCTCGGTGTATCTCTGTCTCACTCTAGTGGGTGCACGTGCCCTCTGGCAATTTTAAAAAGCAGAATTTCCACAATAAAATCAAAAATAAAATGCTGCTTTTGGATACTGTTACATGGATGCTCTCACTGAAGAAAATCGAGTTTTATGTTCTTGCTTCTTTTAATCACTAATAGGATGATTTTGGTTATATTTTACTATCTGACAGATAGAATTTATACACAGAGCATAGCAGAGCCTGTGTTAAGGATCCAAAGTGTCCACTGGATATATGCTGCATTTGATTTCTTCTCAGAAAATAAAAAGTTTATACATTGTCATTATGTAACAGTCACTAAACACCAAGGCTGCACTAAATGCTGAGGAGTTATACAATGTTGAACTCAAACAAAATTTTCTTTTTGAATATTTATCCATTGCCTGAAAAAACTTAGATCCAGTTAAGTTGTTCTTGGCTGTCTCAGTCGTATCCTTTTAGGACATGACAGAAATCATAACAATGACTCCCTAGTACTGCTGGCCACATTTGGTGAGCCCTCATTATGGGCTTGAAAATATAGAACACCTGCCAGAACAACACAAGTTAGGTCCTAATAGTGTCCCCCCATGTCATAGATAAGGAAATTACCTGGGGAAAGTTTCTTAATCTCATTATGCCTCAGTTTTCTTATCTTTAGAACTGAGCTAAAATGGTAGCATTATTGTGAGATTAAGTGAAATAATACGTGTAAAATGTTTAAACAAAGCCTGACACATGGTAAACTGCACGTTTGTCAGGTAGTATTTGGTGTCTACGTTTCTCATAGGACGATTCTTTCTACTAAGCCCTCTCATACAGTCTTTGTGGGTGAAAATGATTTTAAAATGTCTTAAGGGCTATAT
Source organism: Tupaia tana (assembly GCA_026018925.1). NCBI lineage: Eukaryota > Metazoa > Chordata > Mammalia > Scandentia > Tupaiidae > Tupaia > Tupaia tana. Next base: position 66,049,239 of record JAKSZU010000001.1, read on the forward strand.
TGTTAGAGGATATGTAACAAAGTCCTCAAAATATTCATATCCCTTAATCTAGCAGTTCAAGGGAGTAATCAGAGATCCATACAAAGATCTATAGAGATGGCCATTCATCAGGTTCTGCATAATACCAACAAACCACCTAGAGGCCCAACTGGAATTAAGTAAAATATAACATGCGAATAAAATGGAATATTCTGCATCTTTAAAAAGTAAATTTAGCTAAGAAAACAGAAATAGGTCAGTGGTTGGCAGGGGTTGGGGTGAAAGGGGGATGAATAGGTGGAGCATAGAGAATTTTTAGGGCAACAAATCTACTCTTTATGATGCTATAATTCTAAATAGATATCATTATGTATTTGTAGATATAATTACGTATTTGTCCGAATGCACAGAACGTACAACACCTTAATGCACCTAATGTAAATCACGGACTTTGTGTGGTAAGGATGCATCCGTGTAGGTTCATCCTTTGAAACAAATGCTCCACTCAGCAGGGAGTTGCTAATCGTGGAGGCTGTGCTTGCATGGGGGCAGGAGGTGCATGGAGGGACTGGCAGTACTGCCTGCTCGATTGTGCTGTGAACCTAAAACCACTCTAAAAATCAGAACCTAAGAGAACGAATGACAGACGAAATATTCATGATACACTATTAAGCATAGTAAAAGAACGCGATTTGAAAAAAATTGAAGGGTATTTTCAAATGTTGTAAGTTGGTTTCTAGAAATATTACAGGCGATTTTAAAATACACTTTTCTGTGTTTTGAAATTTTTCTACGATGAATTGGTATCACTTTAATAATCAGGAGACATTTCTAGGACTTTCTTTTTAAATGTCATCCAAATTTCAAACCAAAGTTATTTTTTAAAAGCATATCACTTAAGTGGGAAAGGAGCAACGACTAACACGAACTAATGCTTCTAACATTTCCACAAATTGGGAAAATCTCACCAATTACGTACAATGTATTCATGCATGCATTCATTCATTCATCCCACAAATGCTTTCTGAACATCTTGTATGTGCTAGGCGCTGAGAAAGCAGCAATGACTAAGCTAGACATTAAAAATGGAAAGATGGGAGTCAGCAGATGCAGCAGTGGTTGGGGCTCCACGTGGATCCCACATGGCCAACTCCACACAGTTTCAGTCCCAGACCAGGAGGCTTGAAAACCATGCCAGGTGTGTGTGCATGCGTACCCAAAAGTCTGAGTGAAGATGGAAGAAAAGGGATTGTGGGATGGCCATCCGCCCTGGGGAATAATTTCTCTTTCTCTGTCTCTCTCTCTGGCAAGTCTACACAAAACCAAAAAAAAAAAAAAAAAGAGAGAGAGAGAGAGAGAGAGAGAGAGAGAGAGAGAGAGAGATAGATGAGCAAATACTACAGGAAGGCGCTGTGCTCAGATGGGAATGAGCTGCTGCATGACGGACATCCTTTAGTGGAGGGCAGGGAAGGTCTCTCCGGCATTTGAGCTGACACGGGAAAGATGGAGAGGAGTCTGCCAAGCAAAGGCTGGGGATAAGTGTCCTACAGAATGAAAAAGAGGAAGTGCCAAGGCCCTGAGGTAGGAATAACTCAGGTTTATTTAAGGAACAGCAAAGTGGCCAGTGTGCCTGGTCATTAGTGAAAGTCGGGTCTTAACCAGCCTGTATCTAAAATGCCTGAGAGAATAAAGTTGTACAAAGTCTAGTCAGAAAACAGGTTACTAAGCAGTTATTATCTAAAATTGGTTAAGAGTCCAGGCTTCGGGGCCAGACAGGCGAGGTTAGAATCCAGCTTATCTACTTACTAGCGATGGGTTGTGACCTGATCACCTTCCTCTGAACTTGGCCTTCTCATCTGTAAAGCGGAAGCAACAGTATCTACCACAAGTCTTTAATCCACAGTATAATCATTTCAAGGGCTCACAAGAGTGCTTGCAGAAAAACATGCTAAATGAATGGTAGCTAGTCTTAAAAGTGCTCCTTACAGAACATATTTTTAAAAACTCCTAGAAATTTCACTGAATATGAATCAAAGTGATACTAACAGATTATCTCCTATGTGACTAATGAAATTTCATTATATATTATTTTGTCAAAAAAAGTCAATGTTGGCCCAAGCAGTAGGGCACTGTCATGCAAGGGTCAAGGTTGCATGTGGGATCCAGGTTCAGTTCCCAGCCCATCCCAAACAGACCAGGTGTGGTGCTGTTTGCCTGTGGTCCTACTACCTGGGAAGTTAAATCCAGAGGACTATGACATGGCAAGGCTCTGTCAAAAAAAAAAAAAAAAGAAAAAAAAAGTCACCTTCCCTCATAAAATAGAAAGAAAAGCCTGTGAGTTCCTAACCAAATCTTACTGGCCCCAAGGAGGATAGAGAGGGGATACTGTCTACTAAATACTCACCTTGACATTTAGGCTTTTTTCAAATTCTCATTCCCCTTGACATTTCTGACATATTTCTGATAGTCCATTTCTCTTCCTAGAAATTCTTTCCTCTCTTGAGGACATGATTTGAGGACATGATTCTAAGTCTTTCATCTATTAATCTAATTGTTCTTTCTCTCCCTCCTAGCTTTCCTCCTATCCTTCCTGTTTCTTAAAAAGGTCCTCAGTTCCTAAATTTCTGTATTTTTATTTTTAAAAATTTTAAAAGAGGTTTTTGCCTTAGGGCATGCGTGCTCACTGGAGAGAGAGACAATGAGAGGGAAAGTGAGAAATCACCTCCCCAAGGGGGACGGGCACACTGCAATACCTTTTCCTCCATTCTCCTTTGTGGATCTTGGGCATGCACACACACACACATGCCCAGAATGACTTGTAAGCCATCAGATCCAGGACTTGAACCGCAGTTGGCATGTAGGAGTCCGGTGACATAACTCCTATGCCATCTCCTGGTCCCAGCTCCTACATTTCTGTCTCTAGCCTTCTTTCTTAGCCATAAAACCTCCACAGATCTTTCTAGCTCCCAGAGATACTCACATCACTAAGTCACATTCTTGGTGCAACACTTACATCATTACACTATTAAATTATGTCTTATCTTCCCTATTGGGTGGGCAAGTTCTTGAGAGCAGAATCAACTGCTTAATTATCTCTCTCCCTTAAGTTCCTACAACCTCTTGAACACAGCCATTGCTATAAGTAACTAAGTGAGTAAGCATATAAAATACTTTTAACACGTTAGTAACAGTAAAATAGAACTTGGAAAATACTGTTGACAATTTCCTTGTCACTCTCAAATTAGCTTTTGATTTGTAGACATAAGAGGCATTACGGCTGTATTTCTATTTCACATAATTTTTCTAATTAATGAATATGAATATATCTAATTTTCGATTTACCTGCCAAAAAGAATAACAATTATGAATTTCTTAGAACAATGTGCCTTGTTCTAAGAAATATATATGTGTGTCTTTGTAATAACTCACTGTATCTTTCTAATAACACTATGTGTTAGGTACTATTTTTACATTTCCTATTCTACACATGAGGCAACTGAGGCAAAGGAGGGCTAAGTGACTTATTCGAGGTCACACAGCTAGACAAAGCCAGCACTTGAACCCAGGAAGCCTTGATCCCCCTCAATACTTGAATTCCTAAGACTTACCTAAATAGTCATTCATCATTAAAATCTAACTTTGCATTAACATTTTGAATGCAATTAGACCTTTTGATAGAAGTATTCATTCATAAGCAATGTTTTTCTGCAATATAAGCAAATGTTTTATTAACTACATCAAGTTCTGACCAAAGTACACACCTATAATGTGCTAGGGCATATTTCATAATGTCAATTTTGCATTAAATATTACAATTTTTTAAGTTACCGTAGCTTTCTGTGAATGCTCAAAAGTGTTACCTGTCTAGCATGAAATTCTCTTGACTAATAATGTAGGTAAATTTATATCTCTACATAGATACTTATATTTAAAAAAAACAAAGAATTTTCATAAATATGCACCATAAATCGCACTACTGTTCCTTTGCCCCAAGTGTCACAGAGGAAAACCTTAATAATGTTGTAGTTTTGTTGAAAAATAAAAATGTAACATGTGATCTTAGGTTTCCAAAGGCTATATTTAGCTTTCATTTTTTACCACTAGGAAATATTCTCTACTACTACAAGGTATGCTTATTCTCAGATGTTACTATACTACTTTAAGCTTTTAGATTAATAAAGTACTGACAGAGAAGTCTACTATTAAAATGCACAGTGCACTTTCAACAAAAAGAATTCTTAATATTTTATTAGCTACTGTTGGTAGAACTAATTTCTCATCAGTTAATTTTTAAAGAAAAACTATTTCTGTCTTTACCAGACACTCTCCCCCCAAATCTGATTGTTTAAGAGTAAAATCTTATCGACTTCAACCATAAAATGAATTTGTCCAAACCAGTCTTTTTTTTTCTTTCTCTTTTAAAGAGTACAAAATCTAATGTCCATGTCTTAGTCTCCAACAGGCTTTTCCCCCTAGACCTTGTACTATTCCTTTTGCTGGGAAGGAAACTATACCCATCTTTTCCCATCATTCAGGCTCAGCTGAAATGCTCTAACCTAGCACAGCTCTGCCCGCAAGTTCATCCAAAGCCCACTGTCACGGGTTGAAATGTGTCCTCCGTTACCTGTTGATGATAACATGTATAGTATTCTCAACTGGATTGATCTGAGTTGTATTTCATGTTGAATAAAATTCTCTTTACAAGCCAAATGATGTATAGCAATCAAATGTTTAAAAGAATAATAAGAATAATAAAAAAAAAAAGAAAAGAAAAAAGTTCATGGCAAAACAAACAAAAAAAACCAGTATGCCAATAATTCAGTATAAAGAAACATAGCCGGTAATTCTACTTAGTAGTCTGTAAGCTCTTTTCCGTGGAAGTACATCAAAAGAAAAAAAAAAAAAGGGGGGGGAAAGAAAAAGAAATGTGTCCTCCAAAAAGATACATTGTAATTGTACAACTGGTACTTTAAAATGTTACCTTATTTGAAAATGGGATTGTTGCAGAGTAATTCATTACAATGAGGTCAGACTGGAGTAGAGTAGCCCAGTAAGCCATCATGACCAATGTCCTAATACGGAGATGCACAGACATAGAGACAAAGGCACATGGGGAACACCGCCACATGAAGAAGGAAGATTGCAGTTATGATACCACAAGCTAAGCAATGCCTAGGACCACTGGAAGAAGCAAAGGTAGATCTACCATGATTTTTAACTTCTCACTGTCAGAACTGTGAGAGAATATATTTCTGTTGTTATAAGTCACCCATCTGTGATAGATATGGAAGCCCCCACAAATTAATATATTGACCACCCCAACTGCTTTCTGCCCCATCAGTCACTTTTATTGTCCTCATGTTTCTTTTTTTTACATAGACTTTTGTTATAGGGCACGCGTACTCACCGGAGAGACAGAGACAGAAAGTGAGAAATCACCCCCCCAGGGGAATGGCCCTGCCTCAATCCCGTTTCCTTCATTCTCCTCTCAGGGTTTTGGGGATGCACACACACACACACACACACACACACACACACGCCCCGTATGAGTTTTAAGTCACTGGGTCCAGGACTCATGGTCAACCATGTGGGAGAGCAGAGATGTAACCATTATGCCATCTGCAAGTCCTGTCCTTGAGTTCTTAACTTTATCTAGACAACACTGCTTTATTGGCTATCTTTCTTCATTGGAGTATACATGCCATGAGAACAGGAGCCTTTCCTGACTTCAGAACCCTATCTAGCACACACTAGGTACTCAAGAGATATCTTGTCAAATAAATTAATGATCCTAAGAAAAGTGACAGGACTAAAGAATGTCATAATGATAATTCATTTCCAGTATTCTCAATAAGGGTAAACCTTCCCATAATCTAATAACAAGGTCCAATCCTGATTTATCTAGCACCAAGTAAGGCTTCATGCTATCTTATCTGAAAAATGAAACTCTGAACTAAAGAAAAACAGCTTCAGCAAAATGAGAGCCAAGATGAACTCTCTCTACTCACTGTTTTTTTGTTTGTTTTGTTTGCTGTTTTTTGTCAGAAGATGGGCAAACTCACCAGAGAGAGAGAGAGAGAGAGAGAGAGAGAGAGAAACAGAGGCATAGAAAGAGTGAAACAGAAAATATCCCGCTTCCATGGGGTGCGACCGTGATCCTTTTTCATCCATTTCTCCAGCGCATCAGGATTTTAGACACACGAGCACACACACCAGACATTTTTTTCACACCTCCAGCACCAGGATACAAACTGTGGTTGGCGGTGTGAGATCCAGTGTTCAATGCACAGTGCTTAACTGCTGTGCCACAGGGCCAATTCCAGAAACTGAGATTTTCTACTTACGTTTCACAAACTAATTTTTTGAAAATGCATAATGTTGGCCATTTAAGAAAAATTACTGAATGTAATAAAATTATAATTTGCATTGGATTTCTAAGTCATTTCTGAATTTTGTAGCATCACAGTGACGTTGGTATTAAATCAGTTAGCACTAGTCAAATCCACAATAAAAATGTAGTTAATTTGGTTTTCTGGTTATTTGGATTCTAAGTAAATAGGAACTAGTTTTTATAACTTTCTATAAAAACTTTCTAATTAATAATTATACTTTCTAGCTACACAGGACATAGTTCTAATGGTTATGTCGCTGGACTCCCATGTAGTCGACCATGGCTCAAATCCCAGACTGGGCAGTTTAAATTCATGTCATATGCATGTGCATGTATAACCAAGACCCTGAGAGGAGAAGGGAGTAGAAGAGATTGCGATGGGCCCATCCTCTCTAGGGGGTGATTTCTTGCTTTCTGTCTTTCTGTCTATGTCTTTCTGGCACATGTGCCCTGTAGCAAAAATCTCTCTAAAACTACTACTGAATAATAATATAATATAATGTAATATAAATATATATTCATATATATGAATATATAATATATATAATATATAATATAAATATATTTTATATAAATATACTATATAATATATTTTATATATTTATATAATATATTCATATGAATATATATTTTATATATTATATAATATATGTATATGAATACATATATTTTATATATAATATATATAAAATATATATATTTATATGAATCTCCTAAAGAAATGTAGGTTAAGTATTAACTCATGTAAGATTATATCTGCTCCCAAAATTCCATTAGGAAGTAGATACACTGGGTATTCTAGTTAAGGATCAAATGTATCCTGAAATTTCAAAAGCCCTGGAAATTTATAAGGTCTTCCAGATACATCCACATGTCCTCTACAAAGCCAAGCCTCCAAAGGTCATTCCTTCTCTTCTACGGTGTGAGCTTCTCTGACTTTTCCCCAATCACTTCTGTTATCCTTTGCTCTTCAAATTACCCGGCTCTGATAACTGAAAGTTTCTTCTGGCATGCCATTACCTGACTGCTGCCTGTTCCTCCTAGTTTCCAAATAAATGTGTTTAAGAAAGACTACAACCATAAAAAAAACTCAGAACTTATGTAGAGAAAAGGCATGCATATTGTTTACTCAATTCATTTATTAGAATGCATATTTAATCCTAACTTTCTGTCTAGAGGCTTAGGAAACGTGCGGCAGGTAGCTCTGCTCATCACCAAGTTTTTCCTTTTTAGTACAACTCATAATTATTTTATAATTGTTGATTAAATTCCTACCAACATACAATTAGTCCTTCCAAAGTTATAACCTACCAGCCACTCAGCTGATAACTTTGCTTTCTCTTCTTACTATTCTAAATCTTAATATTTGATACCTCTTTGCAGGCTCTAGAAGGACAAAGCCATGATGAAATAATCACTCTTAAGAAAGCATGTGGGATTCAGGATGAGCAGATGGCAGAGCCGTTATGTCATTGGACTCCCACATGGCCAACCACGGTTTGAGTCCCAGACTCAGTAGCTTGAAAATCACACTGGGCATGTGTGTAGGGGTGCCCAAGATCCCAGGAAGAGAATGAAGGAGAAAGGATTAGGGTGTGGCCATGTCCCTAGGGGCTGATTTCTCACTTTCTCTCTCACTTTCCTCTCACTGTCTCTGTCTCTCCATCTCTCTCCTTGGTGAGTATATATGCCCTAAAGCAAAAACCTCTAAAGAAAAAAAGCTTGTGGGATTACTCCAAAGCACAGTGCTTAAGCCAGATCGCACATGCTGACTGTATCATGAATACTGCTCCCACGGTGTGAAAAACACACTAAGCTCATGCAGTGTGTATATTTAAAATCTGATGAGACTGAGAAACAGAGAATGGATTGCAGCATGATTGTGCCCTGCTGAGGCGTGCTTTCTCCCTCTGTCTCTGTCTCTTTCCAGTGAGTATAGTTTTTAATTGTCAGAGGCAATTTAAAAAGTTAAAAAATTAAATTAATTTGACAATAAAAAAACACTAATTAACAATTTAAAAAAAAACACTTTAGCCTATTAGACTGGCAAATGTTATGACATTTGTTAATAATATCTTATGGTGATGGGGCCAGCAGGCAATGTGGTGGTTAAGGTATGGATTCCCACATAGCTAACCAAGTTCAAATCCCAGACTGGGTGGCTTGAAAATCATGACAAATACATTTTTTAAAAATCTTATGATACGGGGACCAGCAGTTAGCATAATGGCTATGTTGCTGGAGTCCCACGTAGTCAACTGCGGCTCGCGTCCCAGACCCGGTGGCTTAAAACTCACACCGGGCGCGTGTGCGTGTGTGCCCAAGATCCCGAAAGGAGAATGAAGGGGAAGGAATTGCAGCATGGCCACCCCTCCTGGGGGGGAGGGGTGATTTCTCGCTTTCTCTCTCTCTGTCTCTCTCTGTCTGTCTGGCGAGCGCACGTGCCCTTTAGCAAAAAAAAAAAAAAAAAAAAAAAAAAAAAATCTTACGGTAGCAAGACTTTGGGAAAACTAATAAGCTCATACATTGTTGGTAGGGGTACAAAACGGTACAGCATCTATGGATAGCAATTTGGCGATACCTACCAAAGTTTAAATTTTATCTACCTGCTCACTCAGGAATGTTAAGAAATTTCATACAGATATATTTGAACTTTGCAAAATGAATCTCAGAGACATTTACTGCAATATTGTCTAATGGCAAATAATCAAACAAACGTAGGTAAAACTAAATATCCATCAATATAGGATTGGCTGAATAAATTAAGAGCAGAAACAAAACTAAATAGCTGTTATAAAGAATGAGACCACTCTATATTTGCTGCTATGAAATGATCTCTAATATACATAAGGAAACGAACCAAGGCACTGAGTAGTATGAAGTCATTTGTGTTAAATAGGAATGTGTGAGTTTATTTATGCTTGTAACTGTAAAGACTGTCTCTGAAAGTTTACACAAAAAACTGGTAGTAGTGATTGTGTCTGAGGGAAAAAAACTGGGGACAAGGAGGGAGGAGGGTTCTTACTGTTCATCCTTCAACTCTTCCGAATTTTTAAATGTGACTATATAATCTATTTAAACCAAGATGGTAATGTTTTAATTTCTTGAGGATCATTTGCACCAATAAAAACTGTTGAGTAATTGTAACTGACAGAATGCCTTTGCAACTTTGGGGTCCATTCTGCTGATAGGAGAACCTGGTAGATGCCAGAAGGAATCCCCTCACTACCACTCTGACAGGCTAACATTCAAACAGGAAGGAAACTAGAAGCATTTGCCCTTTGGGACAGAGTTGGCACACGTTGGTTCTCTAGTTGCTCTGCACTTGCCACTGTGCCCCCAGCTAAGTGGTCTCACTGGGTCAGAGCCTAAGTAATATCAAGTAGGATTATGATACGGATGAGAGTTCAGGTACAACAGACATTAAAGATAGTGATGGCAGAAGCCTGAGGCTGGGCGAGCTCAGAAATGAAGACAGTATTAACTGCTACCTCAACCCCTTCAAACGCAGCTTACAGGCTGCCCCTTAACCCAGTGGTTAAGAGCTGTACATTGGAAGCTGGATCCCACAAGGCCAACTGCCATTAGAGTCCCGCCCCCAGCAGCCTGAAAAACCACTCCAAGCACCTGTGCATATGTGCCCCAAATCTTGATGAGATGGAGAAACAGAGGAAAATGGATTTCAGTATGGCCATGTCCCATTGCGTGGGGAGGAGGGGCGTTTTGTCTCTCATGTGTTCTTTCTCTCTTATTCTCTGGCAAGTACACCAGCTCTCTGGCAACAACAAAAATGTGGCTTACAGTGGTAACACATAGAAGAATGTTATTTTTGAGATCACAGCCTTGAGATTATTTGCTATCCCTAAGGTTTGGTGTGGTGTCCAAAAATCTACATTTTTGGAGAAAACCTTTGGTTCTGGGAGCTAGTTCTGGGAATCACTGATCTCTTAATCTCATTTTTAAAAAATTTCATATTCATTCACTGTATATCATTACAGCATTCAAAATGAATTTTCCCATCCAGAATACATACACTGAGTTTGGCCCAATCAAAGACATTATCATACCTCTTCTCTTCAACAGATAATTTTCCATTTTGTGTTTTTTAACTGTTTTACTTCTTTTTTCCCCCTTGATTCCCTCCATTTCACCCTCTGCCATGTCTCACCCTCTGCCACTTCCCAACCTCCTCCCACAGTGTACACAATTGCTCTCTATGCCTTTAATATTGTCCAATACTTCAGTTTCTGCCATTGAGTGTAGATATTCAGTATATACCAAGTGGGGACATACAATCCCTCTCTTTCATAGTCTGGCTTGCTTCACTTAAGAGTAAGTCTTACATATTTGTCCATTTTCTGTCAAATAATGAGTAATATTCTGTAGTGTATATGTGTCACATATTCCAATCCATTGGTCTGTTTATAGACATTTGAGTTGGTTCCATGTCTTAGCAATTGTAAATAATGCTACAACAAACATGAACGTGCAAGTGTTTTTCCTACTGCATACATTCTTATCCTTTGGAATACCCAGGAGTGGAATTGCTAGATCATATGGTAATTTTATTTGTAGGCCTCTTTGAATCCTCTCATTTTAAAGATAGATTATTTGAATCACCTCATTTTAAAGATAGATTATTCCCGTCATCCCTTGAAATATCCATTACCCTACAATAATTTTATAGTAAAGTCCAAAACCTTTTATGGTATTCTGCTTTGAAGGACATGTACTTAATTTTTTTTGTTCTTTCTTTTTCCTTTTTTTAATTGCCAAAGGGCATGTGTGTTAGCCAGAAAGAGAGAGAGAGAGGAAAAACATCCCCTAATGGATTGTGGTCATATAGCGATCGCTTCTCCTCCATTTCTTCATCCCGTCAGCTTTTGGGCACACCTAACAGAATGCATGTGCACACACATGCCCAGTCTGTTTTTCAAGCTACTGGGACCAGGATTCAAATCATAGTCAGTCATGTGGGATCCAGCTCCCCTAGTCACCAGACTACAGAGCCAACCCCCATAGGTTAAATAGTTAAACATTGCATTTCTCTCATTATAAGGTTAGAATAATTTAATATTTGTAGATGTTATTTGTAATTCCTTTTCTGTGAGCCATTTGTTCACTTTTTTTGTCCCTTTTCCATTAGATTATCAGTCCTTTTTTCTATCAATAAATAAGAGCTATTTGGGTATTAAGGATGTTATAAATGGTTTCTTCCAAGTGTGATATTTACCTTCTGTTACATTTGCTATTTTTCTTAAATAGAGCTTAATTTATTAGTCATTTATCTTATGCCTTCTGTATTCTTTGAATTATTTTAATTTTATTCATCATTATTTTTAATTTGCTATAGGGCACATGTGCTCGCTAGAGAGAAAGAGAGAGAGAAGGAAAGTGAGAAATCAAGTTGCCAGGTCCAGGACTCCAACCACGGTGAAAGTCCAGCACCTTATGCACCATGCCATGGGCTGGCCCCTGCCTTCTGTATTCTTCAAGATGTTTCAAGTCTATTTTGAAGTTTAGAGGCAGTCATCCTCTTTAATATCTGATCTCCGTAAGTCTTCAGAATCACACATTTATTTCTCTGTTGACACTTTTTAAAATGAGACTGAAAGACAGGCTGAGATTTCATTCCCGTCCACCTCCTCCGCTGACCTTCAGGATAATGGAATGCACCACAGAATATTACTCATTATTTGGCAGAAAAGGGACAAATATGTAAGTAAGACTTACTCTTAAGTGAAGCAAGCCAGACTATGAAAGAGAGGCATTGTATGTCCCTACTTAGTATATACTGATACCATTATCCTGAGCTCTACGAATTTTGCTGTTCTTTTTTCTCTTTCTTCGTAGAGTTTCGTGTGGTTTGGCCTCCCTTGGAGATTACAATCTATAGTTCTTGTTTTCATTTAAAATTTATTGAGATCAAAAAAGAATTTCATTAATGTCTCTTCATAATCAACATGCCATTCCCAGTATACTATTTTTTCTATTCTAAGGAAATCATACAACAAAAACTGTTCCTATTTGTTGCTCGATGGGGTGAAAATATGCAAAAGCTTGTATACTTGCTATGAATAAACAGAAAACAAAAAGTCACCATAATTGGACCAGCAGATGGCATAATGGTTACCTCACTGGACTCCCACATAGTCGAACGTGGTTCAAGTCCCGGACCTGCTGGCTTAAAATTCACACTGGGCACATGTTTGTGCATGCCCAAGATCCCGAGAGGAGAATGGAGGAGAAGAGATTGTGGTGTTATCATCCTTCTGTGGGGGTGATTTTGTGCTTTCTGTCTCTATGGCAAGTGCACACGCCCTATAGCAAAAATGTCTCAAAAAGTTTACCAGAATTTAAAATAAAATCAGGCTTTCAACTTTACCTTCACAGATGATATGTAAACAAAATTATTTTTGTGTTAATGATCTTTTAGGTCTTTTATTCTTCAAACTTTAGTAGCTGATAGTTTATTAAATGTGACAACCTTGCATTAGGTACAAAAAAGTAACAATCTCCAACTGTATGATAAAACTTTGGCGTTGACATAAGATATGTGAAATAAAGCTTCTGGCAGAAATTGAGGCCAGGCTTATTTTAGGTTTGACTCCTGAAAAAGAAAAAAGTTTCTAAAAATATACTGCTGTTGTTCTTCTCCCTTCTACTTTCACATTATTTTCACAAGGTGGACAAGGCTCGTCTCAAGAGTTACAGTAAAAACTGCTTCCACGAGAAGCAAGATAAAAAAGTAAAAGTTAAGGTTCTATTCCTGACCCAATTTTCCCTATACTTTGATTTTCTCTTATATTAGCATATAAAAAGAGAATGAAAAATGAAAAGAGGTAGAAGTATATAGCACAGGATCATTTATTTTTTTTCTCTTTTCCTGTCCACTAAGTTAAAAGGGAAATTTAAGAGTGTCAGTATAACAAATGCCAAAAATTTTAACTATACAAGAGTACTTCGAAAAGTTTGTGGAAAATAGAGTTGGCATATGAGTTTATTTTGCTGCAATAAAAACATGAAGTCCATGAGTATTTCAAAGTCCATGCACAATACACATTTCATGTGAACTTTTTTTCTTTTTTTTAGGTTTTGCCATAGAGCGCATGAGCTCACCAGAGAGACAGAAAGAGGAAAAGTTGAGAAATCACCTCCTCAGGGGATGTGGCCACACTGCAATCCCTTCTCCTTCATTCTTCTCTTAGAAATTGAGCCATGCATGCACATGAGCCCAGCATGATTTTCAAGCTCCCAGGTCCAGGACTCAAACCATGGTCATTCTCCTTCTTGAGTAGTGACATAGAAAGTGAAATTATACTCTTCAAAAGTTCATGCAGCGGGACCAGCATGTCTCTGGACTCCTACGTAGTCAACCACAGTTCGAGTGCCGGACCTGGTGACTTAAACTCACGCTGGGCGCATGTGCGTGCGTGCCCAAGATCCTGAGAGGAGAATGGAGGAGAAGGGATTGCAGCGTGGCCATCCCCCCCGGGGGGTGATTTCTCACTTTCTGTCTCTCTGTCTCTCTCTGTTTGTCTGGCGAGCGCATGCGCCCTATAGCAAAAACCTCTCTCTCACAAAAAAAAAAAGTTTATTCAGGTAGCATGGTGGTTAAGGCACTGGATTCCCACATAGTCAACTACAGCTTGCATCCCAGACTCTGTGGCTTGAAAGTCATGCTGGGAGCATGTGCATGTATGCCCCAAATTCCAAAGCAGAATGGAGGAGATGAATTGAGGCATGGCTATACCCCCAAGAGATGACTCCTCACTTTCCATCTCTCTGTCTCTCTCCATCATGCACACATGCCCTGTGGCAAAATCTAAAAAAAAAAAAAGAGAGAGAATGATAGAAAGGAAGCTTCAAATTCACAGCAGAGGTTGTTATTGGCTCATTTTCTTAATCATCTACCGGTAATTTTAAAAAGACCTTTATTTCTTATCATCACTAACAGAAATAAATCATTTGGCACACTGTCTTCCAACCATATCTGCACGAAGGGCTAGCAGCTCACTGGAGAAGTCTCTGGACCTTACTTTCCCCACCTAGGCAATGGGAGAGGTTGGAATAGAGGGTTTTTAAAAGACTTTTCAGTTGTTAACACTTATGAATCATATGTAAAGATCATTCCTTGGATGAATATTTGCTTCATCAGCCATCAAATAAATATGAGTACTTTCTTCAGTGTCTGGGTAATTTCTATTGATATTTTATAAAGTGATACACAGTTTTTCTTCAATAGAAAAAGATGATCCATCATCTCTAAAAAAGATAATTTTCTGTTTATTAGTCATAAACTCTTCGCATTCAATCTCATATACTAATGAAACAGTTGAATGACAATCTGTCCATGCTTTTTTTTTTACTTACTTAACCTTATTTACGCTAATTTAATATTTATTTTATTTCTTTCATGAGTGAGAGACTTTCAGCTTTAGCTCCAGAAATGACATGAAACAAAAAAATCACATGATTTAAACTTATTTTATGCACACTTAAACTTCTTTTAAGTTTAAGGATTAAACTACATTCTTAATACTTTCTCTAGCCCAGTTATCCCTTAAATAGTCCTGGATATTAAGCTACTTGGGTTTGGCCTCCTTTCTGGTGCTGTCTTTTTTCAGCTTACTGAAGATTTTCTGAGACACTGGCCCTGTCGGATGGAATTCCCTTACAAAGAGTAGTTTTACTCTCAATTAATCTGCAAAACTACTGTCACAAGGAATCATTAGATTTTTCTGCTCCCTCTAATTCACCACATCATTAACATAATCCTTATAACTTGTGGATATTTAACATTCATATTATGGTTTATCTTAATATATAAATTGTACTCGATCACAAAGTAAGTGAACACAAACTCACAAGAAAGTGGGTTAATCTAACCCAAAGGGAACTTTACCTTCAGACCATCATGACTCAATATACTCAATTCCCTGTAATACCTAAGTTGGATTTCCTAATAACAATTTGCCTTCGACTATTATCTTGGTCCAGTCTCCACTACTGATTTTTTAAAAAGTACCTGAGACTGGGTAATTTATGAAGAACAAAATTTCCTTTAGCTCAGGGTTCTGGAGGTTGGAAAGGTGATATCGAGGTGCAACATCTGGTAAGGGCCTTTCTGCTAGATCATGGGAGGAGGGGTCACATGGAGATAGAGTGAACATGTGTCAGCTCAGGGTTCCCTTCCTCATAAAACCACCGGTCCCATGGGGACCCACCCCGATGACTAATCCTAATTGCCACCCAAAGGCCCTGCTTCCAAATACTATCAACATGTACATTAGGTTTCCAACACATGAACTTGGAGAGACACATCAAAACCATGGCAATTATTTCCTACTTTTCTCTTTAAGAATCATCTCAACACAGGGCTGGTATTGGCAGAGAGATAAAAATGTGATGCTCTGTGAGGATGATCCAGCTGGGTATGTTCTGGGTTCATATTTGAAGACTTCCCTAAATCTGCCAGGCATGTAGGTGCCCTTAATCTGGCAGACTTTAGCTGTGGTGCATCATGGTGCCAAGACCCTGCTGGAAATGCTTTCTCTGTGCATCTCTCTCATTGTCTCTCTTGCTTATGGAAGAAATAAAGTGGTCCGGCCCCACGGCTTAGTAGTAAAGGTCTAGATTCCACATGGCTGACCATGGTCTGAATCCCAGACCTTGTAGTTTAAAAAACACACCAGGTGCGTGTGTGTGCATGCCCAAAATCCCAATAGGATGGAGAAATGGAGGATAAAAAGGTGGTGTGACTATACTCCATTGAGGGATGCTTTCTCCCTCTCCCCTTCTCTGTCTTTTTCTTTGGTGAGCACATATGCCTTCTGACAATTAAAAAAAAAAAAAGGAAAAAAAAACAGAAAGAAACATGATAGATAGATAGATAGATAGAGATGATAGATAGATAGATAGATAGATACATCATTTTCCATCCCTAACAAATCTAAATTCACACATCCACTATCCCTTCCCTAACCTGTATCTTGCTCCTATTTTATAACATTAATGACATTATATTATAAACATTATAAATATTTTATAATATTTTATAACATTTATGACATTTAACTCATTTAAGTGTCATGAAGACAATTAAATGTGTCTGAGCCTTTTCTGCTTAAAAATAAAATAAAAACAATAAAATAGAAATACATTTAAAGTAACTGTTCCTTTTGAGGGCTGCGGGTTTTTTCTATAGCACTCTATACCAAAAGAGATCTAAACATAAATCTGGGAAAAGTTTAGAGAACAAAAGAAAAAATAGATACATCATGCAAATTCTAAAACCCAAACCTGATCCGCCCCACACATACGCATACATATTCAATAGTGACTAGTTCTCAGTGGATTGTTTTAGGTAGACCCTTGAGGGCAGACACATTTATAACCCAGCACTTACTATGGTGTCTAGCATATACCAGGTGTTTGATAAACAGTGGCTATAGGAAGAAAAAAAGGCACTTGATGTGCTCATATCAACTTCATATGAAACCCACAGACACGGGTCATCTCTGTGGAAGTGATCAGGTGGGTTTGGTAATTAAATGAATACAAAACTGCCACCAAAGTTCATGAAAAGTCAGCACTGCCATGATGGCAAAGTACTAATTTCAAAGACTGAGATATACCTGTTGGTCATCCCTAAAATTGATGTTAGCTCCTTGGCTTAAGCAAAGCTACTAGGTCTATTCTAGATTTCAAATAATTAAACATGTCTAGGGAATATATGGAATCTTCTCTCTTGCTGATGAGAAAGATGTGGATAATCATCCCTGAATAATAGAAGCTATCATTCTTTTATTTGCATGGGTTTTTTGAGAATTTGACTTTACTGGTAAATAGCAAAGTTCCTTTTTTCCTCTTAGGAAGCCAGTCTTCCTTTTTTTTTTTTTTTTTTTGGATTAAAGATGTTGCCAAATTTCCATTCAATTACTATTGGAACTACCAGCAAGAGGTTCTCTAAATCACTGTGCCAGGGAAGGGCAATTGAAGTCTAGATTCTTTAGAAAAAACTATAGTCACCAATTATTATATCAGCTGATGCAAAAATCAGTACAAGACTAAAGTTGTAGATAATGAAAAGAAACAAAAAATTAAAGAGTTAGAATACAGGAAAATGATTAAAAACCTATCACCATATTGACAATATAAATAACTTGTTAAAATGATGTTCAATTAAAATGGCACTCTATATTAATGCTGAGTAATAAAAAAAGAAGCCTTTATAGTTATCTACAGAAGAGCTTAAGCCTGCCATCCTAAGTTTTATGTTCATGACTTTTTTTGTTTTTTTTGCTTTCTTTAAAAATATGTGTATTTCGGGACCAGCAGTTAGCGTAATGGCTATGTCGCTGGACTCCCACGTAGTCGACCGTGGTTTGAGTCCTGGAACCGGTGGCTTAAACCCACGCCGGGCACATGTGCGTGTGTGCCCAAGATCCCAAGAGGAGAATGGAGGAGAAGGGATTGCGGCGTGGCCATCCCCCCTGGGGGGTGATTTCCTGCTTTCTGTCTCTCTGTCTTTCTCTGTCTGTCTGGCGAGCGCACGCGCCCTATAGCAAAAACTTCTCCAAAATAAATGTGTATTTCTGGCTAGTATGTTTCCAAGCTACCAGGGCCAGGACTTATCCTTTGTTGGCCATGTAGGATTCAGCTCCCTTAATCATTAGGATACGGGTCTAGCCCATTCCAAAAAACAGTTATATCTGGCATCACATGAAGGGTTGGAAAGTTGTAGGGCAATTGAAACCCTTGTACATTGTTGGTAGCAAAGCAAAATGGCACAGTCACTTTGGAAAGTATTTTGGGAATTTTTATACATTTAAATATGCAATTATCCTAGTAATCTCATTCCTTATTAAACAAAGGAATGAAAACTCATGTTCAAGTAAAAGTATGTACATAGATGTTTATAGTGACTTTATTTGTAATCACTTGAAGCTGAAAACAAACAAACTAGTATGAAAACTAGTAAGGTATAAAAAACTGTGTTGAATTTATACATTGGAATACTACTCAACAATAAAATGGAAGCTAACTGACCCTACATGAATATGGACAGATTTCAACTGCATTATTCTAAGTGAAAGAATTCACCCTCAAAATTATACAAACTTTTATTCAATTTATATTATACTTCAGAAAAGGCAAAATCATAGTGAAAAAAATCATTCAGAGTCCAGTCTGTAGCCTAGTGCTTAAGGGAGCTGGGTCCCAAATGGCCGACCAAAGTTTGAATATGGACTCCCATGACCTGAGAAACATGCTGGGCATGTGTGCATGCATGCCTTAAATCCTAACAGTATGTTGAAATGGAGAAGAAGGGATAGTGGTGTGACCACGTCCATTGCTCTGTCTCTCTCTGGTATGCGCACGTATTCTTTGGCAATGACAAAGAAAGAAAGAGAGAGAGAGAGAGAGAGAGAGAGAGAGAGAGAGAGAAAGGAAGGAAGGAAGGAAGGAAGGAAGGAAGGAAGGAAGGAAGGAAGGAAGGAAGGAGAGGAGAGGAGAGGAGAGGAGAGGAGAGGAGAGGAGAGGAGAGGAGAGGAGAGGAGAGGAGAGGAGAGAAGAAAAGAAAATCATCCAATGTCTGAGTGGTAGGAAAAAATATGTGTATTTCAAAACATACATGTATGCAAAAAATTACTTGTATTTGATTGTGTTTGCTTGTTTCTCTTGCCAAACTATAATTTGGCAATACCTAGTAAGTTGAATATTCACACACCCTACAAACCAAGTCTATTCATTAGTATTTACCCAAGAGAAACATTTGTACATGTGCCCCAGGAAACACAAATGATCAAAGCAACACTGTTTTAAAAATAACAATAGTAATAATAGTCATAATAATAATAAAAACAAGAAACAAATGGCCAATGGAAGAACAGAAAAATAATCATCTTATGGGGCATCTTATGGCATACTATATAGCAGTGAAAGTCTGAACTACAGCTACATACAACATGAATGAATCTTGGTAATACAACGAGAGAGAAATGTGAGTGGAAAGTATGACATCCTTTTTTTAAGATAAAAAAAGCCTCTTAAAAGTATTATGATAGGGTCAAACCAGGAGTGTAGCTGTTAAGCCCTGTGTGAGAAAAGGCAGATTCCACAGGGAAGTTAAGCACTATGCATGCAAAGCCAGATCTGACATGGCTGACCGTGGTTGGAGTCCTACCTGGAGGCTTAAAAACCATACCAGTGGGTGTTCATGCATGCCCCAAATCCTGGTGGAATGGAGAAAGGGAGGGAAAAAAACTGTGGCATGACCACAACCCCGCTGTAAGGTGCCTTTCCTCTCTGCCCAGTGCACCTGTCCTCTGGCAATAATAAGTATTACTATTATTTAATCTTGCAGTAAATAAATAAATAAATTCTCTCCTTAGTCATTTATACCTTATCACTCCAACTAGGCTATTAACTATTAAGGGAATAAACATTTCTTTACTCTTATTTATATCTGCTATGGTGCCTAAACCAGTGTCTTGAACAGATTAGGTGTACAGTAAGAAAGTATCAGTTAAATAATTGTTTCATGTTCATTAACCAAGGGGTTTTAATAAAATTTAAACCTTCTCCCCAGTTCATGAGTAAAGTCACATGAAACTTTTCTCTTTTATGCATTTTACCCAATTCTGCATGTGCAGAGGCACTATAGACCTCCAGCCACAATCCGTCTTGGAAGGAGTTCACCCTTCTTGGAGTAAAGTTAACATGAGCTTAAGGCAATCTAGGGATAAGAAGACATATATTATGTGATCTTCCAAAGTCGGACTGAACTACATTACGCTAAAGCCAAGAGGCATCGGATACATTATCCTAATTCGAAACTGAGGTATCCTGAGAGGCGGTCCAACCTCTGCATATATAATTGAGTTACAGACAACACAACTAAAAATATGAACCAAATCAGGATTTTTTTGCCTTTCTAAAATCAAAGATTTTGTTTCAGAATTTTTTGTTTTTACGTTGAGAAAATATATTTTTAGGTTACAAATATGTGAACCCAAAAGAAAAACGGGAATAATATTCCACCAATCAACGCCTTCCTTATAACCTAACGAGGGCTATACACATCGTGTAGGTGATTATAGCTGAGTTACACTGCAGCTTCTCTTCGACCTTGGGAACCCTGCTCACTCAGTTACTGTGAGTGAGGTCTTCTGTTTCATTTATTATTAGTCTTCGGATCTGCAATGCTGTAACATTTGATGGGAATACCAACATTGTGAGCTTGCAGTATTTGAAACTAGAAATGCTTCCAAAAAATAAATTGGGGATTAGGGGTTGTGGGGGTGAATAAAGTAAAACAAAAACAAAACAAGAGGAAAACAAAGTTAATGGCAGCGAGATGAGAAACTTAATTTTACCTTTGAAGACTGCGTTAATTAATGAACTCTGTGATCTATAACTGTCTTTTAGCATGCAATTCTTTAAGAAAAGATGTTCAAGAAAAATTATTTTGGCATTCGGAGGAAAAAATCACAACTGAATATAATACACAATTTACTAAACCTAGACCAGAGATTTAAAAACGGACATTCTTACTGAGAAAAAGCCTTACAGGACTTTGCGTCCGAGAGACAAACAATCGGCCAACCCAGTGGGTTCACTTAGTTTCGTGTCATTTGCCTCATGTCCATTATGTAATGTAATGCGTTCCCCAGCTTTAAGTCTCTATGTTTAAGCAACCGTTCAGGTATATCACAAAATCGCCGCAAAATCAGTACCTAGTCATAACTTTCAAAACAGCTTAAAAGGTGTCTTGTAGATGTGTCTATATACAGTAGAGGCTTAAGAAAAAAATCTGCTGGTGTCATTACTTCTTCCTGGCTTCCTACCAAGGTCTCCCAGCCCCTCCTCCCCAGCATCCCCGGCGACACGATCTGCGGGCAGCTCCCGGCTCGACGCAGGGGAAGCACGTCTTGACTGCATTGCAAACCCTGTCCCGGTCTGAACCGAGGAAGGCAGACTCCGCCTCGGCCCAGCGTGTGGACTAGGGCTGCAGGAAGGGCTGCAGGGGCCAGTAGGGGGTGGACGGGGTGCCTCGCTAGGGCAGTCCGCAGTGCACGCGCACAGTAAAACCCAATGCACAACTTCCCCAGCCGCTCCTCTCGGCTCCCCGGATTCCCTGAAAGGAGCGGCGTAGGCGTCAGCTCGCGCGGGCGCGGGCGCTCTCACCCGCGCGGGTTCGGTTCTCCGCTGACAATTACATCAGTCCTCTCTGCCCAACCTCAATCCTCAGTCAGCCTGGGTTGAGCTGAGGCGCCGGGCGGCGCGGGGGTAAATCGGGCACTAGTTCCAGGCTGCTGGAATTCCCCAGCAACAAGGGGGGGAGGGGCGAGTAGGGACCGTGACACAGCCCCCTCCCACCCCAGCCGCGGTTATGGGTTGACACCACCACCCCCACTTCCCAGACCCCTGGCTATCCGGTCAGGAAACCTCCAGAGGGCGGCGAAGCCTTGGGGGCCGAAAGCTGCAGCTGCCCACACGATCCTCGGGGTCCTGGGCCCGCTGGCCACGCACAATGCTCCCGCGGTGCGGGCACTGTCATGTCCTCCCTGGGCATCCCCTTTGCAGCTAGGACACCTACCTAGAGGGCTGCAGAGATGGCGTGGATCCTGCGGCAGCTGCGGAAGCAAGGCGGGAGACGGCCACGGCCGGCGGACTGGCGCGCGGGCTAGCCCAGGAGCCTAGGCACCGGCGCCGCCTGCGCGGAGCCGCGGTCTCCAGCCCCGACAGCGGCGGTAGCGGCGGTGCTGCGCCTCCAGTGGTCCGCCGCGCCGCAGCCCCTCCTCTCCCACGGGCGGGGCGCACCGGCTAGGCGGTGCTCCGGGCTCCCCGCCCCCGGCTCCGGCTCGCCGGCCAAGCTGGAGTGGAGCCGCGGGGGGCGGGCGCGCCCGCAGCGCACCCACCCAGTCAGGCGCCCCTCCCTGCGCCGCGGGGAGAGCCGGGGAATCCGCGCTCCGGTAGCGGAGAGTCTCACCGCCTCCGGCGCGGCCTCCCTGGGGAAACCCTGGTGTCCGCAGATCACCCGCCGTGGAGATTCTGACTCGGTTTCCGTTGGCCTGGACGCCGCAGAGGAGACCCTACCCACCCAGTGCAGCGGAGGTGAGCCGGCCGGTTCGAAAGGTTGGCCAGGAATGGTTCCAGTGCTCCCGGCCCAGGGGCGAGCAGCTACGAGCACCGCGGGAGAGCGGCTTCAGCAGGGAACAGCCGCCTGGCGGCCTCCCGCGGGCGCTGCCCAGCCCCTGTCCCTGGGCGCCCTTCTGGGCCCGTCATTCAAGGAGCGAGTACGACTGTGTGTACTGCTCATTCTGCGCCTGTCACTCAGGGGCAAAAACTTCCCAGGCCCAGAGAACACTTTGGTTCCGTGAAAGGAAGGACCAGTTGCCTCGAGCCCTTGGCAAAGCCTAGCAATGTCAGTTCCACCTCATTACAACCCTTCCCACCCACCTTGAGCCCTTCCACACTCAAACTATTCTCTCCCTGTATCAGAGAGGGAATTAATCTAAAGACCACTTGCTGGGAGGGGTGGGATAATCTGAATAGTTTCACAGCCCTTTCTCCTGTAAACCGGTGACTGAGCAATGTCAGCATCTTAAGACATTTTTGTCGTCGCCAACCTCAGGAGGAGAAAAGATCCAGAGAATACTGACTGTCCCATCCAGCCCATATAGGACTAGGGTGCTTGGTGGGCTTGCAGAGGGTCCATAGTGAATGAGGCAGAGGCGTGCCTTCAAAACTTGAAGACGTTGCGGGACCAGCAGTTAGCGTAATGGCTATGCCGCTAGACTCCCATTAGACGACCGCGGTTCGAGTCCCGGACCCGGTGGCTTAAACTCACGCAGGGCGCGTGTGCGTGCGTGCCCAAGATCCCTGGAGGAGAAGGGATTGCAGAGTGGCCATCCCACCTGGGGGTGATTTCTCGCTTTCTGTCTCTCTGTCTCTCTCTGTCTGGCGAGCACACGCCCTATAGCATAAAAAAAACTCTCCAAAAAAAAAAAACAAACAAACAAAAAACAACAACAACAACTTGAAGACGTTGCTACTCACTGAGGCAACTGAAGAGATTTCACCGTTCTCTGTCTCTGTGCTCCTAACATCCTGATTTTCTATGAAACACAGTTATCTACACACTGCTCCCCATACTAGTTTCTCTTGACTCTCCAATCTCACCTTTTGTTTTTGCTACTTCAAAACGAACTAGCAACGTTCTCTTGTGGTCCTATTACAAAATAATGGATGCTGGACCTTGGGACACACCGCAGTTTCACTTTCCTTCCCTGCAAAGACTGCCTCCTCAAGGAAATGATTCCTGCTGACCTTCACTAACCATAGCCATTTTTTATTCTTCCTTCATTTGGGTTCCATTGTTGAAAACTCTACTGAAACAGCTTTCTCACTCAAAAAAAGAAGAGGGAAAAAAAAGGCAAGTGCCACTTAAAAAGAAAAAAAGTGTGAAAGATGGTGAAAGAGAAACACACCTACAGTCTTTATCTTGAAGAAGTAGTTCTCGAATATTTTCACTGAACTCAGCAGGGAACCATAAACTACTGAGGAAGAAGGAACTACCACAACTCAACCTCCTATTTTATCTTAAGAATGTGTGTACACTTTTCACTCAATCCCATAGTTTTTGTGTGCATTTTATTATTTAAAAAACACAACTTTTTCAACATCAGAGAGAAAAATCTACTTGTCTAATTGATTCAGAGTTAAATATGTTGTAATGGCACTACAGCCGTCCATCCCCATCTGGGGAAATGGGTAAGATTAAAGAGAGCTGGAAGAACAAAGCTGCATATCAAGGCCATGTCTCCACACTGTGCATCACAATTTTTTGAAAACTCAGACTAGTGTAGATATGTAAGTAAGAGTAGCAGGTTTTTAAATGCTTTTTGAGCTGTGGCAAGGTTATTGCTCAAAAAATTGCTTGAGTGCAATGTTTTCATTAACTAAACAACCTTGCTGACAGTTTAAGTCATATGTTGGCTAAAATACTTTGTTACTTTGATCCATCCTTTTATTTGTGTCAGAGGAACAATTGTTCACAAACTTTTCTGTGAAGAAGATAACAATGCTTTTACAATTTTTTCTTTTTTAGAGAGAGATTTTGCTATAGGGCATGGGTGCTCACCAAAAAGACAGAGACAGGGAGACAGAAAATGAGAAATCACTCCCCCAGGGAGGATGGCCACGCTGCAATCCCTTCTCCTCCATTCTCCTCTTGGGATCCTGGGCGTGCACACACACGTGACTGACATGAGTTTTAAGCCACCGGGTCTGGGACTCAAACCATGGTCGACTATGTGGGAGTCCATCGACATAACCATTTTGCCACCTGCTGGTTATGTCTGATGTTTTTTCTTTTCTTTCTTTCTTTTTTTTTTTTTTTTTGGAGAGGTTTTTGCTATAAGGCGCGTGTGCTCGCCAGACAGACAGAGAGAGACAGAAAGCAAGAAATCACCCCTCAGGGGGGATGGCCACGCCGCAATCCCTTCTCCTCCATTCTCCTTTCGGGATCTTGGGCATGCACGCACATGTGCCCTGTGTGAGTTTTAAGCCACCGGGTCCAGGACATGAACCATGGTTGACTACATGGGAGTCCAGCGACATAGCCATTATGCTAACTGCTGGTCCCTCTGATGTTTTTACTACTAAAGATATAATTCTATCACACGCAAAAGAACTGAACCTCACATGAATCGTGGTCCCCACTATCAATTCATCCAACTCACACTTTGTTTTCATTGCATTTTTTTAAAAAAAATTTACTTAATATTATTTAGTATTTTTTATTATTTGACCAGAGAGAGAGAGGAAGAGGGAAAGTGAGAAAGCAAGCCACCAGGTCCAGGCCTTGAACCATGGTGGAGTCCAGCACCTCAGCCACCATGCCACCTGCTGGCCCCTTCATTACATTTTTTAAATGGGGTCTATTTTAGTTGGATTTTCTTTCTTTTTTTTTTTTTTTTTTTAGGTTTTTCCATAGAGTGAATGCTCAGAGATAGAGAAAGTGAGAAACCATCTCTAGAAGGGATGGCCACACAGCAATCCCTTTTCTTCCATTCTCCTCCTGGGTTTTTTGGAAACACACGCACCCACCCCCACAGTGAGTTCCTAGACTCAAACTGTGATCGGCCATGTGGGAATCCAGGGTCTTAACAGCAGGCTATGCCACCTGCTGGCCCTCAGTTGGATTTTTCTCAGGCAGACTGAAGTGCTTCACTGAGAGATGTAACCTGAAGGCATCAAGAGTGGGGAAAATGAGAAGTGAGACAGAGAAAATGGAAAGCAAATACATGGTGATAGGTTATTAGCCTGGCCTATGCTCATGAACCTGAAAGGAAACAACCAGTTGCTCTTCCATATAGTCTTTTTTAAAAAAAAAAAAAAAACAATGAGGTTTTTGCCTTAGGCCATGTGCATTCACCAGAGAGAGAGAGACAGAGACAGAGACAGTGAGAAGGAGAGTAAGAAATCACTCACCAGGGAGATGGCCACACTGCAATCCCCTCTCTTCCATTCTCCTCATGCACATGCACCCAGCTTGAGTTTCAAGCCACCAGGTCCAAACTCTGAGATTGGCCATGTAGGAGTCCAGCAACTTAACCACTTTGCCATCTGCTGGCCCCTGCTCTGCCATATAAAGTATCTATGGGAAGGCTCTGCAGAAAACTGTGCCCATAAACACTCTACCAAAGAGCCAAAGAAGAAATTTAACTGCAAGCCACCTTCTATTTGCTATTTCTCATTAGTCAAAATGTACCCCACTGGTAGTTCCCCAGCTTCCAGATTGAGTCATCCAACCCCTTTTGCAGCTACTAGAGAAATAAATCTCAAGTTCTGCAGTCCAGGTACTTATTCTAGGTGGTTCTCCAGATAACTTGGTTATGCTGGAAACTGTTTTGCACACATCTTTCATGTGTACTCACAGATCTGTTTGTCCAGATGGACAACACTGAAGTTACCTGATATTTGGGAGGGAAAAGCGAAGCAGTAGCCATAATATTCTGAAAATAGTCATCGTTAGAGGTGGCCAGAGATAAATTTCATTTCTAACCAGTCAGGCTATATACAAGCCATTTCTTGATTGTCCTCTTTCCTCTGCTGACCACAGACCAGCTAACAAACTGTTCACAGAGACTCAGAGGCAATGGTCAGAAAGAGCCAACATTTCATATTATAGGTTTGTAGTCTCTATGCAGTAGCTTGATGTGTTGCGTTTCCAGATTGTCCTGCAACCTTGGACTCCTTTCCCTATATCTAGGCTGGTCTTTGATCATTCAATTCCCCCTTTCAGACCCTGACTTCCCTAGCTCTTCCAACACATGTGAAGATCTAATTCCTATCATAAACTCCTTATTCCACATATTTGTGTTTGTTCTACTTCTGTGATGGAACCTGCCTTCCGGGAACTTATCTTGTGGATGATCTGCTATAGGAGGACTGCACTAAGGTAGTCACTTGGGGCAGAGCAATTAGCTCAAAGACCTGGACAAATGAGTCAGCGCTCTACTTGCATTTTGTACAAGCAGCAGAAGAGAAGCTGAGGTACTCTACTTCTGCTTTATACAAGCAGCAAACATATTCATTGTTTGCTTTGTATCTGATCATTGAGAGTGTTTAGCTTTGGGCCAGTCCCATGGCACAGTAGTTAAATGCTGCACACAGGAAGTCAAGTGTCACATGGCCCACCGTGGTTAGAGGCTTGCCTCCAATGGCTTGAAGATCACACCAGGCATGTGTGTGTGCGCGACCTAAAATCATGATGTGATGGAGAAATGGAGGAATAAATATTGTGGTATGACCACGTCCATTGGAGGCGAATCCTCTCTTATCTTTCTCTTGGGAGATCACGTGCCCTCTACTATGAAAAAGAAAAAGAGTATTTAGCTTTGAAAATATTTTTGCTATTACTAAACTAGCTTAATTTGATAAATTGTCCTCATATTATCAAAAGTAACAATGATTCATTTTACCTTTTTGAGACATCATTTTGGATCTTTGAATGGAAAACATTAAATCAAATCTCAGCTGGAGGGACCAGCAGTTAGCATAATGGCTATGTCGCTGGACTCCCACGTAGTTGACCGCGGTTCGTGTCCCGGACCTGGTGGTTTAAAACTCACGCCGGGCGCGGGCGCGTGTGTGTGTGTGTGTGTGTGCCCAAGATCCCGAGAGGAGAATGGAGGAGAAGGGATTGCAGCATGGCCATCCCCCCGGGGGGTGATTTCTCACTTTCTATCTCTCTGTCTCTCTCTGTCTGGCGAGCGCACGCGCCCTATAGCAAAAACCTCTCCAAAAAAAAAAAAAAAGAAAGGAAAAAAAAATCTGACCAATACTTTCTCCCAGCTAGGAGGCATCCTATCTGAGTTTCCCATTGTGATACAAATTTGAATATAAAGACGAGCATTACCTTTATAATTTACTTTTTAATTGTTTAATCTTTAAAAAAATTTCTGTAGTGGGGCTTGCAGGGGGTGTGATAGTTAAAGGCACTGGACTCCCACATGGTTACCACAGTTTGAGTCCTGGACCTGGCATCTTGCTTTCTCACTTTTTGCCTCTCTCTATCCCTCTTACTCTGTCCCTCACATTAAAATAAATAAATGAGTAAATAAAGTTAAATAAAATAATTCTTAAAAAAAATCCTGTAGAGCACTTGGGCTTGCTGGAGAGAGTGAGAGAAAGAGAGAAAGAGGAAAAGTGAGAAAGCATCCCCCAAGGGAGCATGACCACACCACAATTCTTTCTCCTCTACTCTCCTCAGAATTTTGGACACATGCACACACATGCCCGATGTTCAAGCTGCCAGCTCTTGGAACCATACAGTCAGCCACACGGGATCCAGCTGCCTTAATCATATGCAACCTAGCTTGCCCTGTAATTTTTTTATTTTTTAACAAATTTACCATTTTGATGAAGTCAAAGGAATACAGAGACAAAAACAAAAAGTAAACTTGGGGTAATAATGAATTCTTATAGAAAAAATACGACATTCCCTAATGCTTCTAGGGGTAAGGAGCTTTGATCTCTTCTTACCTGCAGCCTATTTGTCTGTCAGATTTGGTGCTGCCTTTAAATACGGGAATTTTTTTTCCCAGTTGATACATTGCTCCCTAAAAATCACATATTTTGTTGAAGGTTTCTTACCAGGAATACTACCATCAAGAGCTCCTAGGCAAGCCACTGGCAAGCCCAGAAGTCTAACCTCCAGATCCTAGGAATCATTAGTCCTATATTCTCACACTCCCACGATATGTCCATATGACTTGCTGATCCACAGAGTTCTGTATATTCACTTCAGAGTGAAATTCCCATTCAGAATGCTTATCCGAGTATCTAAAAGGACAGAGAATTGGAATTTTGTTGAGTTTTCGGAAAAGGTAAGCCTGTTGGAGAGTGGAGGGGAGGATTACCTGTTCCATTCATTTAACTCAATCATACTTTTCAAGTGCCTTCTATGTATTAGGCATTATTCTGAGTGCTTGAGATGTAAGTAAGCAAAACAAAGCCCCTGTCTTCGTGGAGCTTACTTACATTCTTTCAAGGGAAGACAGAATAGACCTAATAAATGAGTAAGTTACACAGTATGTTAGAAAGTTATAGTGATATGAAAAACTTTAGAATTTGAACATGTTAAGAGGGATGCAGAAGGGTAGCCACGTTGCAAAATTAAAGTGGTCAATCCAGGCTTCATTAAGATGATACTTAAGCAAAGACTTGAAAGAAATGAAAGAGTCGGGCAAACAGCTATATGAAAATAAGAGGTCTCTGTTCCAATCAGAGGGGCTAGTTACTGCAAAGCTCACTGTGGACTGAGGATGCCTGGTGTTCCAGTCATGGTAGGAAGGGTAGGAAAGCCTGAGTGCCTAGAACAGAGTAAGCGAGGGAGCAGGTAGTGGTGAGAGTGGGCATCCTTGTCTTGATTCTGATCTTAGAGGACCTTTCAACTTTTCACCATAGAGTATGGTGTTTGCTGTGAGTTTGTCATATATGGTCTTTATTGTGTTGAGGTACATTCCTTCTACACCTAATTTGTTGAGAGTTTTTAATCGTAGAAAGTATCTAATCACATTAAATGCTTTTTCTATATCTACTGAGATAATTGCATGGCTTTGACTTTCATCTCATTAATGTATTGCATCACATTTATAGATTTATGTATAATATACCATTCTTGCAGCCCTGAAATAAATCCCACTTGGTCATGGTGAAAGACTTCTTTAATGTGCTGTTGAATTCAATTTGCTAGCATTTTGTTGGGGATTTTTGCATCTACATTCATTATAAATATTGACCTGTGGGCTGACAGGTGGCATGCATAATGGCTACATTGCTGGACTCCCATGTAGTCAATTGTGGTTCAAGTCCCAGACTTGGTGGCTTAAACTCATGCCAGGCAACTGTGCATGCGTGCCCAAGATCCCAAGAGGAGAATAGAGGAGAAGAGATTGCGGTATGGCCATCCCCCTGGGAGGTGATTTCTCCCTTTCTATCTCTCTGTCTCTCTCTGTCTTTCTGGCAAGTGCATGCGCCCTATTGCAAAAACCTCTCCAAAAACAAAACAAAATAAAACAAACAGACAAATGAACAAAAAGAAATAATGACCTGTAATTTTCTTTTCTTTTTTATTTAATTTTTTATTATCATCATAATCTTGTTTATATTACAGTGAATTGCATATAACTTTACAGTGTATTACATTGCTTTTTCAAAAGGGAATTCCATGCATGTCAGTCAATACAGAGACATTAATCTCCCCACTTCATCATTCAGTATCTTTTCATTGTTTTTCCCAATCATTATTATTATTATTATTCCAACTATTTTTTTAAACAGTCAATCACTATTTGTCATTTGGCTTGTAAAAAGACTTTACCCATCATGAAATACTTCTCAGACCAATCCGGTTGAGAATGCTATACATGTCATCATCAACAGGTAATAAGCCATTATCTGTTTCTCACTAACGTACTGCCTCTCTATTTGTTCTCTTGCTATCTTTCTCTATCCTCTTCTCTTCACCCCTCCCATTCCACACTGTCTTATTCTCGTTAAGTACTTTCACTGCTTTTATGTCCTCCAATATTTCGCTCTCTACCATAGAGTGCGGGTAGTTGGTATATATTAAGTGGATACATACCATATCTTTCTTTCATAGCCTGGCTTACTTCACTCAGCAGTAGATCCTCCATATCTGACCACTTTCTATCAAATGCCAGGGTCTTGTTATTTTTTATGGCTGAGTAGTATTCCATAGAGTATATATGCTACACTTTTCCAATCCATTCATCAGTTTGTGGACATTTACGTTGGTTCCATGTCTTAGCAATTGTGAATAATGCTGCAATAAACATTGATGTGCAAGCTCTTTTTCGACTGAGCATTCTCCTGTCCTTTGGGCAGATACCCAGAAGTGGGATTGCTGGATCAAATGGTAGTTCTATTTGTAGATCTTTGAGGAACCTCCATATTGTTCTCCACAAATTTTCTTTTCTTGTAGTGTCCTTATCTGGTTTTGGTTCAAGGTAACACTGGTCTTATAAAATAAATTTAAAGTATTCTCTCTTCTTCAGTCTTTTGGAAGAGTTTGAGAAGGATTCGTATTAAGTCTTCTTTAATTGTTTGGTAGAATTCAGCCATCAGGTCCTGGGCAATTCTTTGATAAGGAGATTTTTTTTAATTACTGATTTAATCTTTTACTCACTATTGGTCTATTCAGATGTTCTATTCATGATTCAGTTTTAGTAGTTGTTTGTATCTGGAATTTATCCATGTTTTCTCTGTATTATCCAGTTTGCTGGTATATAATTGTTCAAAGTAGGCTCTTGTGATCTTTGCACTTCTGGAATATCAGTTGCAATGTCTCCTCTTTCATTTCTGATTTTATTGATTTGCATCTTCTCTATATTTTTAGATAATCATTTATTTAGTAGTAAGTTTGTGCCCACCACAAATATCTTAAATTCATCTGCTGAAACCACTGAAATTATCAGTCTACAGCCTTAGGATTCACTGGCATATAGAGTACTTTCTATAAACAGAATTACTGTCTCACACATAATATGACCTATGATTTTATAAACGTATGTTGATGTTGTGATTAATAAAATACAATTCATTTTAAAATATTACTTGTTGGCAGTAGGATTGGTTTATTATGATTTTTCTCAATCAATAGACATTTATATATAACATTTCAAGTTCATTTTCTCATATTTTTTCATGTAGCCATTTTGTGAAAAATACAGGTAAGATTTTCATTTGATATAAGAGGAAACTGAGGTACTGGGAGGTTGTGATTTGCCCATGGTCACTCTGATAAATTGAACTGGAACTCTGTTCTCTTGGCCTCAAGCACTTTGCTATTCCTTGGCATAGGCTACATTGCCCTGGAGGCCCAGCAGAAATCACAATGGAGGTCCACATAGCAAAAGCATAAATATTAGAAAAGTTATAAATCGAAAATACTGTTTGATAAAATATGTTCTATTCTCCTACTCTGACAACTATATCTTTGTAATGACCTGAGAAGAATTCAGAATTTTCAAACTCCCTGTTGTTCTAACCATTTGACTTGGCCGTACAGAAGGGTGTGGTATGGGTCTAGCCTGTGTCTTGTGCCTCTTCTCTCTCTGCTTCCAGCTCTAACCCATCCTGGGAGGAGCAGATGTTCATAATCACACATGGGAACTCTCCCCCCCCCCCCCCGCCCCCGCTTCCAGATTCTGACTACATTGTCCTCAAATTACTGCCTCTTGGTATCAGGGTATTCAGAATTTAGTATTCTTTACCATGGAAGAGGGCAAAGGCTCTGGGTGAGCATGCCACTTCGGTCTTACACATCTCTTGCTTAAAGGGGAAGTGCATAGATGGAGGAAGGCTGGCAAAGACGTTTAAAACATGGATCCCAGACCAATGGCTCCTACACCTGACACAAGAAATTATAATCTCTATCTACATTCACTTGTTTAACTTTAACACTCCCTAGAAAGAGAATTAGTTACACCATTTTTTTTATGCCTTCCAGGTATAAAACTTTATGATGATGAGTTTGGGTGTCAACCTGACTGGACTACGGAATACCTAGAACCCTGAACAAGCATTATTTTGGGTGTGTCTGAGTTTCTGGAGGAAATTAAGCTGAGAATCTGAGCAGTGTAAGTGTGAAAGACCTACCCTCAATGTAGGCAGACACAATCCAGCCAACATGGGGCTTGGAGAGAACAAATAGAGAATACAGATGAGATTACTTTTGAGAAAGCTGAACAGGGCCAGCTGGTGGCGTGGTATTAACATGGTTGAATGCCACTGGCTGACTGTGCTGTTTGAGTCTTAGAAAGTCCTGGATCCAGTGGCTTGAAAAATATGCTGGGCATGTGTGCATGTATACCGAAATACCAAGAGGAGAATGGAGGGGCAGGGATTGTGGTGTGGCCATCCCCCATGGAGGAGTACATTCTCACTTTCTCTATCTCCCCTCCTCCCTGCCCCCAGCAAGTGTATGTGCCCTAACAAAATTTTAAAAAGAAAGAAAGAATAAAGAAAAGATGAAATAGACTTTTTCTGTTGTCTTACACATCAGAACTCAGTTTGCTCCTGCAGTGGTCCCCCAGTTTCTCAGGTATTTGTCTTTGAACTGAGATTTACATCATTGGTTTTCCTGCCACTGAGCCATGTTACCAGCATCCCAGTATCTCCAGTTCATAGATGGCCTACCATCTAATTCTCAGGCACCGTAATTGCATACTTCTCCTAATGAATCTCCTCTTGCATATCTATACACATCCTATTGATTCTGTCTCCCTAGAGAACCGTAACACAACCTCTTGGTCTTTCTACTTTATTACTAAATTCCACCCCATCATTTCAGAAATATAAAAAGATTCTAGTCACTATTTATATTTCAACTTCAAAAAAACTCAACAAAAATATTGCCTTTAATGTGATTTGGAGACATTAATAAACAGTGATAGTCAAATACTTCCGCATTGCATGGAAAGAGAAAATTGCCAAAAGTAATTAATAAAATATAAATTATATTTTTTCTAAGTTTAATTTGCAATTTAAATATATAGAACTAATTTCCCTTTAAGGAGGTGTGACTGCGATGACTGAAAACTACAATGTATATATAGAGAGATATAGATATAGATATATAGATGAGCCAAACAATATGCCATATCCTCCAAATATCATTAATGAAGAGGTCCAGAAATAAGTGTAAAGATAGGACAGTTTCTAGATCCAGCTTACCAATACTAACTTGCCTTAGATTTTCTTACTTCAATTCTCCTGGCCCATTCACACCTGATTGCCAAGAATTCTGGGTCAAACATCAAGTTCTTTTCTTTGGTTCCATTTAGGAGAACTGACCTGTGCTAAAACTCCCAGAATATCTTTTCTAAACATTAAGGATAAAGTAAGTGGAAATAACTAGAGAAAAATATAGATAATTTAAATATGGTTGGTGCAATTTTCCAGAGTAAGCTTTCTGGTCCTCAGTTAACAAACTGCATTTTAACACACACAGGTTTTAAGCTTCCAGGTACTCACACAGTTTTCTTTTCCTAAAAGTTCCCTGCCTCTGGTCATCACCTAATCTTTCTAGCTCCAATTTAATCAGTTTTATCCAGTCTTAGGGATAAGAATCAAATACTGAGATGCATATTAATCTTGTCTTTGGGAACTGCTCATGCAGGCCCTGATTTCAATTAGACAGAAAAGTGTCTTATAAAATTAATTGTCAAGATTTATGGGACCAGCATATGGTGTAAAGCTAGACTCTCACATAGTTGACCATGATTCGAGTGTCGAACCTGGTGGCTTAAAACTCATGCTGGGCACATGTGCATGTGTGCCCAAAATCCAGAGAGGAGAATGGAGAGGAAAGGATTGTGCTGTGGCCATCCTCTTGGGAGGTGATTTCTGTCTGTCTATCTCTGTCTCTCTGGTAAGTGCACGCACCCTATACCAAAAAAAATCTCTCTTAAAAAAAAAAAAAAAAAAAAAAAACGAATTGTGAAGATTTTATTTGACTGACAAACATATAGAGAAACTTAAGTGATGAGCTCTCTTCACAGCTAAAGAACTCAGAAGACGCCTTTTTCCCCTTTCCCACACAAACAGGGGAATGAACTCATTTCTATCAGCCCCTCATGAGGATATGCTGAACACAAAACAGTATGCATGCATTGGCATAGCATTGTGTAGCCCAAATGTGAGTTGGCTTAAAATAGCTTTAAGGAAATTCCTTAGTTATTGCAGCCAGGGAGGACATTTAATATTATTATGACTGTTTCACTCAGTCAGAATCAACTTTTGCTCCCTCTCTCTCTCTTTTTTCTTTTTTAGAGTGCATTTGCTCACCAGAAAGAGAAAAAAAGTGCAAAGTCACCCCCCCCAGGAGATTGGACATGCCACAATCCCTTCTCTTCTCAGGATCTTGGACACACATACACACATGCCTGATGTGATTCTCAAGCTGCTGGGTCTGGGACTCAAACTATGCCATCAACCATGTGGGATTCAGTGCCTTTACCTTCACACCATTTGCTGGCCCAAGTCAGGAGCTACTTTTAAAGTGGAATATAATTTAGAATTACAGTGATCGATACAGTAGCTACTAGTCACATGTGGCTACCTAAATTTTAGTTGATATTAATTAAAATTTAATGTACTTTAAAATTGAGTTCCACAATTACACTAGCCACATTTCAATGCTCAATAACCACATCAGGCTGGGGCTACCCGGCTGGACAGTAGAGAATGTGGCATTTCCATCACTACAGCAAGTTCTATGCTTTTTTTTTTTTTTTTTTTTTTTTTTTGAGAGGTTTTTGCTATAGGGCATGTGCACTCGCCAGACAGACAGAGAGATAGAAAGCGAGAAATCACCCCCCAGAGGGGATGGCCACGCCACAATCCCTTCTCCTCCATTCTCCTCTCGGGATCTTGGGCACGCACGCACACGTGCCCTGCGTGAGTTTAAGCCACCGGGTCTGGGACTCGAACCGTGTCAACTACGTGGGAGTCCAGCGAAACAAATCAAGACTAGACCCAAACAGTTATTACTGCTTAGTGCCTTAGTAAGAAAGAATTGTAAATTATCAATAACATCAGAATTCCAGTACAAGTCCTTTAGAGTGGGTTACACATGATTTTGCTTACCTACATGGTAACACTATGGAGAGTCACAAAACAGTATACTTGGCATATGATATCAGACAGTGTTTTGGCATGGTTTTAAAAAATCAGATGAAAGTCCTTATGAAATATAAGCTACAAAAAGAAGGCAAAAAAGAAAGAAAGAAATCTTAGAAAGCAGCCTTAAATTTATAGCTATATTGCTCTAATTATTTTGTTTTTGTTTGTTATCTTTAAATATATATATATATATCCTCTATGTCATACAATTCAACTATATAAGATTTGGCTAATTCATTAATCTTTCCATTATTCTGTCTGGGAAACTAATTATTTCAAGGAAGGGCTTCACTAGTCACATTTTGTTGCCATTGACCATTTGATCTCCTGTCCAGTTGATGAGGCAAAGTATCACAGGCAGGTACAAATCTGCTCCAGAAGCAGACTGCTTTTGATGAAGGACCCAGAACTTGTTTCAGTGCAAGAAGCAGGGTAATCTTTTTTCTCCTCTTAAAATAATAAAATCAAATATCTCTCTCTCACACACACACACAGACACACACATTTTTGAAGCCTATCCTATCCCCCTCTGTGGCATACATATGTTTCATAACATATTTTGAAAGTTGACATGTCTTCCAGTTCTCCACCCTTAACCATAAGTAGACCTCAGAAAAGCTATTTGAGGCCTGTGATCAAGTGGCAATACGGTTTAGTCTATACCAGTCTAAATGTCATTGGAAAGTAAGCAGAGTTTGATGATGATAAGAAAAAATAAATCTGTCTCTAACCATAGAATGTCTTGCCAACAGACCGACATAGTAAAAAACATGAATTCCATTAATCCCATCACTTTCTCACTATCCATTAATGCCCTTTACTCTTTCTTTCCAGGTTATATCCCATAATGCACTGTAATTTCTCCAATAAATATTTTCAATTCCTGTACTGCTTTCCCCTGATTGGTTAAATTCTAACCCCGTAAGAACCCAACTACTCCACTTTCTCTTGGTCTGCATGTAAGTAGCTGAATATTGATAGAAAAAAATTATACATTGACCTCACTCTACCTTTGGAATCTTAGTCCTCAAAAATGCCCTTTATGCAACATAGCAATTATATTATGCTACAGTTCTTGTAGCTTTCTAAAGATATACAATAATTATATGTAAGGCAGAAATTACAATAAAAAAAAAATTGATGTCAGTAGCAACAATAAAATCCAAAAAACTATTCCAGACCTTCTCTATCATCAACACTGCTACTTTATACCACTTCAAAACTTTTAGCTGATAATCTTGCTTCACTCTTTGTTGAGGAAATAGAAACCATTATACAGGAGTTTCTTGCTTCCTGCTTTGCTCAACTGCAAACCTACCTGTATCTGGTTCTATTTTCTTCTTTCCTCCAGTTATAACTGATGGATTCCTCCTCCGATCAGAGACCAATACCATAACATGTATTCTGGATCCCAGTTCCTCTAGCTACTTCAAGGACCTTGCTCTTGCAGTTATCTCCTCCCTTTATAGTGTTAGCAGCCACTCCACTCTGGGATCATTTCTCTAAGATGCTCTTTGGTTACACATTCTAAAAAGCCTCCCTTGATCTCACCATCATCTCTCCAGCTACTCTACATTCTCTATCCCCTTTCATAGCTTAATTTCTCTTCTCACTTCTGATTCTCTCCACAAACTTCTTCAATCCGGTCTCTGCCCTACAGTCCACCAAAACTGTTCTCGTTAAGCACTATAGGTTAGTCTTAGTGACTTCCATGTGGCCAAACTCAACACACACCTGTCTCCATTATACTTGACTTATTATCTGCATTTGACAAGTGTAGTATTTCTTCCTTGAAACATCCATTCTTCAGTACTGATTTCCAAGAAATCACACTCTCCTGATTTTCCTCCTAACTCTCTGACAGCTTTCTCTCTCTCAATTTCTTTATGGCTGTCTATTAATTTATAATTATTAGGACCTTTAAGCTTTCCTCCAAGGCCCCAGAAGCTTTTCTTCTCTATATAATCCCTCCAGCCCAAATCTCTTCTGAGTATAGACATTGCTTTCCAACATCCTACCTAACACTTCCATTTAAATGTTTTACTAGTATTTCAAATCTTACATATAAGACCGAACTCATGATTTTCTTTCTACCCAACCTTTAGAGTTTCCTAATTCAGTGAATGATATCACATTACATTCAATTGTTTTAAAAATTCACTCCTCATATCCAATCAGCCATTAAGCCTGGTTGTTCTTTAACTTCACAATATATCCAAAGAAGTAGTGTTAAGTATACACTTCTCTGTTTTTCTCTCTGAATATCATACAAGAGCAATAAGAAGGAAAGAAAGAAGAAAGGGAAGAAGGAAGGAAACTCACAAGCTGTACTTCCCAATAAATTAAGGAAATAGCTAAAACCTCAAATCACAAACAAATGGAACTATTCCCCCAAAGCAAGACAGACCATACAGGAATTCACATTAACAAAAGTAGAGAGAGGGTTTGTGGATATAAATCTTATAAACAGACACAAAACTCTTTTTTTTTTTTTTTTTTTTGAGAGGTATTTTTTGCAATAGGGCGCTTTCGCTCACCAGAAAGACAGAGAAAGAGAGACAGAAAGCGAGAAATCACTTCCCAGGGAGATGGCTACGTCACAATCCCTTCTCCTCCATTCTCCTCTTGGGATCTTGGGCACGCACGCCCATGCGCCCAGCATCAGTTTGTTTTTTGTTTGTTTTTTTGTTTTTTTTTGAGAGGTTTTTGCTATACGGTGTGTGCGCTCACCAAGACAGAGACAGACAGACAGACAGACACAGAGAGACAGAAAGTGAGAAATCACACCCCAAGGGAGGTGGCCACGCTGCAATCCCTTCTCCTCCATTCTCCTCTCGGG
Organism: Tupaia tana; assembly: GCA_026018925.1. Classification (NCBI taxonomy): domain Eukaryota; kingdom Metazoa; phylum Chordata; class Mammalia; order Scandentia; family Tupaiidae; genus Tupaia; species Tupaia tana. The sequence goes on from JAKSZU010000001.1 coordinate 66,087,674, forward strand.
ATCTTGGGCACACATGCACACGTGCCCGGCGTGAGTTTAAGCCTCTGGGTCCGGGACTCAAACCACGGTTGACTACGTGGGAGTCCAGTGACATAGCCATTACTCTCACTGCTGGTCCCCCAGCATCAGTTTAAGCCACTGGGTCCAGGACTTGAACCGCGGTCAACTACGTGGGGGTCCAGCGACACAGCCATTACACCAACTGCTGGTCCCCAACAAAACATTTTTTAAGAGTAAAATGTATTTCTTCATTTCCAAAATCTAAATACCTTGTTTCTGTAACAGTAGGATATATGCTGGCCATTAAAGCATTTCTAGATCTGGTTTGGTACTGAGAAGCAGAGAAGGAATATCTAAGGAAATATATGGAGAAGCCATATTTTGGGAAATACTCTACCTCTATAGCAGAGCAGGAAAGAAAACTGCATTGTGAAAAATTCCTTGACGGTCTCTTTTGTCTGAGGAGAGATAAAGGCTAAACAAAATGATAGAAAATGAAGATTTTAAAAATATTTTAGCTAACCTGTAACTTGCCCTGGTCCTTCCACACATAAACCTTTTGCAAGTAGTGCAAGCAGACACTCATCTGCTTCAGAGATAAATGATAATAATAATTTGTTTAATGCACACTGTGGACATACAAAGACACTGCATGAAGAAAAGGGAGACCAGAACAGGAAGAAACAAACGTTTGATAAAGCATGCTTATAGCAAAATGTTTCCAAACAGCAGCTAAAAATTATGCTCAAATAATTTACTATGACTCTGAAAAGTAAAATGAAGAAACTGGCTCTCTAAGGAAGAACTATAAAGTAGAAATATAAGAGCTCATGGAACAGATGTTATCTCAACCGAAAGAAACTAAATTTGAGCTGATAGAGCATATAGAAGAGTGGGAGGAAAAATGCCATATTGCAGAAATGGAAAAAAGTGAGAAGGAATACATGGGTAAATAGGTCCTGCTGAAAACAAAGAAAGACATATTGAGTAGAAAGGAGGAGAGAAGCAAAGTGAAATGGAAATGATAAAAAAAAATTCTTAAGGATTAGAAAGCAATGATAGACATAAAAGTCAAGCAAAGGAGGGCCAATTACATGACTGAAGTGTGAGAAAAACAGTTAAGTAAAACTGATGAAATAATACTTAAAGGTATAATTATAGAAAGTTTTCCTAAAATTTGAACCTACATCTTAAAAAGATCTCTCTTTCTCACTACCACAAAAGAAAAAAAAATCAGAAATGAAAGAGGCATTATAATGGTTGTCTCAAAAATAAGAAGGATCAGGGAACAGCAGTTAACGTAATGGCTATGTCGCTGGACTCCCATGTAGTTGACCATGGTTCGAGTCCTGGACCCGGTGGCTTAAACTCATGCCAGGTGCATGTGCATGTGTGCCCAAGATCCCAAGAGGAGAAAGGAGAAGGGATTGCAGCATGGTCATACCCCCTGGGGGGCGATTTCTCGCTTTCTGTCTCTCTGTCTCTCTCTGTCTTTCTGGCGAGCACACGCGCCCTATAGCTAAAACCTCTCAAAAAAAAAAAAAAAAAAAAAAAAAAAAAAAAAAAAAAGAAGGACCACAAGGGATAATAATACCAACAAACTGGATAACTCAGAAGAAAATGGATAAATTCCTAAATACATACATTCTACCAATACTAAACCAAGAAATATAAAGTCTGAACAAATGAGATCATCAAAAACCTCCCAATGGGGTTGAATGGTCGTACAAAAGAAATGCAATGCTCTTCAAAGTTGACCCCCAGGAGACAGTTCTGGGTTCATATCTGGAGACCTACCTGAACATACCAGGTGTGGGCATGTTCATGATCTGGCCAACAAAAGCTGGGAGTAGATTATGACATGAAGACTATTTGGGGTACTTATCTTTCTCACTGTCTCTCTGCTTCTCTGCTTTTCTTACTCATGGAAGAAAGGGGCAAAAAAATTTTTTAAAGGAAAAAATACCTCCCAGGAAAATGTAAGACCAGATGGCTTCATTGGTAAATTTTACCAAACATTCAAAGAAACATTAAGATCAATCCTTCTTAACTGTTCCCATAAAACCCAAACAAATAAACAAAACAACAGAAGAGAAAATATTTCCAAACTAATTTTATGAGGCCAATATCATGCCGATACTAAAACTAGACAGAGACTACTAGAAAAGCAAACCACAGGCCAATATCCCTTATACAATTTTTTTTTATTTTTTTGAGAGAGAGATTTTTGCTATAGGGCACTTGAGCTGGCTGGAGAGACAGAAAGAGACAGAGAGACAGAAAGCCAGAAATCACCCCCAGGGAGGATAAGCATGCTGCAATTCCTTCTCCTCAGTTCTCTTCCTGGGATTTTGGGCACGCATGCACACACACTTGGTATGGCACTTGAATCGGAGTCGACTACAATGGAGTCCAGTGAGATAGCCATTGTGCCATCTGCTGAATCCCTGTAATACAGATTTGTAAATCTTCAATAAAATACTAACGGGACCAATTCAATACCACATTAAAAGAATCATACTCCATGACCAAGCAGTATTTATCCCTGGGATGCAAAGATGGTTTAGCTTATGCAAATCAATTGGTGTGATATGTATTAACAAAACGAAAGAAAAAAAATAAAAACCCTGGTTATCTCAATGTACGCAGGAAAAACATTTGACCAACTTCGACATCCATTTGTACTTAACACTTTTAGAAAAATAAAGAAGGAATTTAACTTCAATACAACAAAGGTCATATATGAGAGGTACACAGCTAACATAATAAATGGAGAAAAATTGGAAGCTTTTTTTTAATGATATTGTACAACGCAAGGATATTTACTCACCACTTCTTATTAAGATAGTTCTGAGTCCAAGCTAGAGCAATTACAAATGAGAAATAAATAAAAGATACCTAAGTTGGACAAGAAAAAGTAAAATTATCAACGTTTGTAGATGACATGATAATATAGACACAAAAGCTGAATTCTCAAAAAAATTATAGAACTAATAAATGAATTCACTAAAGTTGTAGGACACAAAATCGACATACAAAAATCTGTAGCATTTCTATTCAAAGATGTCACCTAATCGTTGCTTAAGTACAAAAGCGTAAAACAAAATTTTGAGCATACATATTGTTCCCTTGAGTATTCCTTTATGATTCTATTAGATGGCAAAACATAGACCAAACAAAAACTAACCTAGGAAACTGCTACAGAGTATTGTCAAGTAGTAATTAATATATTTATTATCTAAGAGTAAAATAATGTGGCATAATAAAACAAAACAAATTTGTCTGATGAGATAAAAATAATGAATTGCAACAGGAAGGGAGAAAGTATACTGATTTTCTTTATTTTTATATATTAAAATAGCTGGAAGTCAAAGGGTAAATATAAAATTGTGTACTTGAAAAAGAGTGGAAGAGAAAATATTAATTTAAGAAATGCTTAGGGTAGAAAAATAGTAGAAATGTTGGAAGAAATAGAGGATTGGGGCATTATATAGAGTTGCAATTATAAAAATAACTAGAATAATACAAGCCTTCCTATTCAACAAAAGAAGGGAAAAACAAAAAACTTATCTACTACCAACTTCTTAATTTTTTTTTTTTTTTTTTAGTTTTACTACACAGTATGTGGACCCACTAGAGAGAGACAAATACAAAGTCAGAGAGAGAGAGAGGGAAAGTGAGAAATCACCCCCTCAGGGGAGCATGGCCATGTTACAGTCCCTTCTCCTCCACTGTCTTCTTGGGATTTGGGACCTTGTGCCAGTTTAGGACCCAAACCATGGCAGTTAACCATGTGGAATCCAGTACCTTAACCTCTATACCACCTTTTGGCACCACTATCAACATATTTTTAAAAATATAAAACAATTGGGATTAGCAATGGTGTGATGATTATGTCACTGGACTCACACATAGTTGACTGCAGCTGGAGTCCTGGACCCAGAAGCTTGAAACATGCTGGGCACATGTCATGCGTGCCCAAGATCCCTAGAAAAGAATGGAGGAGAAGGGATTGCAGCATGGCCATCTCTCCTAGAGAGTTATGCTCAAGGGTATTGTTACAGCCATAAAATGCTTATGCTAATATAAAAAATAAGCAAAAACATAAGATTTGATACATTATAAACTAAACTACAAATTATCCTAAAGGAGAGAGAACAGAGATAAATCAGAAATTAATGATTTATAAAATACAAAAACAGTAAAACTAATAAATATATACAAGAGCTATGTTTTAAGAAAACAAGTAACAACATAATAAAAACTGTTCAGTGATCTTAAAAACTAAATACCTAGAGGTCAGCTCTGTAGTGCATCAGGGTAAGCCCTGTGAATGGGAAGCTAGATCCCACAGTTACTACCAGGACTAGAATCATGGCCCCAGGAGGTACATGTGTGTACCTCCTCAAATCCTGATGGGATGGAGAAATGGAGGAAAAAGGATTGTAGCATGACCACACTCCATTGGGGGTTTTCTCTCTATATAACAAGCAAGCACACCCATAGAGAAGGCACAAGCACACAGAATAAAATTTGAAAAGGGAGAAATAATCAGAACTTGTTCACATACCCACAACACTATTATGGAGATTTGGAATACGTCCACATACCTCATGGCAAAGAGCAAAAGAATCATAAGAGATTCTACTGGAGCTGACAGGTGGCATGGTAGTTAAGGCTTTGGACTCCCACATGGTGGACCACGGTTTGAGCCCCAGAACTGGCAGCTTGCTTTCTCACTTCTTCTCTCTTTGTCTCTGTCTCTCTCTCTGGTGGGCATGTGTGCCCTGTAGAAAATATAATAATAATAATAATAATAATAATAATAATAATAAAACTAAATAAAGAATTCTTTAAAAAAAGAGAAAGACTGCTTACCACTATCATAATTAACTTTATTATCTATGAAAATACAACAAAAAACAGGGATAAGATATGAATGAATCTTGAGGAAAAATTTTGTTGTCTGTCTTAACAATAAGAATGACCTTATTTATGATATTACCTAGATGTGCTATAACTAGGTAAATATAATTTGCCAGAATTGACCCCAGAAGAGACAGAAAATCCAAATGGACCAACTACAGAAGGAATAAAATAGTGAAAAATCTAATCCTCTTTCCCTTTCTTTTGACAAAATGTTTGAGGTAGAACCAGCAGATGGCATAACAGTTATGTTGCTGGACTCCCACATAGTTGACTGCGGTTCAAGTCCTGGGCCTGGTGGCTTAAAACTTATGCCAGGCACATGAATGTGCGTGGCAAAATCCCAAGAGAAGAATGGAAGAGGAATTACAGCATGTCCATCCCCCCTGGGATATGATTTCTCACTTTCTGTCTCTCTGTCTCTCAGGTAAGCATATACACTCTTTAACAAAAATATAACAACAATAAAAATGCATGAAGCCCAGAAGTTTCATAGGAAATTCAAAGGGGAATAATAATTCCATTATTCAAAGTGTTTCAAATTGTATTTAAAGAAGAAAACTTTCTAAATTATTATTATTATTATTATTATTATTATTTTAGAGAAGATTTTGCTATAGGGCGCGTGCGCTCGCCAGAAAGACAGAGAGAGACCGAGAGATAGAAAGCGAGAAATCACCCCCCCAGGGGGGATGGCCATGCTGCAATCCCTTCTCCTTCATTCTCCTCTCGGGATCTTGGGCACATGCACACACACCCGGCGTGAGTTTAAGCCACTGGGTCCGGGACTTGAACCATGGTCGACTACATGGGAATTCAGCGACATAGCCATTACGCTAACTGCTAGTCCCGAGAAGAAAACTTTCTAAATTATTTTAATAAAATGCAATGACTACAGGGACCAGCAGATGGTATAATGGTTACATCCCTGGACTCCCATGTAGTCAACTGCAGTTCCAGTCCCAGACCCAGCAACTTATAACTCATGCCAGGCACATATGTGCGTGTACCCAAAATCCCAAGAGAAGAATGGAGGAGAGGAGATTGAGGTATAGCCATCCCCCATGGGGGGGGGGGGGGGAGTTGATTTCTCATTTTCTGTCTCTCTGTCTCTCCAGCAAGCTCATGAGCCATATAGCAAAAATCTCTCTTAAAGAAAAAAAAGAAAATCACTCCAGGCAAGAATATGTGTACGTGCCCAAAATCCACAGAGAATGGAGGAGAAGGGATGGTATAGCCATGCCCTGGGGGTTGATTTCTCACTTTCCCTCCTTGTCTCTCTGTCTTTCTTCACAAGTACACACACCTTTGGCAGAAACCAAGAAATAAAAAAAGCTTAACTAAATGATACCTTGTCCTTTTATCCTAAACAGATGACTTCATAATAACAATAATTAGGTTGTGTTGACTACATTTTCATGACTTTCAAGTGCAAAAGCTTCACATTTAGAAGTATACTCGAGAGAAGTATTTTTTTAAAACAAAATACTTGGAGTGTCTGAGAGGTGACTGGAATTTTCTTCTTCAGAATGGATTGTCTTCCATAGACTAATCTTCAATATGTGTTTAAGTTAGGTAGGAAAATAGAACTTTTATGATCCCTAACCAATCTGACCGAATTATAGTAATACAGTGGCAGGGAGATGACAGGTATCATTGTGTGTGGGAAGAACATGGTAGCATGTTTTGATGGATTTCACTGTGACACTTGTCTTCAGTAAGAATTACTGAATTGGGGATGAGAATCTTAAAAGTTCTATTAAACATTTTTAAAGATGAAAGAACTAGAGGAAATCTTTCACTAAGAGAAATAATTTAGGAAAATGAAATAAACATATTAAGGGTTTGTAAAATCCCAGGCATGCACCTGCATGCCTGTAAACCTGGCCAGCTGAGACTGGGGGTGAATAGCAAGCAGCATGAAGATCCAGCTGGGGATGCCTGACTCTCTGTCTCTTTCTCATAGAAGAAATAAATAAATACACTTAAGTAAAGATTTTAAAAAGTTTGAAAATGCATATAATAGAACTTTGTATTTTAATGACTCAAACTTCAAATTAAAAATATGTAATTTAATAAGAAACTTGTATTTTTAATATGTTTACATTGTAGCCAATGCATATACAAACTTGATAAATTAATTATACTATTATTTCAATGCAGAATATAAAAATTATTGCATCCCATAACACATATTAATATGATTCAAACCCATCAAAATATTTTCTGTGACTCATTCCTCCCTAAAGCTATTATACAAAATAAGGACTAGATGAAGAAAAACACATTTGGCTTAAACTATAATAAAAATATAATTTTTAAAACAATCAGTTATTAGAGACCAGCAGTTAGCATAATGGCTGTGTCGCTGGACTCCCACGTAGTCAACCGCAGTTCGAGTCCTGGACCCGGTGGCTTAAACTCAGGCCAGGCGCATGTGCGTGCGTGCCCAAGATCCCAGGAGGAGAATGGAGGAGAAGGGATTGCAGCATGGCCATCCCCCCTGGGGGGTGATTTCTCGCTTTCTGTCTCTCTGTCTGTCTCTCTCTGTCTGTCTGGCGAGCACACGTGCCCTATAGCAAAAAAAAACAAAAAAAACAAAAAAACAATCAGTTATTGGGCCAGCAGGTGGTATAGTGGTTAAAGTACTAGACTCCCACTGACTGATTGCAGTTTGAGTCCCGGATCTGATGGCTTGAAAAATCACACCAAGGGTGTGTGTGTGTGTGTGTGTGTGTGTGTGTGTGTGTACCCAAAATCCAGAGGACAATAGAGGAGAAGGGATTGAATGGTCATCCTCCCTGGGGGATGATTTCTCACTTTTTCTCTGTCTCTCTCCAGTTAGCTCACTTACCCTATAGCAAAAACCTTTTTTAAAAAATCTATTATTTTTTGTATAATTTATGCAAGAACTGCCTTGATCTTGGACTACCCAGGCTCCAGATGATGAAAAATGAATTTTAGGCAAGTCTGTGACCTGGTGGTTAAGTGTGATGGATCCCACGTGACCCACTACATGGGTCCAGCCCTAGACCTGGTAACTCGGAAAACATGCTGAATGCGCATATGTGACTTAAAACTTCCTCCTCATTCTTCACTTCCTCCTCATTCATTCTGCTTTCCTTCTCATTTTTCTTTCTTACCCCTCCTATTTTTTTTTCTTTTTCTTTCTTACTTTTATGCAACATATTTACTGAGAATCTGCATGAGCCAGGCAATGTGATAGGTCCTGATCATATCAAGATGAATACAATGCAAAAGTCGGTTCTCTGAGGAATAATAAATTCAAAAAGAAAAATGTGAGTAAATTCTTTCTAAATGGCTTTCATTTTTATTACTTGTTTTATTGTAGCTGTTGAAATATTTTTATTTAAGTAGCTCAAATTTTTTTTTGAAATATATAAGTGTTAAAGATAATCATAATGAACATATTTTTAATAACAAGAAATGCTCAAAGCTCAACCTATTACTAATTAACTTTTTCATTACATATTATTTCAAACATTTTAACCTGATTTTGCCAGAATCTGATCTGTGATTAATATAGTATCATAAGTAAAGCATATAATAATTATGAAATTTATAATTTTAATGATCATGAATAATGCATTTATAATTAAATAAATATAGATTACAAAGGCTTCTCATTCTAAATTAGCTATTTATCATTTATCTAGGAAGGTATTTTTATATTGTTAGGTTGCCCAATAGTTTAATATATTGCTCGTCTAAAATCTAAGTCTAATTTTGTCTGATAGTTAAAGAAGGTGCAACCTTTAATAAAATTGTAATCAAAATGACCCAGAGCAGAGTGACAACATTCAGAAAAATCTGAGCTTATTCTGTTCTATTATGAACACTTTTCACAAGATAATTTCAATTAATCATTATCCCCATGTCATGACTTTGAGACTCTAGCTTCTTAGAATCAGGTGTTTAATAATTATATACATTTTACAAGTAAAAATATCAAAGAAGTTTATTTCTGAACCATAGAAAAGTGTTAACATCAAGTACTTTAAAAATATATTAGTAATGAATAGGGGTATTTTCCTTTTCATAAAATTAAATGTACTGTATTTTCTAAGGAAGAAAAATATATTATGCACTACATTTAAATATAGCTTTTATATGTCAATAGCAATAGATAATTTTCACTTCATTCAATGATAAACATTTTATAATTTGGTTTCCTACCATGAGGGTTATAAACCATGATACTTGAAAAACAGTCTTATTTTCTTGGTTATAAAAAGATCTGTTCATCAGAAAATACATGCTTCTGTTCACAGAAACAGATGGTATGTAATATTTGACCTTTTAGAGAAGACACAATTGAAAAATACATGAACAAGAGTACAAATTTGAATTTTAAATGCTACAGGTGAAAACACAACTTCTAGTTAAAAATTCTCTTAAAATAGAGTATATCTTTTATCAAATACAAGGCCTTATTTTAGACAATGGGCCTCAAAGAAGATATGCAGTTTGCAATGAAGATAATCATCTATTAGAGTAATTTGTTTCTATTCCATAGCCCTTATGAAAAAGAGAAAAATAAGATATTGATAAAAAGAATGTAAACTCCAGAGATCAAGGTTTCAGATGCATAGCAAACACAACTGTTAAGGCTTCTATGTAGAATAGATACATACTGGGTTGACAACTCAGCTTACGATGATTCTTCAAATAGCTGAATTTGTCTTACTCATCGCAATCCTCATTTGGAGAAATGTTCATTCTCTCCTTACACTAAATGGGAGGTTGCATCTTGTTACAGATATAACCTTCAACCCCCCAAAAGCTATGCATCCTTCAACCCCCCAAAAGCTATGCATATGCCATTGGGATTAGTCCATGAAGTGCATGTATAATTTAGTCAATGTCATTGAGTGTTCTTCCTAGAGATTTTCTAAACTGGGACTAGGAGGAAGCACTCCCTTTTCTGTTTGATTGCTAAGTTATGAGGTTGAATTTAGATCCATTGGAGGCCATATTTCCAATCTTATGCAGATAGCAGACCTAAAATTGTAAAGCTAATAGAGAAGCAAATTCAAAACTAGGAATAGAAGGAGAAGAGATTTAAAAGATCACCTCACACTCATCAAGATGACTACTAAAAACTGGGACCAGCAGTTAGTGTAATGGCTATGTCGCTGGACTCCCATGTAGTTGACAGCGGTTCACGTCCCAGACCCGGCGGGTGCGTGTGTGCGTGTGCCCAAGATTCGGAAAGGAGAATGGAGGAGAAGGGATTGCGGTGTGGCCATCTCCCCTGGGGGGTGATTTCTCCTTTTCTATATCTCTGTCTCTCTCTGTCTGTCTGGCGAGCGAACGCGCCCTATAGCAAAAACCTCTTCAAAAAAAAAAAAAAAAAAAAAGATGGCTACTAAAAACATTCATACAGAAAGAATTGGAATATTCAAGTGAGGATTGATTGAGAAAGGGGTTAGAACAAAAAGTAAATGTTTATGAAACTAGGGTGGGAATTATGGAACTAGGGTAATTATTGAAATAATATGGAAACTGAAACAGTTTTGCTTTTGGATAACTTTATAATTTTTCCATATTTCCACTTACTAGTAGAGAGCATGAGAATCACATCTAAATCTTAATTTTCATGAACAGAAATATTAGTAGTCACTGTTTTAGACTGTTTTAGTGGGTGGTAAGATTATCTTTTTTCCTATTTCTTCCATATGTCTGTCATATATCATCTCTTCTCCAAAGTTTCCATCCACCCATGGGTCTTTGACACATTCTTTAAACTAATGGGAACAAAACAAGAATAAATCATTAATTGAAAAGAAAAAATTATTCCAACTTTTAGTTGGACTTTTATAATTATTTCAAAATATGAAAATCAACTTGATACCAGCAATTACATAAATCTAAGATCTCATACATGAGAAAGATTGAAATCATTCCTATTTTTTAAAGATTTTATTTAATTTTATTTATTATTTTCCAATTTGATCAGAGAGAGACAGAGAAAGAGAGAAAGGGAAAGTGAGAAAGCAAGCCACCAGGTCTGGGACTTGAACTGTGATCAATCATGTGGGAGCCCAGTACCTTTAACCACCATGCCACTTGCCGACCCCATAAAATCACCCCTATTTTTACATAGAAGCATGGATATAACATTTAAAATGAAGGAGCCAAGGCTAATTCATTTTTTAAACTACAACAAAGTGAATATTACACCACAAATTTCTGAGGTCTATGATTTGACAAAACTCATCCTGATGATCAAAAACACATAGGAGACTATTTATTATGATGAAGCCATATGTTGTCACTTTGACATCTTGTCAAAAAATAAGGGCAAATGTGAAAGGACTAGAAAATGGTCAATAAAGGGCCAACTTTGAAAACAGGAAAGAATAATTAAAAGCACACAAACCAATAAGCTTGTTTAGACAAGACCTTGAAGTATGGAGACAGGCCCCATAGCACAGCAGTTAGACACTGCACAGAGAAAGCTGGCCACATGACCAATCAGGGTTCAAAACCCAGCACCACCAGCTTTTCACAGGGCTCACGCAAACCTGCCTATGATCCTAGAGATGGAGAATTGGAAGTGAAAGGATTGCAGAGTGACCAGGCCCCTTAGGGGGCGCATTCTCTCTCTCTCTCTCTCTCTCGTATTCTCAATAACAGTAAATTTAGGGGCCAGAAGATGGCATGGAGGTCAAGGTGCTGGATCCCATATTGCCATCTGAGCAATTTGAGTCCTGGACTCAGCAGCTTGAAAATTATGCCAGGGATGTATGCGTACATGCCTAAAATCCCAAAAGAAGACTAGAGAAGAGATTGCAGCATGGCCATCCCCTTAGGAATGATTTTTCACTTTCCCTCTCTTTATCTCTCTGGCAAGCGCACACATCCTATAGTGAAAACTAAAAACAAACAAAGATTTTTAGAAAAGACCTTGAAGCATTAAGTTCTAAGATATACATAATATTTTATCACAGAAGGAAAAAAAAAGAAGTAAGAGTGATTGTTTTGGGGCCAGATCCATGGCCTGGAGGTTAAAGCAGCCAGATCCCACATAGCCGACCACATAATTTTGAGTCTTAGACCTAGCAGCTTGAGAAACATGCTGGGCATGTGTGTGTGCGTGCCCAAAAATACCAAAAGGAAGAAAAGATGGAGGAGAAGGGATTGTGGCATGACCATTTCCCAAGGGGAGAAGGTGCTTCCTCTTCTCCCTCTTTCTCTGTCTTTCTAAGCACACATATCCTCTAGGGGGAAAAAAAAGAGAGAGATTGTTTTGTAATATTGATAGCATATTGCATTTATTTTATATAACTTGAAAAAGTTTAAAATATATATTTAGTGATACTGAAGATAACTTAATTAGGCAGAATTTTAAATTGTACACCCTTGAAAACAACATTGATTTGAATTGCCTATGGTCTGTTAGGTCTTTTTAAAAGAATTATTTAACTTTATTATTATTTTTTAGTTTGAACAGAGAGAGACAGAGAGGGAAAATAAGAAAGCAAGCCATGTGGGAATCCATTACGTTAACCACCATGCCACCTGCCAGCCCCTAAAGATAGATATTAACAAAGCTAATTTAAGTCACTAAGAATTAAACCTTACTCTGAAAAAGAAAAAAAAAAAGATTTAATTTGCTAATACCCAAGGTAAAAAAATGAATAGCAATAGGAATGGTTCCAAATACTAACTTTTTCCAAGGTGGTTCTCCAAGGACTTATTATGAGGGAACTTCAATTGATGTATTTATGGAGAAGACAATTGCCTATATGGATGATTCAGTAGGGTACTTCAAATATATATCTTACTGATGCCAATAGAATCATCATCTTCTTTCCACCATTCTCTGGGAGTTTTCTGAGTTAAGTTAGCCTCAAAAACCAGTTTCTTTCTATTGTAAACTGTAGACTCTTTGAGGAGATGGCTATATTAAATTCTGTTATGGATTGAATGCTTGTGTGCCCTGCAAAATTCATATATTAAGTGAAATAAGTCAGGCACAGAAAGATAAATAATGCATAATCTCATTCATGTGGAATATAAAAAAGTTCATCTCCTAGTAGAAAGTAGAATGGTGGTTACCAGAGGCTGGAGTTTCTAAGTGAGGGGAGATGTTGATCAAAGGATACATCACAGTTAGATGGGAGGAATAGTTCAAGAGCTCTACTGCACACTATGGTGACTACAGTTAATGATGATACATTGTATTTTTGAAAATGCCAAGAAAGTGGGTGTTAAATATTTTCAATCACAAGAATGATAAATATGGGAACCAGCAGTTAGCATAATGGCCATGTCGCTGGACTCCCACGTAGTCGACCGTGGTTCGCGTCCCGGACCCAGTGGCTTAAAACTCACGCTGGGCGCGTGTGTGTGCGTGCCCAAGATCCCGAGAGGAGAATGGAGGAGAAGGGATTGTGGCGTGACCATCCCCTCTGGGGGGTGATTTCTCACTTTCTGTCTCTATGTCTCTCTCTGTCTGTCTGGCGAGCACACATGCCCTATAGCGAAAAACCTCTCCAAAAAGAAAAAAAAAATTTTTTTAAATAATAAAAAAAAGAAAGATAAATATCAGGTCAGCCCCATAACCTTTCTGTTTAAGGGAGCTGGATCCCACGTGGCTGACGGTAGTTTGAATCCTGGCTTCAGTGACTTGAGAAACACTCTAGGTATGTGTGTATGCATGCTCCAGGTCCCATCAGAATGGAGAAATGAAGGAGAGGTGATTGCAGCACAACCACACCCCATTGGAAGGATGCTTTTTCTCTCTCAGTCTCTCTCTGATTGTGCACAAACATTCTGACAATTAAAAAAGATGATAATTTTCTAAATATATAGTAATTTTAGATATAAAACTTTGATATGAAGTAATTCATTTTAATTAGCTAGATTCAACCATTCCACAGTGCATATATGCTTTGAAACATAATGTTGTACACACAAATATATACAATTTTAATATAGACTTTAAATAAATTTTGGGGAAAAAATTACAACACCCAATGCGATGATATTAAGAAGTGGGGAGTTTTTAGGATTTAATTAGATCATTGGTGGTAGAATCCTCATGAATGAAAGTGCCTTTATAAGAAAAAAAATTGTTTTTCTCTCTGTCATAGCAGTATAAAAGGAGAAGATGGCCATCTGCAAACCAGAACTGCCAGCACCTTGGTCTTAAAGGACTTCTTAGCCTCTAGGCTGTGAAAAATACCTGTTGTTAAAGCTGCCCAGCCCATAGGAACTAAGGCAAGTCCTAACATGTCAGTGAGAACAAGCCATTCATTTAGGAAAGGAGGAGCCATGCAATATGAATGCATGGGTCGCAAGGATCACCAGAAGGCAAGGGTTGAGAGAGGGAGAAAACAGCAAAGGAAGAGAAGTTAAGGCAGAGATAAATTTGTCCTACATCTTGATATTGCTTTCCTAAGATGAACTCTGTCTTCTACTTAGACTCTTTCTGTTCCCATTATCTTAGTCTCTATATCTCCACATTTTATACCAGTTGATCAAGAAACATAAAGTTTCTTGGAGACCAGGAGTTAGCGTAATGGCTATGTCGCTGGACTCCCATGTAGTCGACCGCGGTTCGAGTTCCGGACCCGGTGGCTTAAACTCACGCCGGGCGCATATGCGTATATGCGTATGTGCCCAAGATCCGAGAGGAGAATAGAGGAGAAGAGATTGCGGTGTGGCCATCCGCCCCTGGGGGGGTGATTTCTCGTTTTCTGTCTCTCTGTCTGTCTCTGTCTTTCTGGCGAGTGCATGTCCTATAGCAAAAACCTCTCCAAAAAAAAAAAAAAAAAAAGAAAGAAAGAAACAAAGTTTCTTGAACAGCAGAGGGATGATCATAAAAATTTAATGTTATAAATTATAACTGTTTAATAGTAAATAATAATAATAATAATAATAATAATAATAATGGGTCTTCTTGGTTCTAGAAAGGAATCAGTGAGAGATGGTACAGGTTGATGTTCCAGAAAAGTAAACTTTTAGTGGGAGATTGGCAGGCAATCTCTTCTCCATTTCTCCATTCTGTTGGGATTTTAGACACATATGCACACATGGCTGGCATACTTTTCAAACCACTGAGGCTAAGATTCAAATTCGCTTCTTTAATCACTAGTCTAAGGGCTAGTCCACGTAGCTTTTTATAATGTGCATTTTCTGCGATTTTTTATTTTTAGAGACTTTTGTTACAGAGCACATGTGCTTGCTGGAGAGACATAAAGCAAGAAATCATCCCCAGTGATCACACTACAGTCGCTTCTCCTCCATTCTCCTTTTGGGATCTTGGACATGCACACACATGTGCCTAGTATGAGTTTTAAGGTGCCGGGTCCGGCACTTGAACTGTGGTAGACTACATGGGAATCCAGTGATGTAACGATTACATTATCTGCTGCTCCCTTCTGTGAACTTTTTGAAAACCCCTTATAGGTCTGTAATTTTTTAAAGATTCCCTACTTTACACATCTTTGGCAAGAATCTCACAGAAGCAACGCTCTGCTCTCACTGTATTCGATCAGGGGTCCACACTTTCAATTTGTTTCATTACTGAGATGTTCACTTTGTTACCTGATTACAATGGGGTCGCCCAAGCTCCTCTTGTATGACATAACCCCATTTCCCTTTTTAATTCATGAGTATTTTGCAGGGAGGAACTTTAAAATTGTAATGTGTAAATATCCCACTCCTTGTATGGACATGCGGTTTCACATTTTATTCAACTTATTATTATTATTTTGATGTTCATATTGTTACATATTTATCTAGTAGCAGTTCCTTCAAGCTGACTTGTGTCCTTTTGACCTGACCCCACTCCCACAGCCCACCACCACCATTTTGGAGGGCGCTTCTTTAAGTGCAACAAAATGTTTCAGGCTTACCTTGTATTTCCTCTGCCCTAACCCTGTAAAGAGGCATTTTTCTGAGTTTTATTTCAAGATGCCTCTGTATTAATGTATTCACCCCATCACAAGGATGTGAAAGAAATGTCAATGACTTTATGAAAGCTATATAAATGGTGGTTTCTTACTCTTTGAGTTTGAAAGACACAACACTCTGTTTTTGAAATCCTAAGTTTCAAAGGTACAGATTTCATAAGAGTTTATTTCAATATCTTCAATGTATTCATATGTGTCTCTCACATATCTAGAAAGTAGAGTTAGTAATACTTTACATAAGTAGTACATTTATATAACCAAGGTCTATAAAAGGTGATAAAACCTATGTAAAACTGCTCTGTGGTAAGGTCTGTGATTAGCAATTCAGCAGTATAGATAGGGTGGTGGACTTTGAGCAAACAACCTGGCTTTTTGTCTCAGTGGAATCATTAAGAAAGTAATCTCTACCTTAAGAGGTTGTTGTAAATATTAAATGAGATAGCTCCCATAAAATTACCATGTAAATTATAAATAGCTATGTTAAGTATTATTATTTAGAAATACTAACAGAAGACTGATAAAACTGAAAAAAAGTGAATTCCTTAAATTGTAATTGTGCTGAAATTTCTCTATTGAGTGTGTTATTATTGCCTACTAATTTTCTTACACGCTTTGTTACAGTTAGAATATTTTCATTTTTTGGGTCATTTACAGAGAAAGTATTTGTTAAGCTGTTAAGATTGCCAAGAAGGAATCACAGATGAAAATAAAGATAAGTCTGCAGCTCTTTCAAAGATGAAATGGCATGTAGACCATGGATGGACCTGAATAATGAGTTTGGAGGAAAAAAAAATACAAATATTAAAAAATTCCCATTTGTTTATTTGTTGAAAGTTGGAGAAAAGAAAACTGATGAATTACTAATAAGTTTTGAGGCAAGAATGATTTTTTAAAATCATTATCTTTTTTTTTTTTGAGAGGTTTATGCTATAGGGCGCGTGTGCTCTCCAGACAGACAGAGAGAGACAGAGAGACAGAAAGCGAGAAATCACCCCCCAGGGGGGATGGCCACGCCACAATTCCTTCTCCTCCATTCTCCTCTCGGGATCTTGGGCACGCAGGCACACGCGCCCAGCGTGAGTTTTAAGCCACCGGGTCTGGGACGCGAACCGCAGTCGACTACATGGGAGTCCAGCGACATAGCCATTATGCTAACTGCTGGTCCCATCATTATCGTTTTTGTTAGTTTGTTTTTTGGAGAGTTTTTTTTTTTTTTTTTTCTTGCTATAGGGCGCGTGCGCTCGCCAGACAGACAGAGAGAGACATAGAGACAGAAAGCGAGAAATCACCCCCCAGGGGGGATGGTCACGCCGCAATCCCTTCTCCTCCATTCTCCTCTCGGGATCTTGGGCACGCACGCACACACGCCCGGCGTGAGTTGTAAGCCACCGGGTCCGAGATGCGAACCGCGGTCAACTACGTGGGAGTCCAGCGACATAGCCATTACGCTAACTGCTGGTTCCCTTAGTTTGTTTTTTGGAGAGGTTTTTGCTATAGGGTGCATGCGCTCGCCAGAAAGACAGAGACAGAGAGACAGAAAGCAAGAAATCACCCCCCGGGGGCATGGCCATGCTGCAATCCCTTCTCCTCCATTCTCCTCTCGGGATCTTAGGCACGTCATGCACCCGCGCTTGGCATGAGTTTTAGTAGCCGGGTCTGGGACTCGAACCATGGTCAACTACATGGGAGTTCAGCAACAAAGTCATTATGCCAACTGCTTGTTCAAAATCATTATCTTGGGACCAGCAGATGGTGTAATGGTTTTGTTGCTGGACTCCCACAGTCGACCATGGTTCATGTCCCAGATCCAGCAGTTTAAACCTCATGCTGGGCACATGTGCATGTGTTCCCGAAATGCAGAAAAGAGAATGGAGGAGAAGGGACTGCGGCATGACCATCCTATCTTGGAGGGGGGAGCGATTTCTTGCTTTCTGTCTCTGTCTCTCTGGCAAGTACATGAACACTATAGTACAAATCTCTGTTTTTCTGGCAAGCACACATACCCTATAGCAAAAAAAAAAAAAAAATCTCTCTTAAATAAAAAGTCATGGGACCAGCAGTTAGCGTAATGGCTATGTCGCTGGACTCCCACGTAGTCGACCGCGGTTCGCATCCTGGACCTGGTGGCTTAAACTCACGCCGGGCGCGTGTGCGTGCGTGCCCAAGATCCCGGGAGGAGAATGGAGGAGAAGGGATTGCGGCGTGACCATCCCCCCTGGGGGGTGATTTCCTGCTTTCTGTCTCTGTCTCTCTCTGTCTGTCTGGCGAGCGCACGCGCCCTATAGCTAAAACCTCTCAAAATAAAGAAATAAATAAATAAAAAGTCATTATCTTTAGAAACATACTGAAATATTTTTAAATGTAATATGAAAAATGTACTTTTCCTAAGATGAGTGGGTAAAAGTATATTTCAGGGGTTAGCAAATTTTTTTCTGTAGAGGACTAAATATTTTAGGTATTAAAGGCCTTATAACTTCTATTGCAAATACACTATGATAGTGGCAAGAAAGAACACATATAAACAAAAAAGCATGGCTGTGTTCCAATAAAACTATATTTACAGGGACCAGCAGATGGTGTAATGGTTATGTCACTGGACTCCCACGTAGTTGACTGTGGTTCGAGTCCCGGACTCAATGGCTTGAAACTCATGCCAGGCGCGTGTGCATGCGTACCTGAAATCTTGAGAGGAGAATGGAGAAGGGATTGCCGCATGGCCAACTCCCAGTGGGTGATTTTTAGCTTTTAGTCTCTCTCTCTCTCTCTGTCTCTCCAGCAAGTGTATGCATCCTATAGCAAAAATATTTCAGGAAAAAAAGTAATAAAACCCTTTATTTACAAAAGCTGCTGCTAGGCTGGCTTTGGTGTGCAGGTCAGTTTTCCAGTCCCCAGTATGAATGAAATAAAGATTAGTCATGATTAATAATGAAAACTCAATGATGGGAACAGAGGTCATTACCTTATTCTTTGTATTTTTTATATATTTGAAATTTTTCATAATATATTTTCATAATAAAAAGTTAAAAAAAAAAGAAAAAACAAAATTTGTATGATAGAGAAGATAATGGAATACCTAAGCTGTGATAAAATACACTAATACTGGGACCAGCAGATGGTGTAATGGTTATGTTAGTGGAGTCCCACGTAGTCGACAGTAGTTCGAGTCCCAGACCCAGTGACTTGAAACTCAGGCCAGGTGCGTGTGTGCATGCCCAAAATCCTGAGATGAGAATGGAGAAGGGATTGTGGTGTTGCCATCCTTCCCAGGGCATGATTTCTTACTTTGTCTCTCTTTGTCTCTGCCTCTCTGGTAAACACATAGTCCTATAGGGAAAATCTCTCTCAGACAAAAAAACAACCACTAATATTTAATATACACATTTTATTAATTTATCTTATTGTTTTTTTTAGAGATTTTTGCTATAGGGCACATGCACTTGCTTGAGACAGAAAGTGAGCAATTATTCCTCAGTGGGGATGAACATGCTGCAATCCTTTCTACTCCATTTTCTTCTTGTGATCTTAAGCAAATACACACATGTGCTGGGCATGAATTTCAAGCCGCCAGGTCTGGGACTTGAACTGAGATTGATTAGGTGGAAGTCCAGTGATGTAACCATTACACCATCTGCTGGTTCCTTATTAGTTTATCTTAATGACCAGATGCGCTGGCTATCTTCTTCTTATATGTCTAATTATTTTTGTAAATGTACTAAATTGAAATATTTATTTATCCTTCAAGAAACTGATTTTTTTCTTTTTTTTTGGTAATGTATTACATTTAGTCAGACTAAAATGCCAAGAGATGTTAAAATATTTTATTTTTAAAAAAACACCACAGGAAATAAATGCCATCTTTCATACAGGATTTTAGAGCTGAGTCACAATGCTATTGAAAGCTCTTGGTTCAAGTTATTCCCCTTCTCCAAACCCACTGCCATGATACAAAATATAAAATATACACACACACACACACATAAATACACAGTGGTTTTTAAAAAAAAAAAAACAAAAAAAAAAAACCCCAGGAAATAGCTGTGTTCAATAAGATAAACATCTCTTAACACCCTCTCACTATCTGTCTCTCTCTAGAGAGTGCATGTGCCCTATGGCAAAAACTTTAAAAAAAAAAAAAGGAACAAATAATGCAATGAAGAGGTGAACTGGTGCCATGAGCCTACTTGACTTTGGGTCAAGAAATACAGGCAATCGAGAGTTCATAGCTCTCCGGGAGTAGACAATAAAAATGTCCTAGTGAGATGGCGATCAGAGACGAATTCACTGCCAAAAACTAGGAGCTGGGCACATGACCTCGATGACAATAACAAAGCTACTGATGACTAGGGCTTGACACTACAGCTTTAAGAGTAGCTGCAAGCTTCAGGAGGCAGGAGGGCAGAAACACCCTGGCAACCACTATCCCGTTAGATAGTATGTAGGCAATGATAAATTATTGGCCAGAATTCTTCTCCCTCTTCCCACTCTCTCATCCATATTCTTTACTAGTGTAACTTTGAATTTCTTCCTGCAAATGACAGTACGTACTCTTCCATCCTTTGACTTTGGGCTCAGCCAGGGGAAGTACTTTGGCCAATGAGATATTTGGAAATGTGATGAAAACAGACTTAGAATATGCTTGTTTAATGGCACTTTCTCCTTGTATTTCTATCACCACAAATGACAAGAGCTTTCCTCAGTGGAGCTGCTGCCCAGGGCCCCAGAATGAACACGTACAGCGGAAATGCCCTAGTTGCCTGCAGACCTGGCAACGAGACTTACCTCACACTGTCTCTGTGGATGACGGTGCCCTGTGAGTTATGACCCAGAGCCTCCTCGCCTTGTGCACTCCTGCTCCCCACTGCCTCACCCTCTCTCCCTCTGCTCTAAGTACACAATGTCTTCCCTCTCCCTTTTTGAATACCTGCCTCAGGGCCTTTGCACTGGCACACCCTTTCATGGTTTTCTGTTCTTCTCATTACTGGCAAGTCAGCATAATTGTCACCTCCTCAGAGAGGCCCAGGCTACCCTGGCCTCAAGATGAATGCCCTACCTGACCACAGACCTGTGGTATAAAGCAGAGCTGCTTCAGGGATGGTGTTCTCAAGTTGCCCTAACTGATCTGTAGACCCATAAGAAAATTAAAACCTTATTAACAAAACTAAATTTACATGCCACTGAGGTTTTGTGATTTCTATACAGCAATAGCAAGCTGATGTAGAAATTAGCACCTAATATTACTTGTTGTTCTGAAAACATAACCTAAAATATTAGGTCATCAGGAAATTTGTGAGGTATTTTTCTATGCAAAAATGCATCGTGACTTTCCCAATGACCCAATAAATGGTTTTACCTTAGGGAGCAAATAGTAGATAGTGAGGGAAGATTACAGTAAGAAATGTGTATTTGGGGGGCTGGCAAGTGGCATGGTGGGTAAGACTCTGTACTCTCCCACGGACTAAATGCAGTTCAAGTCCCACACCTGGTAGTTTGCTTTCTCACTTTCCCTCTCTGTCTCTCTCTGGTCATATTAAATAATAATAATAATGATAATGATGATGATGATGAATTAAATTACATTAAAAATAATTATTTAAAAAGGAATCTGTATTTGTAAAACTGTTTCCTGTTGTAACGTGGACAATAGTAGGATGATTTCTTGGTGTACATTGAAGGTATAAGCTTGTTCTTTTAGTTCTTTTTTGATCAAATACTACAAAAAAAAAAGAGAACATTCTATTTGTAACTTAGAAACAGAATTTAGAGGTAGAGAGCTTAGAGATTGCTTAAATGGAAATAAAATTATTCTTCTCTAGCCAGTAAAAATGTCTTAGATTAAGCCTGGGAAAAAATACCAAACTAAGGGAATAACTATAATGTCCACTATTAAGACATCTGAAATGCTGTCTGTCTCTGTGTCTCTGTGGGGCGAGTATATGTGCCCCATGGCAAAAACCTGAAAAAAAAACTGAAATAATTAAGGTGGTGTCTGGTAGATCCTCTCATCTGGACAAAGGCATTTTTAGAAAGGACAAGGCAAGGTCTCTCAGAAGTCTAATGACTGGTAATTCCTCATAATAAAGTCTAGAGAGTCATATCTCAAAAAAAAAAAAAAGTAGATATGGTTATACTAAATGAATTCACTAAAAACAAGCACATTTAAAAATCTATGTTTTTGAGAAAGTTGTATTAGCAAACACACCACTAGCTGGGACTAAAAGACACAAAAACTGAGATATATACAAAGACCTTTGGGCCAACAACTTCTTACAGCCAGGAAGTAGCTGGAGGTTTCTTAGCATCCGAAGGAGCATACTTCTCCAATGACCTCTTCAGAAGTGGTCAAAGAAGATGACAGAGAAATGGGAAGGAACTTCTTGAGGGTGAAATCAAGAGCTGCAGAGAAAAATGGCCTGGAGACCTCCTGTAAGGTGAAGAACCAGGGTCTAATCTAAGGAAATTCCTTATTCCTAGAGGAGGAGGGCCCTACCTTCCAACACACCCATTTTCCCCCATAGTATTTTGGAACAAGTGAATGCTAATACCTTCTACTGTTCTCCTGTTCAATAAGGAGCATTAATTAACACTTACCCTACCCTTGTTCCACTATTCTATGTTGGGGAAAGGGATGAGAAGAGATTATAAACATGAGGGTTCTCTGAAAGTTAATGGAAATGTATATTGTGAAAAATGTATGCACGATTTCTATTTTTTCAGTGTAATTCCATTTTCCATAAACTTTTGAAGTCTCCTCGCATGCATATACATATATTTTTTAGTTCAAAGGTATACCAATCAAGGGGACCACATTCAAACACAGACTTCGATCCTGATGACATGACAGAATGTGGTTTTTGTGTGTCTTGGGATAAGAACGAGTCTGTTTTTGCTATGGAATGGATGTAAATAATTGTGGCCAAGAGTGTGTTTTTTTGTTTTGTTTTGTTTGTTAGGTTTTTGCCATAGGGTGTATGCACTTGCTGGAGAGTGCTCGATAGAGACAGAAAAAGGAGAAAAGTGAGAAATCACCCCTCAGGGGCATGGGCGTGCATGCACAGATACCTGGTGTGATTTTCAATCCTCTGGGCCCAGGCCTCAAATTGTGGTGGAGCATGTGGGAGTCCAGCGCCTTAATCACCATGCCACCTTCTGGCTTCAGAAGTGTGGTATATTGAACTGATTCTTGGCCTCAGTTCTTCACATTTATTTGTATCTAACACTTTGCCTTGTAACTTCCTATAAAAGGTGTATACTTCCCTGTTTCTTGACTTTGGACTGGAAAGTGGGACTTGCTTTGGCCAATAAGATGACTGTAGTTGTTTCAAAAGCAGGGGCTTGAAATGCTTGCATGATGAGCTTGCTCTATTGTGTTTTTGCCATCATCCTGAGACAAAATCATCACTAGCAGCTGCTTCTCTCAGCTGAAACTTAACTATGAACCTGGAGTTGGCCTAGCTGACAGTACCTCCACAATCTGAACCAGAGGCTGCCCTACAAACGTGTGAGCAAAGTAAATGCTTCCTGATTTATACCACTGAAATTCTGAGGTTGTACTATCAATAACCAATACAAGGAGAGATCTAAAATTATCAATATAAAACCTGATTTGAGAGTGGGTGTCCTGGGAGTGTGTTTGCCAAGTGAAAAATCCTTAGTTAGAGAGATGTGGATAACAAAACAATCTTTCTCATTCACAGTAAAGATGAAATCAAAGTTCCAAAGTGTGTATGCGTGTATGCACGTGCACACACACACAAACACACATTTATCATTAAGAAACTCTCTCATAAGATCAATAATCAAGACAATAATTTGCTCCAGATTAAATTGACACAATAAGACAATCTAAAGAATGAAAACACATTTTGTGTCATCAAAAAGAGAGATAAAGTGAAAATATGAATTTTTAAAAAGAATAAAGAAGGGCCAGCAGATGGCATAGTGGTTATGATGTTGGACTTTCACATGGTCATCTGCGGTTCAAGTCCCTGACCCAGGGGATAGACACACATGCAAGGCACCATGCCCAAGATCCCAGGAGGAGAATGGAGGAGAGGAGATTGTCGCATGGCCACCCCCCCAGGGTGATGATTTCTCACTTTCCCTCTCACTGTCTCTGTCTATCTCCTGCAAGAGCATGTGCCATAAGGCAAAACAACTCTTTAAAAAAAAAAGTAAAAGACTGGGCAGGTGCAGCTGTAAAGCCCAATGCTCTGAGAGGGAAGGTTTGAATTCACATCTGGAGACATCTGTGACTACATTGGACATAAGCACATTCGTGATTGGGACTGGCTGAAGCTTTGAGGGGATCTTAACATCAAGACCCTGTTGAAGGTGTGCGTGCCTGTGTGCTCTCTCTTGTTCATGAAAGAAACAAATAAATAAATAAATAAACTTAGAAAAATACTGTATAAAACAAAATCAGGTATGAATGCTCTAAGAGGTAGAATTTAAAAATTAGAACATACTGGGGACCAGAAGTTAGCGTAATGGCTATGTCGCTGGACTCCCACGTAGTCGACTGTGGTTTGCGTCCCAGACCCGGTGGCTTAAACTCACACCAGGAGCCTGTGCGTGCGTACCTAAGATCCTGAGAGGAGAATGGAGAAGGGATTGCGGTGTGGCCATCTCCCCTGGGGGTGATTTCTCGCTTTCTGTCTCTCTGTCTCTCTCTGTCTGGCAAGCGCACGCGCCGTACAGCAAAAACCTCTCAAAAAAAAAAAAAAAATTAGAACATACCAAATTAAAAATTCATGCTCTAGGGACCAGCAGCTGACGTGGAGATTAAGGCACTAGATCCCACATGGTGAATTAAGTGCTTCGAGTCACAGACCTGGTGGCTTGAAAATAATGCCAGGCATGTGTTGCTTGTGTGCCTAAAATCCCAAGAGAAGAATAAAGAAGGGGTTGCAGTGCAGTCATCCCCTTGGAAGAAATTTCTCACTTTCTCTCACTCTTCAGCAAGCACACGTGCCCAAAGCAAACTGATAAAAAAAAAAAGTTTAAATTCATAGTCTAGATTGTATATAGCCTAAGAGAAAATTACTATATTGGAAGGCATTACTGAGGAAATACTGCAGAATGTAACAGGGAGAGATTATTGAAAGTAAGAATGAGAAAGCAAATTATACAAAGACAAAGAGGCTCCAATTGCCTCACAGAACTTCCAAAAGAAGGACATAGAGAAAATTACAAAGAATATTTAGAGAGATGATGGCAGAAAACTTTCCAAAAGTGAAGAAAAAATAAAATCTGTATGAAGTAGAATAAATATAAATACCTAGAAATATAAGTAAAACTACAGGATATAAAAATAAAAATTTAAAAGTTACCAAAGAGGAAAAAACAATGAACTATGAAGGAATAAAAATTAGACTAATAGATTTTCAACTGATAAAAATAAATGACAATGTACAATGAAATAATAGTTACGAACTACTGAGGGAAAATAACTCTGTAGATATCCACATGTATCCTACAGTTCATCCAAAAGTGAAAGCAATGTAGAGATATTTGCAGACAGGAAAAAAAAAAAAAAAAAAAAAGTGAAACAAAACCAAACCCTAATACATGCCTCATTGAAATAACCAATAGGTTGCAAGTGAATCTAGAGGAATGAAGTGAAATGCAAAACACAATGGTGAATTTATGGCATGTAAATAGTATCTCAAGTTTTCTTTCTTTTTTTTTTTTTTTAAAAGAAACAATGTAGGGACCAGCAGTTGGCGTAATGGCTATGTCGCTGGACTCCCATGACTGCCGTTTGAGTCCTGGATCTGGTGGCTTAAACTCACACCAGGCATGTGTGCGTGCATGCCCAAGATCCCAAGAGGAGAATGGAGGAGAAGGGATTGTGGCATGATCATCCCCCTGGGGGGTGATTTCTCGCTTTCTCTCTGTATCTCTCTGTCTTTCTGGTGAGCGCACATTCCCTATAGCAAAAACCTCTCAAAAAAAAAAAAATAAATAAAAAAAGAAACAATGTGAGCATAAAATATATTGAAATACTTAAATATTCATTTTTAAAAAAAATTTATTAGAGGTTTTAACCTTAGGGCACGTGCACTTGCCAGAGAAAGAGACAGGGAGAAAAAAAGTGAGAAATCATCCCCCCCACCCCCAGCAGGTTGGTCATGCTGCAATCCCTTCTCCTCCATTGTCCTCCCAGGACCTTAGGCACATATACACATGTGCCCTGCTAGAGTTTCAAGTCACCAGGTCTGGGACTTGAACTATGGTCGGCCATGTGGGAGTCCAGTAACATAACCACCATGCCATCTGCTAGCCCCAAAAATCTTTATGATAAAAAGTCGATATTCAAGTTTCAGACAAGAAAAAGAATCTGTTAATGGGTAAATAAAATGAAATAATGTCCTCAGCGATCTAGCCATTTTGGGAGAAAGGAAGATGTCCCACTGATAACTGGGCCTCCAGCATACAAAACTTGCGTGAACAGCCCTTCTTCAAGAGACAGACAGCTCCATGGCTCCTGCGATGTAGCCATTTTGGGAGAAAGGAAGATGTCCCACTGATAACTGGGCCTCCAGCATACAAAACTTGCGTGAACAGCCCTTCTTCAAGAGACAGACAGCTCCATGGCTCCTGCGATCTAGCCATTTTGGGAGGAAGGAAGATGTCCCACTGATAATTGGGCCTCCAGCATAAAAATCTTGCGTGAACAGCCCTTCTTCAAGAGACAGACAGCTTCATGGCTCCTGCAATCTAGCCATTTTGGGAGAAAGGAAGATGTCCCACTGATCACTGGGCCTCCAGCATACAAAACCCACGTGATTGAACTTCCAAGTTTGGGAAGAAACTGACCATCCACCAGATGACTAGAAATCGCTGCAGGACCACAAGAAATATGGGGAAGCAGGAAAATACCTCTCCCACAAGGGAAACGGATAGCTCCTCTTCATCCACACACAGTTCAATGGAAATCATGGAAATGTCTGATAAAGAATTCAGAACATTCATAATGGCAAAGCTAACAGAGATGGAAGAGAAGAGAGACAAGGAACTGCTGAAGAGGAAGGAGAAAGGAGTTGAAGAGTTCCAGGAGGTGAGGAAATTCATGCAAGATCTAAAAGAGGAATTTCACACTTTACAAAAGAACCAGATGGAACTGTTAGAGATGAAGGCTATAATACAAGAAGTCAAAATCTCCCTTGAAAGTATTAAAAGCAGACTAGATCATACAGAAAATAGAATCTCTAATGTAGAAGAGAAAATGGCTGGCCTAGAAAAATCCACCATGAAGACTGAGAAAATGGCCCAAAAATTAGAGAATAATATATGAGAAGTACTAGATACAATTAAACATCCAAACATCCAGATAATAGGCATCCCAGAGGGTGAAGAGACTCATAAGGGCATTGATAATCTATTCCATGAAATCCTGCAAGAAAACTTTCCAAACTTGGAGAGGCACTCAAAGATTCAGTCCCAAGAAATACAGAGGACCTCAAATAGAATCAACCCAAGAAGATCTTCTCCAAGACACATTATAGCCAGATTGACCAAAACCACAGACAAAGACAAGATACTAAGACTGGCAAGAGAAAAAAGGCAAGTTACCTACAAAGGGTATCCCATCAGACTAACGGCAGACCTCTAATCGGAAACAATGCAAGTGAGGAGAGAATGGGAAAATATATTCAAAGTATTAAGGGAAAAGCAATTTCAACCGAAAATTCTGTACCCAGCAAGGTTATCGTTCATTTGGAAAGAAAAGACACGAACTTTCCCAGATAAACAAAACCTGAAAGAATTTGCCAACACCAGACCAGATCTCCAAGAAGTTCTTAAGGGAGTGCTATGTCAGTAAAATTAAATGCAGACACAGAAATAAGAGTTCAAAAACTAAGAAAATGGGCAATTTAATTGTAGGACAAAGTCTGGAGTTGAGTATTATATCCCAGAGTTCAATCTGGAAGATCATACCTCAACAGAAACAGAAGAAAGATTAAGTACATGAGTCTGAACTGATGAAACAGAATTCTGTGACTTGACTAAGATATTGCTGCTTTTCTTCTAAGTTTTGTTGTCCAGTTTTAAGGATTTTTTTTTTTTTTGGAGAGTTTTTTTTCGCTATAGGGCACGTGCGCTCGCCAGACAGACAGAGAGAGACATAGAGACAGAAAGCGAGAAATCACCCCCCAGGGGGGATGGTCACGCCGCAATCCCTTCTCCTCCATTCTCCTCTCAGGATCTTGGGCACGCACGCACACGCGCCCGGCGTGAGTTTTAAGCCACTGGGTCTGGGACACGAACCGCGGTCGACTACGTGGGAGTCCAGCAACATAGCCATTACGCTAACTGCTGGTTCCCCAGTTTTAAGGATTTTTATCCTGTCTTGAGCTGTCAATAGATTCATGTACCTACTATTTGAACAAAATACCAACCTGTTTCTAGGCTTCAAATTTCGGAAATAACCTTACCAGTTCAAAACTGCCTTTCTTGAAACCACCAGCTGAACTTGCTATTGAAAGTATTTAGATTACTTATGATATAGTGTGGTCAACAAAATGTTGGGGGAAAAGGAATTGAAGACAACTGTAGACAGCAGAAATAGTGTAACAAGAGAGTGGAATAGGGCAGAGGGTCAGACATGGGTAAAAAACATATATATATATATATATATATATATATATATATATATATATGAAAATAGTAATGGAATTTTATGGATGATAACATGCATGATTAAGCCACTATGCAGTTTACTCTAGAGGGGAAACCACATTTAGTATGTTGTGATGATGCTCAGGGAATAAATGTAAATTTAAAAAAAAATTCAGAGAAAAAAATACTAAAACTGTTACCAAAATTTAAAGAAAAAACTGTGTATTTGATGACCACAATAAGCTATATAGCCCCAGCTAGGTACTATTTTATAATATGTTCATTCTACTCACTGAGGTTTATGCCTAAAGTCAGACATGGGTTCTTGTGTATGTATATATCAGCTGTGCTTGCTATTGCAAACATTTAGACAAATAAAGTTCATTAGCAAATCAATTAAACGGGGGGGGGGGGGATAGGCATAGAAAGCAATCATGGATACCAGAGACAATGGGAGGAGGGTTGGACAGGGCAGAGGGTTAGGGATAGGGAATCAAGGATGAAAAAAAAAAAAAAAAAAAAAAAAAAAAACCCGCAAAATATACAAGACATAAGAAATGAAAAATTGTTTGTTGATAACACATATGTTGATGTGCTTGATTGAGCCAACAGACAGTGTATTTTGGATGAAAAATTCATTTTGTATACTGTAATGATGTATAGCATATTAATGTTAAAAAAAGAAAAATAAATTAATAAATAAAAAAATAGAAAAAAAAAGAAATAATGTCCTCTACGTGGAAAGAAGATAGAAATACTTAGTAACTTTAGACTTTGACAAAAATAATTTATAGACATATATGTTGAAAATTTAAGTATGGCCACCACAGAAGAGAAATATAATTTATAACTTTCTAATAAGAATAGAAAGGGGAGGAAGATGTAGAAAACCTTACCTACCTGGCAAAAAACTGGAACTAAGGAAGCAAGTGTAAATAATGGTAACCAGAACACATAAAATGGTCAAAAATAAATCCAAATGTCACTAATCACAATTATATAAGCGGATTAAAATAGCATACTGAACAGTAAACAATATCAGATTCCATTTTGTAAAAAATTCTGCTACATGTTGCTTGTTAGAGAACTATCCAAAGTAAAATGTTACAGAAAAATTTGAAATAGAAGATGAAACATATGCTCTGCAGAATTCTGCTTCTGGAAATGGTAGAGAATCTTTTATCTGACTAAGTCTCCTATAATTTTTATCTCTGGGCAAAATATCAAAAAACTGTAACTATTTGAAGGTTCTGAAAAATTATCAAAAACAGACAATAACTTACAGGAGTAAACATAGAAAGAAAACAATCACACTGGATGAGATTCCTGTTATAAAACTTTTGTCTGAGTGCAGAAATGCTAGGACTGAAGAAGAAAGGTGCATTTTTACTGGTTTGAGGAGTCAATGAACAGTCTGGGGATGCCCAAGCACCTTGAAAGTGAGGGAAGATCACCCAAAAAAGGACAAAGCTACAAAACAGGGCCAAAACCCTATGATAAACCTAAAGTTTTTGGCTAAATCTTTGGCTGTGCATATGCAAGAGAGACGATAAGGGATGTTGGTGGAGTATGGTGAAAAACAGCAGTGAAAAAGGCTGATAATTCTGACAGAAATTCCAGCTGTTGTTTTAGCAAAACAGTTATGTTTGGGGCCCTAACAAGCTATTAATAAAAAAAAAATGAACACTTGAGAAAAAAGTAATAGAAACCAGTCGTTATTCCCAGCAGTCTATATATTACAAAACATTACCAAACATGTATGTTTATAGCTGCTTTATGCCCCAGACTGGAAATGTCAATGTTTGTCAACGAGCCATGTAAACATCCTGAGAATTATTCTCATAATGGACTACTATCCAGTCATGAATAGAAAAAACTGATACACAACAGCATAGATAAATCTCAGACCTTGTGCTGAATGAAAGCAGATAAACACAAAAGAGTGCAGCTTAGTTTAATCATTACCATTATTCTCCTGTACTGAAAAATCACATTGTACCCCACAATTATGTCAATTAAAGGAGTACATGTTGTATGATCTCAGGTTTGTGATATTCTAGGGGAAAAAAAAAAAAAAAAAAAACTATTGTAAGAAAAATTCAGGGACCAGCAGTTAGCATAATGGCAATGTCATTGAACTCCCATGTAGTCGACCGCAGTTTGAGTCCCCGACCCGGTGGCTTAAACTCACACCGGGCGTGTGTGCGTGCATGCCCAAGATCCTGAGAGAAGAATGGAGGAGAAGGGATTACGGCATGGCCATCCCCCCTGGGGGGTGATTTCTTGCTTTCTATCTCTCTGTCTCTGTCTTTCTGGCGAGCGCACGTGCCCTATAGCAAAAGCCTCTCCAAAAAGAAAAAAAAAATTCAGAAAAAGGATTATCTCTGGGATTGATGATAAAGAGGCATAGGGGAACTTACCACTCCAATGAAAATGCTCTGTATCTTTTTTTTTTTTTCTTTGCTGGGGGACATATATTCTTGCCAGAGAGAGACTGAGTGGCTAAAGTGAGAAAGCCCCCCCCCCCCCCCCCATGGGAGATGATTATGCCACAATCCCTTCTACTTCATCTTTTGGGATTTGGGGCATGCATGTACACCTGCCTAGAGTGTTTTTCAAGCTGCCAGGTAGAGACTCCAACTGTGCAGTCAGCCATGTGAGACCCAGCCACTTTAACTACCAGGCCATCAGCTAGTCTAGAAATGCTCTATATTTTGAAGAGATATTGTTGTTAAGAAGTGAAGAGGGACCAGCAGATGGCATAATGGTTACATCACTGGACTCGCATGTAGTCGTCTTGTATTTCGAGTCCCAGACCTGGCAGCTTAAAATTCACACCAGGTGCATATGCATGCATGCCCCAAATTCCAAGAGAATGGAGAAAGGGTTGCAGCGTGGCCATTCTCCCTGGGAGTGATTTCTCACTTTCCATCTCTCTGTCTCTGTCTCTCTGTCAAGTATATGCACCCTATAGCAAAAATGTCTCTTAAGCAAACAAATAAACAGTGTGCAGAGGCTGAGATTTTACCCTATTTGCAAGATAACAAATTAGTGTGGCATGTATCAGGGATGCTGGCAAAAGACAAAAACCTCCTGCATCAGAGGCAAAGGACTTCACTATCTACAGCACAAGCAGCAACATGAGCTTCATGTGTGCACTGACTCCTCTTGTCCTCTATCTTACACGGGTGATGCAGAGGAACTGGATCGATGCTGTGCAAGCAGCAAGTTTACGTCAGAACCAACGCACACCTAACAAGGGAACCTGAATCTGCTTGCCCCTTGCTCTGGAAAAAGACATCATCTTTTGTATACTAGCCAGTAAATAAACATGACTTTTGCTTCTGAGGGAGACATTATCTTTTAGACTGTTCACTATACAAACATCTTTGAAAAAAAATAGTACCTCTGCTTGCAAGACAATGATTATAGAAATACAAGAAATCCAAGGAGAGTCTCTGATAACACGGCACAAAAGTGGATTCATTTGCCTAAATTTTTTGAATCTATTTAAGAGGTGTGCACTACATTGTAATTTTTACCTTAAAAACATAAAACCCTGTAAAATCAAGTATATTTTAATTAAAAGAGAATTAAGTGTGGAAAAATTAAAGATGACAGGACAGGGGGAATTATTTTGCTCTGATGAATCCTTTAAGACCAATAGGTTTGGGAGGAGTCAGCCTGCCTTCCTGAACTGGCTGCTGACTCCACGGTACCTTCTTTCTTTCTTTTTTTTTTTTTTTTTTTTTTTGAGAGGTTTTTGCTTTTTTATAGGGCGCATGCGCTCGCCAGACAGAGACAGAGAGACAGAAAGCGAGAAATCACCCCCCGGGGGGATGGCCACGCTGCAATCCTTTCTCCTCCATTCTCCTCTCGGGATCTTGGGCACGCATGCACATGCACCCAGCGTGAGTTTTAAGCCACCGGGTCCAGGACTTGAACCATGGTCGACTACGTGGGAGTCCAGCGATACAGCCATTACGCTAACTGCTGGTCCCCACGGTACCTTCTTTCTTAGAAGTACATATAATCAGACTAAACTGTATAAGGGCAAAAGTACTTCTTTCTCTTCCCCTTTCTCCTCCTTTTCACCATTGTGTCTTTGGCAGCCAGCATATAGGTGCTCAGTTATTTTTTGTGGAATAAACTTGTAGAACCGACATTTTGGTTCCAAGGCTATCCTCTTTATACTGCATCTATTACACACTTTTTGCTTTCACTTCTTCTCATTATCAGTCACTTTTCTCACCTTTTCCTTCTATCTCACTCTCTCAAGAGGGTAATACAATGGAATAAAATTCTCCATTATCCTTTTCATAGTAATAAAGATTTCATTCTTCTTAAAACAAAAACAAGGCCCAGCAGGTAGCATGGTGGTTAAGGTGCTGGATTCCTATATGAACAAAAGCAGTTCAAGTCCTGGACCAGGCAGCTTGCTTTCTCACTTTCTCTGTCTCTCTCTGGTAAGCACACGTGCCCTGTAGCAAATTTAAAAAAAAAATGATAAAGTGAATTAAGTCATTATTTTATAAAACCAGAGCAATGGTAAAATGAAATGTGTGAGTTTAGGTGAGGCCATGGAGTTTAATTCCATGTGAATTCCTTCTCCTTCACTTGCTATGGTTCTTGGCAGAAGTTCATTCATCCTATTAATTTCATAGAATTGCTAGTTAAATGGGGAAAAATCTTAAAGTGCTTAGAACAGTAAGTAGTACAGTTAACTTTAACAAATGTGAACTATTATTTAAATACCACTGCAATTTGGGACCAGCAGGTAGCAAAGAGGTTAAGAGGTTAAGGTACTGAACTTCCACATGGCTGACTGCAGTTCAAGTCCTGGACCTGGTGGCTTGAAACTCATGCCAGGTGCAAGTGTGTGCATGCCCCCAATTCCAGGATGGGAGTGGAGAAGGGACTGCAGCATGGCCAACCTCCCAGGGGATGATTTCTCACTTTCCCTCTGTCTCACTCCTCTTGGCAAGTGGGCGCACCTGATAGCAAAAACAAAACAAAAAAACAAAACAAAAAACACAAACCACTGGAATTTGTATGTGGACTATGAACTAGGCACTAGTAGGAGTATATGAAACAAAAACATAAACTTGAAATAAAAAATTAAGCAGGATATTTTTAAATGACCTTAAAAAGTAGGATCTCAGTTTGAAAATGTGGCATCTGAACAATTACTAGGATATCTACAGACATTTCTTTCTTTTTTTTAAAATAGAGTCTTTGCAGTAGGAGACATGTATAGGAATTCTTTATGTTGTAATCTATTATAAATGGATAAAAAATTATGTCTATTATGTGTAAAGTGCATAGCTGGGTTTGAAGTTACAAAAGTAAAATATAGGCTTTGTTAACACAGAAAAAGTTAATCTAATGTAGGTACAGTATACTTTTTAGGATTTAAAAAATTACACATACTCACTAAGGAAAAATGAACAATATCAAAAATACCCACATAGCTTTTCAAATTCATTTTAGCTTGAAAAAATTATAAATCACACTATAGGCAATTTGTATCTTGATGCTTTTATTAAATATTAAGCATTAGTTCCTTGCTAGCAACAGTTTTGGAACTTGTTGTTGCAAAGTATCCAATTTCTGTGTGTGTGTGTGTGTGTGTGTGGCAGGGGTAGTTTCTGTAATCTTTGTGATAGCCATTGATATTGAGTACAGTGGTTAAAAGTATCAGTTAAGACCATCTGATTCTGAAGTCCTGGTTGCTCATTTGCCCACTATTGAGCAAGTTACCCCACCTCTCTTAATATACTTCCTATTTGTAAAAAGGGCAAAATAGTACTTACTTCAGAGTTTTGAGACATATTTAAAGAAAATAGCTCAGTGTATGGCAGTAGTAAAGGGTCAATTAATTTAGCTTTCTTTATTTTAATTATTTAATTTTATTTATTCATTTATTCATACACTTTAACTTGACCAGAGAGAGAAAATAAGAAAGCCATGAGGTCTGGGACTCGAACTGTGGTTGCCCACGTGGGAGTGTCCAGCGGCTTAATCACTATGCCACCTGTTGGTCCCAATTTAGCTATCTCCCTAAGAAACAGTTTTAGATATTGTGATTGCCTCACTAATATCCCTTTCATGCCTTCACCATCATACAGCGATCATGTAGTTAGCAGCTGCTATGCACTGGATATGGTTTATCCCTCAATGATTCATGTGCTGAAACTTGATTTCAACATGATAGTTTGAGATGAGGTGGCATTTAGTGAGTGGTGTTTGGATCATGGAGGCATTGTCATCATGAATATTAACTGATGCTGTGGGAATTATCATAGCATAGGATTAGTTCCTGTGGAAACAGGTTGTTAACAAAGTAAGATGGCTGCCAGCAGGTCTCCTTGATTCTTTTTTGCATGAGCCTGCTGATCTGTTTTTTCCACCATGTTGTGATCCTAGCCCCATGTTTTTGGACTTTCCAGCCATGAGGCTCATGAGCCAAATAAAGCTCTATTCCTTATAAACTATCCAGTCTCAGGGATTTCTTTTTAGCAACACAGACTAAGAGAAGGGTATTAGACATTGGTTTAAATAAATAGGGCTAATCTAATCCTATCCCTCTGCCTAGTGATTGTTTTAAGTAAAACATAAAATCTCAATACTCCATTAGCAGTTGCATAATCACAAAAAAGCACATGTAACCAGTTTGGGCCAACAGAACTCATTATGGTCCTTTTCCTTTTAGAGGTTTTTGCCTTTATGGTGCATGTGCTTGCGGAGGAGGCAGAGAGGCAGTGAGAGGTAGAGTGAGAACTTCTTCACTCCTTGGAGAGATGGCCACACAGCAATTCCTTGTCCTCCATTCTCCTCCTGGGATCTTGGGTATGCACACACTTGCAACTGGAACCACAGTCAGATGTGTGGGAGAGTCCAGCAATTAAATCACTAGGCCATCTATTGTGTTTTGTTTTGTTTTGTTTGAGAGTTTTTTTTGCTATAGGGCATGTGCGCTCGCCAGAGAGACAGAAAGCGAGAAATCACCCCCCCCCCCGGGGGGGGGGGATGGCCACGCTGCAATCCCTTCTCCTCTCGGGATCTTGGGCACGCACACACACCCACCCAGCATGAGTTTTAAGCCACCGAGACCGGGACGCGAACCGCGGTTGACTATATGGAAGTCCAGCGACATAGCTATTACACTAACTGCTGGTCCCCCATTATGGTTTTCTTAAAGTATTTGTTATATTACTATATTTTTTAATGGACACTGCTCATTTATCAAAGGATAAACCCTAACTGGTGAATTGTTCTTTATTACTTATACTTCCTATCATTTTATTTAGATGCTTACATCAAAATTCATAGCTGAAATAAGAACCTATAGCATTGATTTTAATTGCATTTTTAAAGTTTTGGTGTCAGAGTAACATTAAAAAACAAAATTAAAAGTATATACCCTTTTCTGTCCACAGAACAAAACCTACTTTTTTAATTGCCAGAGGGTACATGTGCTCACCAGAGAAAAGAGAGATAGAGAATGGGAGAAGGCATTCCCCAAGGAGGTGTAGTTGTGAAGCAATATCTCCAATTCTCTACCCTGTAGGGATTTGGGGCATGCAAGCACAAGGGCCCCAGATTCCCAAGCTTCTGGGGCTGGGAATCGAACTGCAGTTGGTCACATGGGATCCAGCTCTCTTAATTATTAGGCTATAGGACTGGCCCTGCAGAACAAAATTTATATACCACAGGAATGTGCTTTTCAAAAGTCTGGCAGAACACATAGTGATCAGGGCACATCTGGAGATGTAATTTTTTTTGGAGAGGTTTTTGATATAGGGCACGTGTGCTCACTAGAAAGAGAGAGACAGAGATACAGAAAGCAAGAAATCACCCCCCAGGGGGGATGGCCATGCCACAATCCCTTCTTCTCCATTATCCTCTCAGGATCTTGGGCACGCACAAACACAGTGTGAGTTTAAGCCACCGGGTCTGGGACTCGAACTGCAGTCAACTATGTGGGAGCCCAACAACATAGCCATTACACCATCTGCTGGTCCCAAGGATGTAATTCTTTACTACCTTAATTTTTCTTTGGTCATTGAATTGCTTGGAATTTTAAATTCTTGGGTGGATTTTCTAAACTCATGTGCTGAACGTTTCACACTAAATATTTAAAATATTAATAGAAAACTGATAGAATTTATTTTTTAATAATTTCATCAATATTTATCCTTTATTTTTGATTTTTTAAAAAATGTAGGCCAGCCTGCAGCCCTATGGTTTAGGCAATCTCATGGCTAACCATGTAGTTCAAGTTCCAGACCCAGCAGCTTGAAAACCACACTGGGCACAGTATGTGGTCAAAGGAGGGAGGAATGGAGAAGGGATTATAGCGTGACTGTGCCCCACACAGGTGGTGGGAGGGGGTGCTTTTTTTCTCTCTCTCCAATGAATGCACACACCTCTGGCAAGTTAAAATCATAAACAATAAAATTTTAAAAAAAAAATTGCAGGGGCCAGCAAGTGACATGGTGGCTAAGGAGCTAGACTTCCACATGGTCTACTGTGGTTTGAGTCTCAGACCTGTAGGCTTGCTTTCTCCCTTTCCCCGTCTCTTTCAAGAAGCACATGTAGCAAATTAAAAAAAAAAAAAATATATGATAAATAATTACATTTGCCAGGAGGTTGCCTATTTTTCTAATTAATTTCTAATTAGTCTTATCTTTATTTTCGTGTGTTGCGTGTTGAATTCATTTCCCCTCTCTATGTAATATGTGCCTTTTAGCATAGATTTAAATACATTATTACCTCCACTTTTATTTGCCATTTTGTATTTCTTGACAAAATAGGTGTTTAGAAGAGGGTGTTAAAATTTTCCAGGTAATTATTCTTTAGTTACAATACCTTGCTCAAAAGTATCAGTCATAAAGCAGGACTTGTATAACTTCTGTCCTTTATAATGCTCTGTGTAATCCACAAAGTACAATTAAATGTAAACAGGATTTATAAAATAAAAATTTAAGTGTATTGTAAGGGACTTGTCAGGCTCCAAGAATTTCTTTCAGCTCTTCTGCAGTCCATTCAGAGCTTAAGTAATATCCAGCAGGTGGGGACTAAATGTTAGACTATTTCATTATTCCAAAGGATCCAGGGAGTCATAGGATCTAGGCTGAGGATAAGGATATCTTTGTAGTAGATATCCATGCAATAAATCTTTGTAATAGACCAAAGTACTCAGGACAAAGAAGTCAGAAAGAACACAGCTGAGATTTTTTTTTTTTTTTTCATTTTGAAATTTTATCCGTTGTAAATATTCTAGATCAGCTGACATGCAGTTGCTAAGAGATCTTCTGGGGTTCCCAGTCTGGGCTTTGTCATCCAACATTGCTATCTGATTCATCTGTAAACTATAATATTGCACTTGAGAAAAAGTTGTACCTTTCTTCTTCTATAAATATTTTGCTTTCTTTTCCTTTTCTTTGTGTAACCTCTTCCTTTGATATGATTTGAAAGAACATGTTAAGGTCTCCATTACAATTCCTACACTATTTTACAGCCTTTGCACTTCTACGTTTTAATCCTGTTATTCTGCATGACAGTTGCGGGATCTGTTGTCTTCACCACTGACTGTAATTTTATTAGTGAATATGCTCTTGTTATTTAGTCTTATACTTTCTCCCTTTAATTGTACTCTGAGATACTTTTTTTTTGGAGAGGTTTTCACTATAGGGCGTGTGCGCTCGCCAGACAGACAGAGACATAGAGACAGAAAACGAGAAATCACCCCCCAAGGGGGGATGGTCACATCGCAATTCCTTCTCCTCCATTCTCCTCTCGGGATCTTGGGCACGCATGCACACACGCCCGGCGTGAGTTTTAAGCCACCGGGTCCGGGACGCGAACCGCGGTTGACTATGTGGGAGTCCAGCGACATAGCCATTACGCTAACTGCTGGTTCCCAACTCTGAGATACTTTTGGTGTTAGGTTAAAACTTAAGTCCCTAGGAAGAAGCAGATCATTCCATTGTGATTTTATAATTTAATTAGCTTTGGTCTTAAGTGCTTTGCTTTTTTGATTTTTGTCACATATATAATTTCACTTTTATAGATTTCAAGGATTTGAACAAGAGACATTGTATTACTAACTTTATATTAATCACAACAGATTTTAAAAGACTCCCCAATCTTACATTTAATTATCAAAATAAAACCCAAACTGTTTTAATTTCTTTTAACAAAGGATAAAAGATTTTACCCCTTACCTCACCACCCAGAAAAATGAATTGGCATTCCTGGTTGGCCTTCATTAACTTATTCGAGAGTTTTAAACCCCACTCAAAAGTTTCACATTAGATAAATCATATATTCAACATCCTGTTTTAATAATTAAATTTATGACAATGACAAACGTCTGCATTATCCTAATAGTTTTACTGATTTCAATACTCACCAACTGGACTTTCATTCCCATTCTTTTCTTCTTTTGATTCATTCGGGGAGAACAATGATTACTTACAGGTAATTTTTCCAGAAAGGGCAAATGAATAGTCTTTACTTATGAAAACAGTAAATAGTCTTTACTTAGTAAAGAAGACTAAAAGATATTACTTATCACAGAATGTCTGTTGCCTTCCCAGTTTGAATGAATATAAAAATCTTGAACTACAAAACTGTGTAGACACTGCTCCATTCCAGCTGGCATTTAAATGTACAGAAGAGGACCTTCAGACTTGTTCCTTTATTTATTTTTAGATCAACAAGACTTCCAGTAAAACTAATTACTATTTGTTTTGTTATCATCTCTGGGAATATTTATTATTGTAAGGATAAATTCCTGTAATCAGCCTTTTATATCTGTATGCTTTTTCCTTACCGTATTCATGAGGCTCCTTTTTATCTTTTGCTCTGGTGTTTTCTCTACCATAATTTATTGTAGCTGCAGAATCCTTAAAGGAAAGCTTATTAAGCATAATATGTAGCACTGATTAAGGCAGTTCTGCTCCGTTTGATGGAACAAGTAGGAAGAACTACCTCCACCATCCCTTTCCTTCTGTGGGCTCATGAGAAATCGTAGGATTCTGAAAAGCAGCTTTACTAGTCACTACTCTTCATCATGAATTAAATTTCTTAGTGTTATGACTACAGTTTTTAGCACAAACTTTATTTTAGCTTCTGCTTTTCTTTTCCTGCTCTCTTGCTCTTCTGCCTTGTCATCATCGTGCTCTATTGCACCACAATGTGAGTTAAAGCAAGTATTTTCTAATATATTTTTATTTTTTGAGAGGTTTTTGCTATAGGGCGCGTGCACTCACCAGACAGACAGAGAGAGACAGAGAGACAGAAAGCAAGAAATCACCCCCCAGAGGGGATGGCCATGCCGCAATCCCTTCTCCTCCATTTTCCTCTCGGGATCTTGGGCACGCTCGCACACGTGCCCTGTGTGAGTTTAAGCCGCCAGGTCTGGGACTCGAACCGCGGTCAACTACGTGGGAGCCCAGCGACATAGCCATTACGCTAACTGCTGGTCCCTAATATTTCTTGCTATATATGCACTGGAAGAATAAAGAAAGCCCTTCCTTTTAAATGTTTTAAGACACTGCTCTTCACTCATACTGCAGAACCATATGTCCCCACTAGTCTCATGCTGATTTTTTGCTTTACTTATTAAGAAACAAAAACTTTAAGCTTAGGATATATAAAAAATAATGCATAAACCATACAGTATAGTTCAAAGAATTACCATGAAGTTATCAGCATTCTGGTCAAGACATACCATAATAAGCCTTTGTGACACCCATTCCATTTTGCCCTAAGGTATGTTTTGATTATTTTTGAACTGTATGATTTTTGAATCATAGAGCACATTTTCTTTATTGGCTGGTTTGTTCTGTTCAACATTATATTTACAAGAACTATTTAAACTGTTGCATATAGCAAATGTTAGCTCATTTCCTTGCTACAGAGTGTCACACAGTATACATCCTACTGAGAGACACTGGTGGTGTTCCCACTTTGAGGCTATTATAAACAATGCTGATGGGACCAGCAGATGAAGTGATGGTTACATTGCTGGACTCCCACATAGTCCACTGTGGTTTGAGTCTTAGACCTGGTGACTTAAAACTTTCGCCAGGAGCATGTGCATGTGTATCCAAGATCCCGCGAGATTGAATTGCAGCATGGCCATCCCCCTGGGGATGTGGGGAAATCACATGATTTCTCACTTTCTGTCTCTCTGTCTGTTTTTCTGGTGAGCACACACACTCTAAAGCAAAAATATAAATAAATAAAGCTATGAAAGAGAGACATTTTATGTCTCCCCTTAACATATACTGACTGTCAGCACTCTATGGCAGAGACGGAAAGACTGGAGGCCATACAAGTATTAAAAATTGTTATGGACACTAGAGCCAAAGCGGAAAGAGTGGGGGGAGGGGAAGAGCATAGGAAAGGAAATTTGGGGAAAAAATGGAGAGGTACAGCATTTGTGGGATGCAGATATGTTTTATTATTTGTTGATGACTATGTGCATATGTTCTCAACTGGGCTGGACTGAGGTGTGAGTCATGCTGAGTAAAGTACCTTTACAATCTAAATGATGTATAGCGATTTAATGTATAAATAATTAAAATTCATAAATTAAAAATAAAGTTTGAAACATTCTTGCCCATGTCTTTCAGAATATATATATATGTATATGTATATATATATATATATATATACACACACACACACACACATACATACATACATACATATATATCCACACCTATGTTGGATATATGCTTAAAAGTGGAATTGCTGAGTTAAGGGTATATGTACGTTTAATTTTAATAAATATTGTCAAACATTTTTCCAAGTAGCTGAGCCAATTTACATCTATACCAGCTGTTCCTGTTGTTCTTCATCCTCACCAATACCTGATATTGTCAATATTTTAATTCTTGCTGTAAGGTTATCTTACTGTAGTTTTAATGTGTATTTCCTTGATAATTAACATAATTGAAAATGTAATAGTTTTAAATGAATTTAAACTTAACTGTCAGAGTAATAAAAAAGAATGCTTTACTGCTTATTAAAGATATGAAATTTACCCAATTCTTCCATTCTATGTCCAAAAAAGAAAATCCCTTCTTTTGTAAAATGCTGGTTCAAGGGGACCAGCAGTTAGCGTAATGGCTATGTAGCTGGACTCCCACGTAGTCGACCGTGGTTTGCGTCCCAGACCCGGTGGCTTAAAACTCAGGCCAGGCGCGTGTGCGTGCGTGCCCAAGATCCCAAGAGGAGAATGGAGGAGAAGGGATTGCGGTGTGACCATCCCCTCTGGGGGGTGATTTCTCGCTTTCTGTCTCTATGTCTCTGTCTGTCTGGCAAGCGCAAGCGCCCTATAGCGAAAACCTCTTAAAAAAAAAAAAAAAAAAAAATGCTGGTTCAAATCTCCTGCCCATTTTGTTACTTTTTCTCAACGAGGTTAGATTTATCTTGGCCAATTGCAGGGCAATTTTCAAACTCTGTGAATTGCTTTTAGCT
This sequence comes from Tupaia tana, assembly GCA_026018925.1. Taxonomy (NCBI): domain Eukaryota; kingdom Metazoa; phylum Chordata; class Mammalia; order Scandentia; family Tupaiidae; genus Tupaia; species Tupaia tana. Next base: position 66,129,664 of record JAKSZU010000001.1, read on the forward strand.
ATTTTACAATCTACTGACGTGTTAAAGTAATATACAGCAGGTAATCAGAAATGTTAGACCCATTTCATTCCCCAGAAAATCCTAGGATACTGATCAGACCTTGGGTAGAAGCAGGTAAGGTATTTCTTTGCTTTTTGTGATCTTACTGATCAAAGTCCTCAGGACAAAGAAGTTCAAAAGAACATCTCCCATATACCACCACCACTGCACAGTATTCTGACTCAGCTGTTAATGTGCAGAAGCCAACAGATCTGTCTCTTATGCTTCCTCTGTCATTTGGCAAAGCTCTCACCTTCTGGTCAGAGGAGAAAGTTTCTTTCTTTTTTTTTTTTTTTTTTTTTTAAAGAAAAGATTTATTTATTTAGTTTTATTTGTTATTATTTTTTAATTTGACCAGAAAGGGAAAAGAAGGGAAACCACCTGCCAGCCTGAGGTGACAGCTTTCGACACCCCCTGCCTAGGGAAGTGCTAGCTGTGGTTCTCTTGGATAAGAAAAACCTCCAAGAAAATGCAGCTTCAGGGCCATAGCGAAGAAATTCAGAACTACCCCAGGCAGCAGCACATGCCTACAATCCCTGTTGTTCAGGAGGCTGAGGCAAGAGGATTGCAGTGTTCAGGCCAGTCCGAACAACATAGTAAGAACCTATCCCTAAAAAAATTGAAAAATAATAAAATAAAGAGAAAAAAAGAAAAGAAAAAAATCAAAATGAAGCCTACTCCGTGGGATTCTAAACAGCTGTCTCAACGGTGAAGTACAGATTTCTCATATGTAAGTTAATTTGTGTCAGAAAATGGGAAGCTAAGGTGTCCCCTTGTTATACTGACAAATTTTTTTATGTGAAATTTGTCAGTTATGTTTTAAAAATCTCAACCCTTATTGCTGTACTTAGTAGGAATTTCTTCTAGTTTCCACTATTCTTACCTAAGTTTCTATAACTGATATGAATTTTTTTCCTAGTCGATGTTCTCATGGGTATTTTCATAGAACACAAGGAGAGTAGATTTGCTGGTGTTTGCGTTTGTACTGCTAATTTTATTTTCTTTATTTTCAGAAAAGAAAACAGGTCCAAAAAAATGATGTGATACCATACATGAAACTTGCTCTTGGGGAAGTGAAGGCAAACAATATCAACAAGATCTAAAAGATATGATAAATTCCTATGTTATAAATAACTGAAATCTGTTAAATAACTGAATATTTCATGCACATTGCTAAACTTTCAGGATGTTTTAAAGGAGGTTTATTTTCATTCTTTTCTGTGAAATACCTCCTTTGAGTTACTGCAGTCAAATAAGATTAGGTTAGGTGAAAGATGGTACTACATCACAGTACCTGCTATAGATTCCTTATCGTTATGATTCCCAGATAGAAGCAGCAGGAGATGAACTTCATCAGGAATTTCTGGTGAAAGAACTAATCCAAGAAGGTAACTAATGGCAGATGAGCCCTAGTGGGAGTCAGCGACGATACAGCAAAAGTAGGTGTTCTCTCTCCTAGTACACTCTCTTGCCATTGTTGGTTTTCTCTTGATATTGCCAAAGCAGGTCACCCTGTCCAGTATCCTCAGCAACTACTATGGGTTCTTCCTAAAGTTAGTCTTAGCAGTAACAAACTGTGATCTCTCCCCCCTTCCCCAAAATGTTACAATGGCACTTGTAATAAGCTAGTAATGTACTAGCAGAAGGAAGTATTTTGTACATGGATTAGTAAGAATGCAAAAACTATCCTATAGGGCCAAAACCCAATAGAACAGACAGGCCTTGTTAAAGAGAGAAAAAAATTAAATTATGTAGTCTTATATCTCCCATTTTACAGCAAATTAGTAGTGACTTTAGTTCTTTAGTATTAAAATATATTTAAAAAACAAGTAACCGAACAAAAATCTCTAAAATTCTGTGCTAACCAGTGGTACAACCTATGTATTGGTAATGCTGGAAAATAATATTAACATATGAGCAAGAAAATCAGTTAGCTGCAACACCATTTACTTACAAAGTCAGAAAAGGAGATGAAGGAAAATTTAGAATGCAGTTTCACAGGAGCACCTATGAGTAAGCAATAGGTTATCCTATTGGGCTCAGTATTTCCCTCCATTTCTATGGAAAACAATACTTGCCTTTTCACATGGTTCTTGAATTTTGTATCCCAACTACACATAATTTTCCTAAAATAGTCTCTGAATGTCTTCCTTCTACCAGTTCTGCAACAGTACGGTCATTTTCTGTGGTAGTAGGGGTTGTACCCTGGGTCAATGTGTGAGTTAGCTAGCTAACATGGACCATGATGTCCAGATATTGGCTTCAATTCATATGACAGTATCAGAAATCCCTTTCTCTGTAATAATCCCCCAAATGGATTTTTATGGAGCCTGGTAACTTTCTCAAAGTAGAGTGGGAGCTATATTTTCTCCTAAGAACAAATTTTTCCATCTTATATAAAGTCAAAGTATGATTATTATAATGAACAGACTTCAACTTCTTTTAAGAGTTTTTTTGCCATAGGGTATATGTGCCCACTAGACAGAGACAGACACAGAGAAAAGTGAGAAATCACCCTGCACAGGGGACGGCCACACTGCAATCTCTTCTCCTCTGTCCTCCTCTTGGAATTTTAGATGAACATGTGCTGGGCATGTTTAGGCTCCTAGGTTCGGGACTCAAATCAGAGTAAGCCATGTGAGCTCCAGTGCCTTAACCACCACACCACCTGCTGGCTCACAACTTCATTTTAACAAAGTATTTCTCATCCCCTAGCAATACCATACCTTTATTCCCCAGGATCCGTGTGTTCTTGAGTTACTGTTTCTAGAAAAGGAAATAATGCAATCCATTTATTAGAATTCAGATATTAAAAAGGAACTCATCTCATCAGGATAACCTTTAAATTTTCTCTCTTTACTGAAATATCTGTGTGTGTGTGTGTGTGTGTGTGTGTGTGTGTATACACACTTGTAGCAGAGCTTACCATGTACTTCTAGAAGAAATAAAGCCTGTGTGTGGTCATACCTCTAGGTGAAAGGGCTATATAACTATTTTCGTTTGTACTTACCCTGAGAATAGTTTTATGTATTTATTTAAGTTATCCAAAGTTAAAATGCACCTATAAATCAACCAGTTTTTGGGTCCATCAAAATTGTGTACATTTTGGGACCAGCAGTTAGCATAATGGCTATGTTGCTGGACTCCCATGTAGTCGACCGTGGTTCGCATCCTGGATGCGGCGGCTTAAAACTCACGCCGGGCGCGTATGCATGCATGCCCAAGATCCTGAGAGAATGGAGGCTTTCTGCGGTGTGGCCATCCCCCCTGAGGGGTGATTTCTCGCTTTCTGTCTCTCTCTCTGGCGAGCGCACGTGCCCTATAGCAAGAATCTTTCCAAAAAAAAAAACAAAAAAAAAAAAACTGTATACATTTTATCGGGACATTCCATACATCTAGATGTTTCTGCATCCCTTTGATTATTCTATGTTAGATATTTTTGAACACTGATAATTATATCTCCTCCATATTCCTTTGTTAAATAAAAAGAATGACATATACTGTGTCCTTCTTAAGAGCCCCAGTTTTCAATAACTTATTTACATAATTAAAAATGTAAATAAAAGTGAAATTAAGTAGAAGCTTTGAATGACATAAAACAAAAACTATCATCCTTTATACATCAAAACTTATTTACTAACATAAATCCAGTCTATCATTTTGATACTTGTGAGATTGCTTGCGTTTCAACTTCTTAAAAATTGAAAAGCAATAAGCAGGTGCTTTTTTTTTTTTTTTTTTTTTTTTAGGATTTGCCATAGGTTGCATACACTTGCTAGAGACACACAGTGAGAGGGAAAGTGAGAAATCACTACCCATGGGGAGTGGCCACATCACAATCCCTTCTCCTCCATTCTCCTCCTGGGATTTTGGGCATATACACACACCCACAGTGTGATTTTCAAGCTGCTAGGTCCAGGTCTTGAACTGTGGTCAGCCATGTGGGAATCCAGTGCCTTAACTACCATGAAACCTGCTGGCCCTAGCAAGTACTTAAAAAAAAGAAGTCCAACGTAAAAAGACTTGGAAAACAACTTTATCTCTTACTTTTGTTAACAGTCAAACCTAAAGTCTACCATAGGGAATGTCTTTTCAACAGTATGTTGCAAAGTGAATACCGCTGACCACCCTATCAGAAACACTTAGGGAGCTTATTGAAAAAGCCCAATCCAAACCCACAGGATCAGCATACCAATATTTTAAGCAAATACCCAAGGTGATTCTTATGGACATCAAAGAATAAAAACCACTGCTTTAGGCAATACAAATCTCATCATTTCAGAATGAGTGCCTTAAATAACATCAGAATGCTGGATTTGAGTGGTGATTATTATCACCACCTAGTGGTAAATTCCTTATTTCTATTTTTTATGGGTTCATTAATGTTGAATAGGATCCCAATTAAAATATAACAAAATTTTAAGAAAAATAACTGAAGGGTAAAAACTCTTGGTATTTTTTATTTACTCTCTATTCAGGTGGGATGACACCTGTGGGACTGATACCAAACATCTTTTAAATGTATTTGACCATGAAAATTTCTTTCTAGTATTTCAAGGAACATATTATAGTTTGGGACATGATACTCTAGAAGCAGCAAATCTGAGAGCTGCTTTCTGAAATCTGTCATACAAGACCTTGTAAATGAATTTACAAGAAAGTTTTGATCAGGTTTTGTTTTAAATATTATTTTAACCACATAATTGAAAAAGGCATATTGACCTTTATTGCTTACCATTTTTTAAAGTAAATAAATATATACTAATAAAACCCCACTAGGATGGCAGCTTTAGTAACTGACACTTGCTAAGCATCTAAATATTTACATATTATGTTCTTATACCTAATGTGCATCTGAGAAACTAATTCTTTTTTTTTTTTTTTTTTTCTTTTTTTGGAGAGGTTTTTGCTATAGGGCGCGTGCGCTCGCCAGACAGAGAGAGACAGAGAGATAGAAAGCAGGAAATCACCCCCCAGGGGGGATGGCCACGCCGGAATCCCTTCTCCTCCATTCTCCTCTCGGGATCTTGGGCACGCACGCACACGCGCCCGGCGTGAGTTTAAGCCGCCGGGTCCGGGACTCGAACCGCGGTCGACTACGTGGGAGTCCAGCGACATAGCCATTACGCTAACTGCTGGTCCCGAGAAACTAATTCTTATGTGAGCTTATAAGCATTAGATTAGTAAAAATTAATTCTTAGGTTGTAGAATTTCCATATCTCATGAAAAATGTGACATTCTGGCTTTAAAAAACATTTGGGCGGATCAACTGCAAGAGTTAGTAATGCAGAACTACAGCTAAAAGATTGAGAGGATTAAGATGAAATTTACATTTAAGTCAAAGTAGGCATTGTTTGTTCCCTAAGTGCCAAGTGGGAAAGAAAGAAACAGAAGGTTGCACTGACAAAGCATAGAAGGATTTCATAGGTAAAGAGGTGTTACACATCTCCTTATTTTTTTATATGAAGGAGTCAAGGAAACAAACCTAGGTGAAACATCTTACTGATACCACAACTATTTTCTGGACTGACTGCCCAAATGTAAATGTAGAAGGCAGAAACTGATCATTTAATTTGAACAGATTATTTGGAGGACAGCTGAGATTCAACTTTTTCTAAATGGCCCAGTAAAAAACTTAAAAGACTAACTTCCATAACTGTTGCTTTTACACTGTCTAGGTTAATAGCTGGCAGGAATATTTTTAAGAGAAGCCAATAAGGAAGCGTAGTCAGATAATTACATTGTGTAGGGTACAATTTAATTCCATTCTGTGAAAACGCATCTTTGTATATAGTAAATGAGTTTGGGATGAATAAATTTATCAATTGGTAACTCAACTCTCATTTAAGTTTGTCATTTTTGAAGACAGTATTTGTTTTCTTTTAAAAATATAAAGGATGGGAGTCCAGCGACATAGCTATTACGCTAACTGCTGGTCCCCATACCATCTATTCTTTATTTTACTTAGTTCCTAAAATTTGTGGGAGGCTGTGTACTCACCAGAGAAAGACAGGGAGACAAAGAGAAAGGGGGAAAGGGAAAAAGCATCCCCTACTGGGGGATGGTTATACTGTAATACCTTCTCCTCTATTTCTCCACCCTGTCAGGATTTTGGACACGCACGTACATGTGTCCAGTGTGATTTTCAATCTGCTGGAGCAGGGATTCCAACCAAATGGTGGACCATGTGGGATCTGGCTATCTTAGTCACCAGGCCACAAAGATGCCCCAATTGTACCATTTATAATCTTTTATTAAAGGTGCCAACTTCTTGATTTAGATATTCCATTTTGATTCACGTCATTCACTTACGAAGCTGATAAAAATTTTTTCCTTAGATTTTCAAAATGCAAGTAGAGTAAGGTTCCTAATGTTCAATCTTTAGTTTTAAAATGACTATACCTCCTACCTTAATCTGTCTTTTTTCATTTTTTAATTTTTGTGGAGAGGTTTTTTGCTAGAGGGCACGTGCGCTCACCAGAGAGACAAAGAGAGACAGAGAGACAGAAAGTGACATATCACTCCTCAGGCCCTTAATCTGTCTGGAAAACTGCTTCATATTTTTGGAGTGGCCACCATATTTCTGTATTTATAAAGAAAAAAAAATGTCCACCCCTCCCCAAAGCCACTGACATTTATCTAAACTTACTATGATCATTAAACTTTAATTTGTCTTATCACTGTTGCTTCATAATTTCCGAAGATCTTTACAAAATTACTAAGAAATTTTGGTATAACTATAAAAATAGAGTATAAAAATATTACTAATGGTATGTGTCCTAGCTTTGTCCTTAGAGACTAAGTGTAGTTTATCTGTGTGTTTAGATTGAGTAGTGATTACCATATTTTATTGAATTTAAGATGCAAATGAGCAAAAAAAAAAATCACCTTTTTATGTTTCACTAAGAAAGAAAAAAAAAGGCTACTAATTACACTATGGTACAAACTGATATTAAAATGTTTTCATTTTCAGAGGTATTCAAATGTGAAAAAAACATGCATCTCAAGATCAATGAAATATGTAATTTAGTCAAATTCTAAACACTGTCTATTAAATTTTTTCATTCTCGTCTTTCACATAAATAAGTCATGATTTAGTTAAGCAAAGAAAGCTTTATTTCTACTACACACACAACAACATATTGCTCTAAAAAACAGCTACTATATTAGTTTTATCATTCATGTATAGGTTCAAAAATACATGTCAGCAATCCCTGCTTCCCAGACAAAACAATGTGGTGCATGGACTATCAGGTGTATGAAAATAAAAAGCTGTCAACTGTCCACAAGGAGTGCGTCCAGTCACATTTTCAGTCAGTCAGCTGAGGATTATGTCATTATTTAGTCTTTGTTCTGTAGAAAGAACACAACACAAGTATGAAAATCATCACCTGAAAGGAAATAGCTTTGTATATAGTATTCCTAAAATGTTACGAATTTGTTACTTTATTTCAATAGAATTGATGCTACCTGCTTAATCACAGATGCCCCCAAATAAAAAACAAACTTACTCAGGATGATGCAAGCAGGTACTGAATTTCTAGAAAAGAAATGCTGTGAATTAACACAAAAATCAGATGCTCTTATGTATTAAAATTTCTATTTTCCTCAAATAGAAACATTTTGCATATCAGATCTATTTCCCAATAGAATGCAACCACTTTCAAAATCACACATATCTTAGATCAACTTCTATTTCTAGGCCTAGCTCACTTAATTGAGGTTTATTCCTCAGAGAAAAAGGGAACTTTCATAAGCTGCATTTGGATTCTCTCAAAATTAAAGAAACAAAAAAGTGCACCCTACATCCCAAGAAAACCCTTGATTATTACAATCATGTGAAGTCTTTTATAGCATTTTCTTTTGACCTTTAAAATAATGTATTTATTTAATGTACCAATGAAGAATACCATTATGAAGTCGATGGTAAATAGATCCTCAACAAATAAAAACCTAAAAATACCATACTGCAATTAGACGTGTGTAAACCAGTGTAGGTAATTATACTGTACCCAAATTAATATTTCGACTATTTTGACCTTACTTTATCTTTGCCTTGAATGGGTATAACGGTTCAATAAAGGGGAACAATTTGCTTAGTTCTCACAGCACTGGCTAGCCATAAGGTAGTTTTGTATCATTAAACTTTGGTGTCTGATCATTTGGATGTTATTATTTTGGATGAGAAGATATCTCAAAGGTTTCACCTAACCCACAAAGCAGCACTACTAGGTCCCACTTACAAAGTTTTTTTCCCCTCCATTTCACAAATAATTTTGCTGACTTGTTGTCTCTCAATAACTCTATAAAACGAATGGGCCTCAGAAAGGTGAAGAGACCTGCCAATCGTAGTAAGTGTCAGAACTATAATTCATCCAGATTTTCTAAGTCCAATACTCTCTTTAATATATAAATTATTATTTGGAAAGGATCAACTATAAGAATATATATTTTTACTAAGTCTGTACTGGGTCAGGCAGGAAGGTGGTTAAGGTGGCTGGATTCCACATGGCTGACTACATGGTTTAGGTCCTGGGCCTGTTGGCTTGAAAAACACCCCAGGTGTGTACCTATGTGTGCCCAAAATCCAGAGAGAATGGAGGAGAAGGAATTGTGGCATGTTTGCTTGGGAGGTGTTTTCTCACTTTCCCTCTCTCTCTCTGGCGAGCCCATGTGCCCTATAGCAAATTTAAAAAAAAAAAAGCCTATATCATTTTTTTTCAGGACAAATATTCATTAAACAAAAGAAAGAACTGTTATCTATATATTGATATATTCACAGATAGAAATAAACATTGTTTGCATGCTATTTTAAGAATAGCTTGTCTTAACAGAATTGACATTTTATTTGTAAACAGGAAAAACTCATTACTAATTCTTTTTCATTGGAAATTTGACTGCTAACGATGTATGGTGTGATGAGATGAGTTTTGTTATGAAATAAAACAACTAAAAACATTTTAAAATTAAGATTATTTATAATGGGCCCAATGGGCACTTTCTATTGCCAACGATCTACGAAGGACAAACTAATCACTTGCTGATCACAAAGTAATTACTTGCTTTGTGAGAGGAAGGGTCATCAACAGTAAGACCTGGCATGATTTGTTCTTTTTTTTTTTTTTTTTTTTTTAATTTGCTTAGGGTTATGCGCTCAACCTAGAGAGATGGGCGGGGGATAGGAGGCAAGGGAAAAAGTACCCACCAGGGGAGGTGGCGACATGGCAATCCCTCTTCCTCCATTCTTCCCTCAGGATTTTGGGCATGCATGCACACATGCCTGGCATGTTTTTCAAGCTGCTGGGCCTGGGACTTGAAAAGCATAGTCAGCTATGTGGGATCCAACTGCTTTAACCACCATGCCATGGGCTGGTCCAGACAATTCATTCTAATACTTATTAGCTCACATAATTGGTCAGAAAGAAAACCACAAGTGAAAAAAAGAAATGGTTCCAAACCAGTAACTTCAAATTCAAAGTGCTTGCCAACTACCACCATTTAACCTGTAGTAGATTTGGAAAGCAGGCGTGTAAGAGAACCAGGAAATTCTTAAGCTCAAAATTCATTTACAGAATTAAAAAGTCTAACTTTTCCCATTTTCCCAAAATGTTTTCCCAAACCAAAGAGATATAAATTGTCAGAGAAAAAGAAAACGAGGTGTGACTTTTGAAAATTGATAGGAAAAAGAATTCATATGGTCATATTCATCACTGTTTATATTAAACAAGGGCCTCTGGTAAATTGTCATGGCTTTTTAAAAGTACATATGCAAACGAGAGTATTTTTCTGAATGTGTATTTTAATGCAGAAACTCATGTATAAGTCCAGAAATACATCAACATTTAGGGTAATAAGGTCCAAAAAAGATTATTTCATATGGTTTTATAGGCATTTCACTAGTGAGAAGTCAAAACACTCTTTAAGAACTGTTATAAATTATCTCAATTAATAATACAAGACAAAGTCTTCAAATTAGAAATCTTCAGAAGTATTTCAATTTTAAAGTTTATATAAGTATATAGTAAAAAGTCCAATTCTTAAAATCTAAGGTATTAAAAAACAAAAAAAGAATTAAATTTTCTAAGTTGTAATCTGACTTTGTTCTAGGGAAGGGTAAAAACATTCAGTAAATATGAAGAACTTTTTTTAAAAGAATTATTAATTAATTGAATTTATTCATTCATTTATTTTTGATTTGACCAGAAAGAGAGAGAGGGAAAGTGAGAAAGCAGGCCGACAGGTCTGGGGACTTGAACCATGGTCAGCCATGTGGGAACGTCCAGCACCATAAACCACTACGCCACCTTCTGGTCCCATGAAGAACTTTTAAAAAAGTTTTAATAGTTTAAATTTAAAAATTAGATTGAAAAAAAAAATTGGCTTATTATCAGCAGAGTTTTAAGCCAAAATGCTTTTGGCTGGCAACTTTTAAATCTCTAAAAAAGAAAAGTTCATAATGTATTTATAACTATCGTTCTTGGTATACTATTTAGCTAGATTGTTTTAAAATTCAGATTAAAATGTGCTTACCTCAAGAATCAGTAAGTTCTTTGTCGTTTGTTAGATTCTTCTCTTGGGGAATCTGCTAGCATAACTTTAAGTCTGACCCCATTCAGAATCTTTCCATGTAAAGTAGCAATGGCGTCATTTGCACTTATTCTATCTGCATACTTGGCATACCCAACGTTTTTTCCTGACACGAGGTAAACTTCAATCAGGTTACCAAAACGACTACAAGGTTAAAAAATAAATAAATAAAATTATGAGAAATTGATAAACATTGCTGTTCAGAGTCCATTCTTGACTCTTTTTCATGCTTCTCCCTATATCCAGCATCCAACTTGTATGGATCTTATTCTTTTTCCTTAGATTTTTGCCATAGGGTGCGTACACTCACTGGAGAGAGACAGAGACGGGAAGTGAGAAATAACCCTCCCTCCCACCCCCGGAGGGATGGCAATGCTGTAATCCCTTCTCCTTCATTCTCCTCATGGGATTTTGGGCACACGAGCAAATGCGCTGCATGTGTTTTTCAAGCTGCAGAGTCCGGGACTGGAACCACCTTAATCACCTTAACCTAACCACCATGCTACCACTGGCCTCAAGTATTCTTCACTTCCACTCAGGTCTCTTTCCTCATTCAGACCATCATTATCTTTTTCTTAGATTACTCTCATACTTTCTTTACTGGTCTTCTTGCTTTCTGTGCTTGTTCCTCTTAATCCATTCCCCCACATCTTTTTTTTTTTTTTTTAAGAGATTTTTGCTATAGGGCATGTGCGTTTACCAGAGAGACAGAAAGTGAGAAATCACCCCCCATGGGGGATGGCCATACAGCAATCCCTTCTTCTCCATTCTCTTGGGATCTTGGGCACACACGCACACTTGCCTGGTGTGAGTTTTAAGTGGCTGAGTTCAGGACTCGAACTGTGGTTGACTATGTTGGAGTTCAGCAATGTAACCACTGCGGCATTTGCTGGTCCCTTCCCCCTATATACTATGAGTAATCTTTCTTTTTTTTTTTTTTTTTTTGAGAGGTTTTCGCTATAGGGCGCGTGTGCTAGACAGACAGACAGAGACATAGTGACAGAAAGCGAGAAATCACCCCCCAGGGGGGATGGTCACGCAGCAATCCCTTATCCTTCATTCTCCTCTCAGGATCTTGGGCACGCACGCACATGCACCCGGCGTGAGTTTTAAGCCACCGGGTCCGGGACGCGAACCGCGGTCGACCATGTGGGAGTCCAGCGACATAGCCATTATGCTAACTGCTGGTTCCCGAATAATCTTTCTAAAACACAAAATTAACATTTACTCCCTTAAAATCTCTTCAGCAGTTCTCCAATGCCTCCAAGGTAAAGACAAACTCCTTAATGTTGCTTATGGGACTTTCTTGACATGGTCCTTAGCCTCTTTAGCTTCATCTTTCCTCACAGTCTCTATAATTCCATATTCTAGTAACTCCCTTTCACATTTTCTCTGGCAGGTGTAACAGTGCACATCCCCAGCTCTCTTCTGTGGTATAACTGTTCTTATTCTTCAGATCTCCAGGTATCCTTGCTTCTTTCAAGAAGCCTTGGGACCAGCAGTTAGAGTAATGGCTGTCGCTGGATGCCCATGTAGTCAACCGTGGTTCAAGTCCTGGACCCGGTGGCTTGGCTTAAAACTCATGCCAGGCGCGTGTGCGTGCGTGCCCAAGATCCAAGAGGAGAATGCAGGAGAAGGGATTGCGGCGTGGCCATCCCAGGGGTGATTTCTCGCTTTCTATCTCTTTGTCTCTCTCTGTCTGTCTGGAGAGCACAAACGTCCTGTAGCCAAAACCTCTCAAAAAAAAAAAAAAAAAAAGAAGAAGCCTTCTCAGTGTTTCTAAGGTAGGTGTCCTTCCTTTGTATTTCATACATTCCTTACATAATATCAATGTCATTTGGCTGTAATTTTCTACTTACTATTCTATCTCCTTCATGACATGAGCTCTAAGAGGCCAAGGACTATAGTGTCTTATCTACACAATATCACATAGAGTCTAGCACTTACCACAGTGCCTGTCTAGCACAGTGGAAAAATTCAAGAAAAAAACCTAAATCAGTTAAATGAAAATCAAAATACTAGAACCATATCTCTGATATTTTGTGTAGCTCTTTACAAGTTTATTATACACTTGTTTAATTCACAAAAATTCCTGTGAGATAAAGGACTTTTTATAGAAAAAGAAAAACGGAAAAGAAAAAGCAAGGAGTTATATTAAGTGCACAGAAATAAATACAAACCTTCCCCCTTTTACACTATATATTCTTCCCTACACTTAAACAATCATTTACTTAATGTGACTGAAGATCCAATAGAAAGCTAAAATATAGAAGATGCTTTGTAAACACTAGTTGGTTGAATTACAATCACAATGGAAAAGACCTGTGAAAAGAATTCGGGTAAACAAGCCTACATAGATATATATGTCTTCTATCAAGAGATGAATAACTTGTTCTTTCTACATATACAACTTTTCAAAACAACCCTACATATTTTATGTCTTCAAAACAAAATAACAGGAAATTCTATATAAAGACTTAGGATATGTGACTTACAAAGAAGAAAAGGAAATTATCTTAAAATTAAAAAGATGATACAAATAAGGAGTTTTTAAAACCACGGAACAAATCATCTCTACCTGCTAGGTCTCAGATAGAGGAAGTTTTGAAACTGTGAGAATGCTAAATTACTAGTTCAAATTAATTATGCTAAAAAAGCGTAACTTTGTAGGATTGAAATCTTACCAGAATATATCCTCTAATACATCTAAAGGTAAAGGATGAGGATTAAACACAATAAAAAGTCTTTCCTTCACAGGAGTTTCAGGAGGGGCTTTTTTCTTGCATGATGGAAGTACAACATCAGTCTGGATTTGAGGCAACTGTGATCCTGAACTTCCTCCAAATTGCTGTTGAAGATTTAGGTACAAAATGAGAAAAAGAATAGCTTCACTTCAGGGATTTTTGGCCAATAGCTAAAAACAGATGTGTATTATTATAGTACCTAGGTGGTTTGTTACTATAGGTCTGAACATTTTCATATACAGGTAATAAACAAAGGCCACATTTATTTTATATACTACTGAGGTATAAAAAAGGTTAATTCTTATCTACTTACCAAAAATTGCTGCTGATTTGGGTTATTACACACCATTGATGCAAGCTGTGCAGCTACCATCTGTGTTGCCATTTTTCTAAGGAGACTGGAGACAACAACTGAGAGTTTACAAAAAACTAGAAATATTTAGTCTCTTAACAGTAAGTTGTTTTGTGTGACCTTCTCACCTGAGAGGTCAGCTGTTCTGAAATTTTATTCTGAAAGTCATAGTCATGTACACCCAAAGCTTGGCTTTAGACATCTGCTGAAGGTACTTACTCTGTTGCATTACTCCCATCCTCAATGAAGGAAACACCTATCCGATTCCCAGGAGGGTACTGAAATCCATGTAACTTGTATTTTGCGTAAATAGCTGATGCTACATTAAAATATTGAACCACTCCGTGACCTAAAATAGAGAAAATAGAGAGGTGAAAAAGAAAGCCAATTGAGAGCCTGCAGTCTATGTTAACATGTCTCAAAAAATGAAACAACACGGAACCCTAATGTCAAACAACTAGTAAATACAGAATCACATGCATCAGAAATAAAGTTCTATTACACATGCATTTGGATCGCTGTATTCCTAGAAAGTGAAGTGTAAATCAGAATTTGGTAAAAATATGAACATAATACAGATTTTAAGAAAAATGGGATGTGAGCATATATGTGTCTGATGAATTTTTTTAGGACACTGGATTTAATTATGTGATACCGATATACTTTAAAAATGTAAATTTTTAGTCTTTGAAATCTACTTTCAAGTTTTACAATGTTTTCTATCATACAGGGTAGACAATGAAATGGAAAGTGATATATGAAAAGTAATATATGAAGAAATATATTTTGGCTAGTTACAGCAATAGAGAGAAAAAGTGGTATGTATGAAAAACAAAAGGTAGGAAAACAGAAGGTCTTAAATCAGAAGTTAACATTTTTCACATTCCTTTGCAGAGATTTCAGCTAAGGAACAGGCTGGGAGTGGATCATGGCATTGAGACTCTGCTGGAAATGTTCTCTCTCTTTTTGTCTCTTTCACTCGTGGAAGGATAAACTTAAAAATATAGACAGAAACCTTATTCTGAGATATTTGTTATACAATTAGAAATAGAGATAATCTCTTTTGTGTGGGAATAAAAATACTTTTTTAAGGTATGGTTGTGTACAAAGGATTTATATTCCTAGCAATTTGTTTACTAAGGTATTACTGTATTTTAAAGTCTAAAGTAGGGGGCCAGCCAATGGTACACTGGGAAAACTGCTCTGTGAGGATGATCCACATGGGTGGGTCTTACGTTTGCATCTAGAGACTTCACTGAGTCCACTGGGGTATCCACAGTCTGGTGATGCCTGGGACTAGGGGGGTATCATGGCACCAAGACCCTGTTTGGTGGTGTCTCTCCATCTTTTCCTTTCTCTGTCTTCCTTCTCATGGAAGAAGTAAGTAAAAATAAACTTAGGGGGAAAAAATCTAAAGCAGAAAAAAAGGAAACAAAACTCCTGTTGTAGAAACAATATCTGACATAAAACTGCCATTGGAAAAAGCTATTTTTGAAAAAATGCAGTATATTTAAAAAACATATAGACAATATTTTACCATAATTTGAATAAGGATCTCGTTGAACTTCACAATATTCCAATCCTGGTATTATATCAAAAATACTGAACAGCTGCTCTTCAGTGAAAGGGACTCTTGATACAACTGACAGGCGTTTGGAGATAGCTTCCTGGGCTCTGCTGTCATTCTTGTCAAAACTTGAAAATTCAGATTGTTGTTCTCCAACCATTAAAAAAAAGTAAATAAAATCTTTAAATTTCTATATATTCAAGAATTAACTTCACATTTTAAATACTGGAAAATTAAAAAGTTCACTGCGGTAAACATAGGCACTGTACTTTGTAGAATGTTTTTGGTATCAGTACTACCAGAACAGATCAATGAACAGAACTGACCAATGACAAGGAAACAGACACTCTCCCCACTTTCCTATCTTCAATACAGAAATATATGCAGAAACACAAAGTTTTAATTTCACAGGAAATAGCATGCAAAACTTAAAAATACGGCATATATATTACCTGAAAGTTTATGCCAAATAAAATTCACAGGCCTATCCTTCATCACTCCTTTTCCTATTTTTCTAGACTCTATTTTTGTCATTCCTTTCCTTTCTGTAGCCCTAATTTTAAAGTAGTAGTAGTTTTTGAGGTAACTTTTAGGACTCATACTGGGAGGATTCTTTCTACATGTCTTTTGTACTTTTTGGTTAGCTGCATAAAGGCAGGAGCTCAACCAAAAAAGTAACCATGACATAATTCAATATGTAGATAATGCATAACTATTCAGAGAAAATTATAATTAGAAATACATTAAACAGAGGTCAACAGGTGGAGTACTGGGTATGGTGGTGGACTTTCATACGGCTGACCACGGTTCAAGTCCTGGACCCAGTGGCTTATAATTCACACTGGATATAAGTGTATATGTGCCTAAAATCCTGAGAGGAGAATGGAGAAGGGATGGCAGCATGGCCGTTCGCTATAGGGGGTGATTTCTCATTTTCTGTCTCTCTTTGTCTCTCTGGCACATTCCTATAGCAAAAATAAATACATACATACAATACATACGAAACCAGCAGATGGCGTAATGGTTACGTTCTGGATTCCCACTTGGCCAACCAAAGTTTGAATATCAGACCCGGAGGTTTGAAACTCATGCTGGGCAAGTGTATGAGTGTGCCCAAAATCCTGAGAGGAGAATGGAGGAGAAGAGACTGCAGTGTGGCCTTTTCCACCCCGTGAGGAGTGATTTCTCACTTTGTCTCTCTGGTGGACACACATGCCCTATAGCAAAAATCTTTCTTAAAAATAAATAAATGCATTAAACAAAGCAAGTATTAAATATTAAGAACATTAGAAATTGGGACCAGCAGTTGGCATAATGGCTAGGTTGCTGGACTCCCATGTAATTGACCACGGTTCGAGTCCTGGACCTGGTGGCTTAAACTCATGCCAGGCGCATGTGCGTGTGCCTGAAATCCCAAGAGGAGAATGGAAGAGAAGGGATTGCGGCATGGCCATCCCCCTTGGGGGGTGATTTTTCGCTTTCTGTCTGTTTTTCCAGCGAGCGCATGCGCCCTATAGCAAAAACCTCTCTCTCAAAAAAAAAAAAAAAAAAAAAGAGAGAACATTAGAAATTATAAGGAGCCAGCAGGTGGCATGGTGGTTAAGGCACTGGACACTCCCACGTGGCTGACCGTTCAAGTCCCGGACCTGGTGGCTTACTTTCTCTCTCTCTCTCTCTCTCTCTTTCTCTCTCTCTCTGTATGTGTGTCTGGTCAAATTAAAGTAAATAAATAAAATTAAATAAGTAATTCTTTAAAAAATAGAAATCATGACTAGCCTTTTAGGGAACTAAAACAAACAACTACATACAAGATTTTTATACATTAAGTGAGATAAAGTACTTTTAAAAAGTCAAATTAGATTGCATATACTATATACGCTCTTATAGTAAAGGTAACCTACTTACCAAATGGAAACATATTTATCCTAGGTTCATGTCCCAAAGCCTCTTGCCTCATGTTACTATAATAATCTTGTTCTGAGGATTCAGACGCTTTATTTTTAGGTTCAGCCAAGATTGCCCTAAAACCTAAAAAGGAAAAACTCTGAATTTCAAACTTCATAACAACTATAACATCCCTATAAATATACTGATTGATAGTGTCTGACTTAGCTTTATAAATCTAATTGTACGAAGCAAAATCTATACATGGCCATCTATACCAGAGGTACTTCTTTGGTTTCTGAAAGATAGCCAAGGAGCAAATGAGAAATAGCAGGAATCCAAGTCACGGTCAATGTGGACATGAACAATTGGTAATTTTATGCTACTCTGCCAATCTCCCCCTGCTTTATAGGACATCATCACTTAATCACCCAGGCTCCTCAAGTCAAAATCCTACAGGGCTTCTTCACATTTAACCTGTCACCAAGAGTCTTCCTTTGAAAAATACTTTGGGAAAGGTTCCATGAACCCTCAGAAACTTAAAAATAAATAAATAAATAAATAAATAAAACCAACTATATCTATCTATATAAATATATATGTGCTTATTTATATACGTGTATATGGGCATATTTCAAGAGTTCATAGCTTTCATCGTATTACTCAGTAGCTTCAAAAAAATAAAAGCAGCCAGTTTAAATTTTCTCTGGAAATCTGTCCCTAATACTATGACTAGATTACCTGTTTTGAAATTTTCATTATTTTCCTCTTTTTAAACAATCTACAAGAAATGTCAATGTGATTGAGCTTAAATTCTATAATCTCCTATATGTGGACCCAAGGTACTTAAAAACTCTGTCTCATAATTTCTCAACAGGAATATTGTGCTTCGCTTAGACAGCTGCCCGTGTGGCACAAAGCACGCAATATGACTACTGCAGACTGTATCTTTGCCAACACTTCTCTCACCTCTGTTCTGCCTACTCTAAGGCAGAGGCTGGCCCCACCTCCTCAGATGTGTTCCCATGCTCATTCAGCACACTTGTCTTGCACCACTAATAAGACTATGCCACATGCTTCTGATTTTTTTTTTTATTTGTAAACTTTAAAAGCTTTTTTCCTTTTTATTCATGACAGAACACTCACATGTGAGAGTGAGAAAGAGATTGGAGGAGATCGGCACACCCCCCACAGAGTTTGGTTACATGGTGATCTCCTTCCTCTACTCCTTCACATATTGGGTGTGTTTTTCAGGCAAACTGGACCAGGGATTCACCATGGGAGATACAGCTTACTCTGACTAGTGCTTTATGGCTGAGCTACAGAGCCAGTCTTCATTCGGCAAAACCTTATTGAGTCTACTATAAATGGTAGAGATCTCAATGAATCGTTATTAAAGGCCTATTAGTATACTAAGTACTTGAAGTAAAAGACGTCTTACTTTCAAAGAGCCTTTACAAACTCTTCTATTATTTATTTATTTTTTGCTTATTAGCTCTTGGCTACCCAATATAGCTATAAGTTCCTTAAATGCCAGCACTATCCTATATTTCATTTGTATCCCTCTGCTCAGCATAATGATGGGTACATCATAGGTATTCAATCAATGCTGGCAGAATGGGAAATTTAGAAGGATTTAAGAGAAAATTGTGCTGTATATCTAAGAGGCATATAAGAATTTTGCTGCTTAACAATAATTTTTTACATATGTGTAGCTTTTATAATATTCAAAACCCAGTAATTTAATTGTTCAAAAACAAGTTTCTAAATGTCAATTTAACTAGAAGTACAAAACATAATTTTCCTTGGCTTCTGTAAAATTCATCAAGTGTACCAATAACAGCAGAATATCTATTTAATGTCATTCTAGTTTGAAATTAATTCTCCCTTGGAACCAGTAGTTAGCGTAATGGCTGTCGCTGGACTCCCACGTAGTTGACCGCGGTTCGAGTCCCGGACCTGGTGGCTTAAACTCACGCCGGGCGCATGTGCGTGCATGCCCAAGATCCAGAGAGGGGAATGGAGGAGAAGGGAAGAAGGGATTGCAGTGTGGCCACCCCACTGGGGGGTGATTTCTTGCTTTCTGTCTCTGTCTTTCCGGTGAACACACGCGCCCTATAGCAAAAACCTCTCAAAAAAAAAAAAAAAAAGAAAAAGAAAAAAGGGGGACCAGCAGTTAGCGTAATGGCTATGTCGCTGGACTCCCACGTAGTCGACCACGGTTCGAGTCCCGGACCCGGTGGCTTAAACTCATGCCGGGCGCATGTGCGTGCGTGCCCAAGATCCCGAGAGGAGAATGGAGGAGAAGGGATTGCGGCGTGGCTATCCCCCCTGGGGGGGTGATTTCTCGCTTTCTATCTTTCTGTCTCTCTCTGTCTGTCTGTCTGGCGAGTGCACGCACCCTATAACAAAAACCTCTCCAAAAAAAAAAAAAGAAAAAGAAAAAAGAAATTAATTCTCCCTATATTTAAATACTTTTGTTAGCAAATTTCACCAAATCCTATCTTTAACCTATATGTTTGTTAGTACACTTAATTCTAATTAGGGTTTAAGTCAAATAGGAACATTACATATGAAGAATAAATATTGTATTGAAATGTTTAAAAACCTGAATGAGTAAGTCAATTTTTTAATACTTGAAATTCTAAGTTTTTTAATGAGTGTTTTTTTTTTTTTTTCTTTTTCTATAGGACACGTGTGCTTGCCAGAGACAGAGAGACAGAAAGCAAGAAATCACCTCCTCCCCCCCAGGGGTGGGGAAGGCCATGCTGCAATCTTTTGTCCTATAGCATCCTCTCAGGATTTTGAGCACACACATACACGCGCCCAGAGTGAGTTTCAAGCCGCAGGGCCTGGGACTCAAATTGTGTTTGGCCATGTGGGAGTTCAAAATTCTAAAATATTTCTTAAAAATCCCTAAAACCTACACAAATAATAAAGTATGCATTTCACTTGCTATCTTAGTTAATGTAGTTGCTCATATAGCTCTTTAAGACAGTGGCTCAATAAATGCTTAATCACAGCCCCCAAATATTTTTATCCTTGGACTATATATACTTAACACTGCTAAGATTAATTAGCAGCATGTTTATTAGGAAAACCAATGATCAGATTCAATTGCTTAAAATATCTGAATTTTGGGTGCCAGCAGATGGGCTAGTGGTTATGTTGCTGGACTTCCACATAGCTTACTGTGGTTCGAGTTCCAGAACTGGTGGCTTAGAAATCACGCCAGGCACATGTGCATGTATTCCCAAGGTCCTGGGAAGAGAATGGAGAAGGGATTGCAGTGTGACCATTGCCACTTGGGGGTGATTTTTTCACTTTCCCTTTCTCTCATTGTCTCTGTCTCTCTCTCTCTGGTGAGCACACACATTCTAAGGCAAAAAACGCTTAAAAAAATTAGAATTTTTAAAAATGTCTTTAACAAGGTTAAATGAACCCATCCTTACTTCGATCACAGTTTTCTATTGCTTGGGCAGCTTGTGATGGTTTTAAGTATCGAACGTAGCCCAAACCTTTACTTTCTCCAGTGACTTTATTCTTAATAATGCTGCAATATTCGATATCTCCATATACCTATGAGAGTTAAAAGAAATGATCATAGGGGACTCAAAATTAATAAATGAACAGGTTATTTCAGAATTAACATTTATTTGTCTTTGTGTCTCTTGCATGCAAACAAATAAATTCTTCAAGAATATATAGGCATTTTATACTGCTTAATTCATAGAAAAGGAAGCTGGGCCTTAGAGAATGGAAATAACTTGTCAAGTCACAGAGAGACTAAGTAAGTCATAGAGAGTAAGAATTTGCACATGGTCTGAAAAATTCCAAATGTTGACGAGTAGTGGTGAAGAACAGGGAATTGAACCTTCTAGATTCACATCATGGGTCAGCCACTTATTAATTAAGCAGTTTACTTATCCTCTCTGGGCCTGTATATTTATCTGTTAAATGGGGCTAAAAGTACTTACCTCATAAGGTTGTTACACAGGTTAAATGAACTATATTACATGGTAAGTGCTTATATAGGGTCTGGGACTTACTAAACAGTCAATAAATATTCTGTAATTATCTGTCTGTCTTCTAATAGCAGTACAAATTACTATGCATTCTTTAAAGAAGATCCTTTAAAATACATTGGGAACCAGCATTTAGCGTAATGGCTATGTCGCTGGACTCCCACGTAGTCAACCGCGGTTCGTGTCCCGGACTCGGTGGCTTAAAACTCACACTGGGCGCGTGTGTGTGCGTGCCCAAGATCCCGAGAGGAGAATGGAGGAGAAGGGATTGCGGCGTGATCATCCCCCCTGGGGGGTGATTTCTCACTTTCTGTCTCTATGTTTCTGTCTGTCTGTCTGGCAAGCGCATGCGCCCTATAGTGAAAATCTCTCCAAAAAAAAAAAAAAAAAAATACATTCAGAAGGTTAATACTCTATGTGAGAAACAGGCAATAATGTTTACCCAATATTGGAAGAAACAGATGTAAATTCTTGGTGTTAATTATTTACTTTATAAAATTCTATTACCAATTAGTAACTTAATTACATTTAGATTAAAGCATCATATTTGTTAACTCAAAAGAAAGATAAAAATGCATAAATATGTAAGGCAAAGACCTTTTTTCTTACCATTAGAGGAAAATGGCATACCTATTTTGGGTATTTATTACTTTTGAAGTGTTTTTTTGAATTCTCAAGTAGGGTACGAAAGATTTTGGGAAATTAGTTTTTATTGCTTGTTTCTCTTCTTGCTTGCTTATTGTCAATTGACCACAAAATTGGGGAGATTAGCAGAAAAAGAAAAATTGCAACTCAGAACAATCTTAAAATCACATTTTCATATTTTTTTGTGAAAGTTTATCGCTGCATATGAAAACCGATTGCTAAAAAGATTTTAAAGTACCTCCGAATTTCATTTACTATGATCTACAGTTTAGAACTATAGTTTTTTCTTTAAATAAAAGTCCTTCAGAGACCCAATTTCAGAATTAAGAACCATACAAAGAAATAGCCTTCCTGTAAATGAGTAAAATGTCAACATTTCATAGGCCTGTAATAAATGCTAGAAAATACAGTTCACACACTCAGGCCTGCCTGACTCGCCTATGCATGACAGGCAATGCAGGGGAGTGACAAGAGTGTTTTGAAATTCTATACAGTAAGAGCAGGTTTTAGATTCAGATAAATTTGAGTTTAAAGCTTGGCAACCACTAACTTAAAACTCTCTTGAACTTTATACTCATTTTCTGAATCTATAGTTTCATAATAAAGTCTGGGAGTGGGAGAAAGTAGGGAAACCTCACCACAATTTTGCCACTTTTTATATTATTGAACTAAAAAAACTAATTCATTTTAGGTTTCATATTTAAAGACAAGATTGAAATTAATGATGACCACATTAAAAAATGTTAAAATTCGCACTCCCACTTTTATGATCTAACTAAAATAACAGCTGAGTAACCTATAAGGATGATGAGTTATCACATATGTTGGCTGATTAGAACATGTAAGTACCTTAAATTTTTCCCGTAGATCTTCTTCTGTGTAGGACTTTGGTATCATAACAAAAATTCTCGTAAGTTCTTCATCTTCAACATCTCGATGACTTCCAGATGATCTGGACTGAGCAATGAAAACCTAACAATAAAAGAAAAAATAATTAAAACTGGCTTCCCTGTTTATTAAATATACTTACTTTATAATACAGATACAATTCACAGGTTAAAATACAATGTGATGGAGTCTTACACAATTTTTTTCAAGAGCAATCTTTATTTTAAAGTTTATTATTTCCCTGAGTGAGAGAGACAGAGAGGAGACATAACAACCCCAATAGGGTCTTGATGCTATGTTTCACCCCCAGTTTCTGCCAGCCCTGGATCATGAGCACATGTATGATTGATATAGTAGGAGAAGCCTCCAGATATAAACTCTGAACCTTCCTAAGTGAGATGGCTTTGCAGTGTCACGTTTTATCACTGCACTATAGTCTGGCCCCTAGAAATAGTATTTATTGTAACAACTTTCCTTATGAGATAATAGCAATCAGTGCATTATTCTGCCTTCCGCAGATATATTTTTCTTTAAAGGAGTTTATTATTATTATTATTTGTGATAAATACATGGATGCACACGACAGAAAGGGAGAAAGAGAAGCATCCTTGAGAGTCTTGTCACACTGTGATTCTCCCTTCCCAAGCCCTCCAGCTCGTCAGGATGCTGTGCACAAGTGCATATAGCTGGTGTGTTTTCAAGGCAACCCAGAGATTAAAACTTACGATAACCTGTGGGTTCCAGCACTGCAGTTCAGCTTAATTACTGACTGTGATGCTAGGCCTCCAAATAGATTTCTAATTTACATTTTTGTTTATCAAGAGCAAGTCACTGAACTTCAAAGAATGTGTACTTTGCAGCTGTTGGCTAGTGTTCATTAAATGGCAATTACATAGTTGATTAAGTTATTAGATGTCCTCTATTTCTACTAATTTTGTCTACTTGTTTTATTAGATACTAAGAGAGCAGTATAAAAATTCCTGTATGAATTTATCTTTCTCCCTTTACTTTTATCAATAATGCTCCATGCATTTTGAAGCTCTATTATTGGTTTTGTAAACACATGAAATTGTTATGTATTTTTTTCCCCTAATTTTGCCAGAGGGCACTTTTATTAGCCAGAGAGACAAAGAAAAAGGGAAAGTGAGAAACACCCCCCAAGGGGCATTAGTCACAGTATAATCCTTTCTCTTCTATCTCTTCCTCCTTTTGAGATTTTTTTGGGAATGCACACACTTGCTCCCAGCATATTTCTCAAGCCATCAGGTCCAGGACTGGAACTGCATAGTTGACCATGTGGGATCTAGCTCCTTAACCACCACACCACAGGCTATCCCTGTTACACACATTTTAAAAATTACTTTGAATTTGCCCTATAGTATTGCTTTAATTTATAAATTTGTTTGGGGTTGACATTATTCCAGAGGAGTATTAAAATCTCTAAGATTATGAATTTGTTTACATAACTATAAGCATAAGTTTAATGGCTAGTTTTATTTTTTTGTAATGCAAAAAAAAATGAAGTGAAATTAAATAAATCACAGCATACAGAAGTAATGGTCCTTGAGGCTCGTTTTGATTTTTTTCCCTTTAAAGTGGGACTGTTAAGTATGAGAAAGTTGGATTTATGGGATTCTGGAGCAGGAAACAACAAACAGGATATAGAATTTAAAAAGGGATTTTGTAAATATTGAAAAAAGAGGAAACTGAGGCCCTGGGAAAACAAGGTGGTTATATTTGCTTAGTAAGCAGCCTGTCATAGAGGTGTAGGATCCTGGTTATAAGATGGAGCTGGAAACATAACCCTAGATAGAATCTACTTCCAGTTATTACTTCAATAAGTCTACAGTACATGCCAAACATTCTTGAGGTATTAGTAATAAAATATTAACACAGACATAACCTACTGGAAAGTTAATCTAGTGGATGTACCAGGAATGAATAGTCAACAGAGAAATAAGAATTAGGGAAGCCTTACATACATGCAAAGACACTAGGGAAGAAAAGGCTGTTCTGATGAGACTAGAGATACCATCATATCACACATTTCTAAATTTGAGCGAGCTGAAAAATTTCAAATCTCTTACAGAGGAGACAGATACATGGGGTATGTATGTATAATTAATTCCCTAACAGAAGATTTCCCCTGGTCTGGCCCCATGGCCTACTGATTAAGAGAACCGATCCTACATGACTGACTGATTTGAATCCTGGCCCCAGTGTCTAGAAGGACATGCCAGTTATGTGTGCATGCATGCCCAAAATCCCAACAGGATGGAGAGGAAAAGGGACTGAGGTGTGACCATACCCACTAGGCAGTGCTTTCTCCCTTTGTCTCTGTTGAGCACATGTGTCCTCTGGCAATGAAAAACCAAATAATGAAAACAACAAGAAAGACTTCTTTTAATATTAACCTTCACAGACTATAATCACTCACAAACTCTAGATAAAAGGCATTTTTGCAAAGCTAAAACCATGGTTTTTTCTCTTCTACATTCATAGTTTACCTCTTCCGTCCAGATAACATAGCTGTTCATAGAATAACTTTTACGTGGACAATCTTTCGTGGCTGTGGGCCTGGTATTGTAATATTCTTATCTTTGGAGCTTTGCAAAAGTAAAGTACGTAAGAAAATTTAGAACTGAACTAACCAGAAATATTGAGACAACAATGTTCTAGTGGATGATAGCCCAAGCTGTAGCTAATGAGGAATGAAGACTGTTTAGCAAGGTTCTATAGTGAAACAACCTTCTGGTTGAAGCTGAGTGAACAAAAATGTGAAAAACAAAATATAAACTTCGGTTCTATTTGGGAACAACCATTTAATTTCACTGTGGCTAGAAAAGAAGGAACATTTCAGTACTGGGACTTTAATTTCTCTTGTAGGAATTCATCGAGAAGGGCATCCATAAGTTTCAAATTGGGGACATTTTTTGAGGTGCTCATATGGGCTATGTGGTCACATTTTACTTAAAGTATAAAAGTCCTCTTATTTATAAAAGTATAAATTATCATTGGAAAGAGGAAAATGATCAATGTAGGTGCAGGGGTCAGCAAACTAGAGTTCTCTCTTTTGGGAACAGTCCAAGATACATGAATTGCTTTTACCTTTTTACAAGCCTGATAAAAACAAAGGATATGACAGAGTGCATATGGCCCAGAAAGCCTACAATATTTACCATCTAAACCTTTACAGAAAAAGTTTGCCGATCCATCTAGGATGAGGGGGGTCTTTAAAAAGTTCATGGAGGGGTCAGGTGTGATGTGGTAATACAACTGGACCCACAGGGGAAGAGTCTTGGATTTGTGTCCAGGGATCTCCCTGAGCATGCCTGTGATCTGGGGGTAGATTAATGCCATGAGGACCCTATTGGGGATGCCTGTCTCTCTCTCTCACAGAGGAAATAGATGGATAAAAAATTCATGGAAATGCATATTAATAAAAAAAACTATACATGGACTTCCTATTTTTTTTCCTACCAAAATAAACCTGTATTTTAGTGCCATTTAAAATGGCATTAAACTTTCTGAAGTCCTAATGTATATGCTGTTGCCCTACAATGAATTCTGGTGATGTCCTGTTCTGACCCCTTTCAGAGGGTTGGCTCTTCCCAGGTTCCTCCTTCATGGTTGGAGATATAGGTGAGACCTACAGAGAATGACTGGTTCTTTCCTTTATATATGAGGGTACATCCAAAAGTTCATGGAAAAAAAGAATGGAAAGCTTCAACAGAATTAAATATATAACAACTAATTCAATAGGACAGATGAAGGGTACAATTTAAACAATTGCCAGGTTCTCAGGAGTGAGCCCTTATATAAGGACACAAGTGTAGACATCACGGCTGCCACTGATCAAAACAGGGATATACTGAAGACTTTTCTACCAGGCACTGGGTTAAAAGGATAAAGTCAAATAAATGTCATAATGGCCCTTCCTGCCATGTGCCACTGCCTTAATTTTATAGATGACTAAGTATAGACACAATATAAATACCACCAGGGTGAACTAAGAGGATACAAACATTTAATAATAATAATACCATAACAATGATTTGGCTCCTAAGACAGTTTACTTGCTTTCCTTTTTTTTTTCTTTTTTTTTAAGAGGGATTTCTTTCTATGGTGTATATGCACTCACTGCACAGCCTGAAGTTTAAACACCTGGGTCCACGACTCAACCGGAGTCCACTACGTGGAAGTCCAGCAATGTAACCATTAGGCTATCTGCTGGTCCCCCCCCCCCCCCCTTTTTTTTTTCTTTTAAGAAAGATTTTTGCTATAGGGCGCTTCCCGTCGTAGGGAGACAGACAGAAAGCAAAAACTGCCCCCCTCCCCATGGGGGATGGCCTTGCAGCAATCCCTTCTCGTCCAATCTCCTCTCAGGATTTTGGGCACACATACACTGCGCCAGGCGTGAGTATCAACCCAATGGATCCGGAATTCAAACTACAGTTGGAATTGTGCGAGTCCAGCAACGTAATGATACAACGTAACGCTACCACGTAATGCTCTACCATCTGCCGGCCCCTTGCTCTACTTTCAAAGAAAACTGGCAATAAGAAAGAGGATCAGGAATCATAAGTATGCTATTTATACCTTCAAAATAGGGCTTATGCAAAATAATTTAAAAAACTCACAAAAGTGTGAAGGAAATACAATGTTAACTATTTTGATCACCTGCATTTAATATTATGTATATGCACACTTAGGTCTGGTAGTGGGAAACATGCCCAACACCAGGGGGATACAGTTTAATGTACTTTTGTCAAGTTGCTAAGCCCCACATCCACCCGAGGTAAGAGCAGTTTTCTGTTTTTATACCTGGGGCATATTTTAAACCCGGCCGTCTAAATGGAGGGTCAGAAAAGTCCTCAAAGTAAGCCAGAGTGAAGTGGGCTGTTACTTCAAGAGCTGCACATTGGCGCCGGCCAGGGTGCAGGGAGGCCTAGCCACTGCCGTTCTGCCACCCGAGTGGCCGCAACTACCCGATGGGCTCCCTGGGGCTGATGTTCTGATGTCCCCCGCCAGCGCTCGCGCAGCCTCGAGGAAAGGGCTCCTCAAAGCCATCCGCGATCATCACCACCCACGCCAGGTGCCGAGAGCACACGTTCTGACCCTCCCCCACCGGCCACAGCACCAGGGGGACTCAAGCCCGAGAGGCCGAGCCCCAACCCGACACCGCCCCGCGGGCACCCCGACGCGGGCACCCGCACCTTGATGGGTTTGGTGTCGTTGGGGCCGAGGCACTGGCCGTGCATCTCCTCCATGGCCTTGCAAGCCTGCGAGCTACGGGCGAACTTGACAAAGGCAATGCCCTTGGACTCCTTGGTGTGCTTGTCCCGCACCACCCAGATGTCCTGGATCTCGCCGAACGGTGAGAAGCGTTCCCTCAGCACCGACTCCGGCGTGTACTTGCTGATCACCAGGAAGATGCGACTGTTGGGCGGCTCGTCCAGGCTATCCACGCCCGGGCGAAAGCCTCCGCCGCTCGCAGAGCTTCCCGCTTCGTCCATGGCGCTTCACCCTGGGGCGGGAGCCAGATCCCGGGGCCCTCACCACTCTTCGCGTCTGCCCTGCCAGCCACCTTCTGCCGGCTGTCGCGCCCAAGCCGTTGAGGAGTCCGGCGCTCCGCCTCCGGAAGACGAGGAGCCAGGCGTCAGCCGCCGTCCCGCCGCGCCGGGTCCGGCTTCCGGGAGGCTGCATGCAGCGTCCCCTAGCGCCCCCTAGCGCCTCGGTGGACCCTGACACAGCCCAGGCCTCCAATTCCTCCCCGCCCGCGGGGATTTTTGTTCAAAGTACCTGTTGTGAGACAGTTGTTCCCTGAAACTGGAACAGCCCTGCCTGATGTTCTGGCTTTCCCAACCCCATGATTCACGACACTTGGAGGATGGTAAGGCCTGCTTTCTCCCAGGAGGGCCAGGCAGTAGATACAGAGACCCTGCAATGGGGTCTTACAGTGGAAAAGAAATGTTAACTCAGTTCTGACTGAAAGAACAAGTGGGGGAGTTCTTGCTGCGCTGTAGAATCTTTGCTGAAGGCAGGCTAGGCTGATATCTACGGTGGTCAAATGGGGGCAGGGGATTTTCACTAAACTGACTTTGCAGGATTCTTGCTCAAACTGGATTTCACAAAAATAGACATCCAAGGTTGGGCCTAGTCAAGCAAAGGACTCTGAGTAAAGTTTTGTTCAAAGAAAAGTCATTGTTACCATCTTGGCCATAAACTCAATAAAGGGTCACTATAGGACAGAACTCTGGGACACGGTTAAATACCATTGAAACTTAGACCTGGAAAGGACCTTTGACATGATCCAATTTTAGCCTCATCTGTTAGAGATGAGGAAACTAAGACCATAGTATAGCAAAGGTAATAGAGATACAGGTAACAACCCAAAACCAGAACCAACTCTGCTTGTTGATTTACTGAACTCCAACAAGCATTCCTAGGGTGTAAGGCATGAAAGGGTGAACTACTCATATGTAGAATTAGAAGGAATCTTTAGATGCAAGCAAAGTGGGAAATGCCTGCTAACCTTTAAGGAAGCCTGCCTATTAGAAGACTTTAGGAAGCAGTCAGCAGAAAACCAGCAGAAACCCAGAAACAAGGCCTGGATTTAGCAATGGCATAGGAATGAAGTGAAAAACATAAACTTGAACGTGGACCAGGAGTAAAACTCGCTGCATATCCAGGGTCAGGCTGCTAATATCCAGATTGCTATGAAGCCAAACAGATAAATATTTATTGTGTACCAGTTATGTGCCAGGGTTTGTGTCTGAGCTTGATACCCAATGGGGAGCAAAAATCAACAAAACAAAGCAAATGATTTCTGTCCTCAGCTGTTTTTTTTTTTTTTTTCCAACTGTAGAAATTTTGCATGCAAATATATAATGTCAAATAATGTCAGATTGAGTTAAACATTTTTGCCATGGTGATACCTCATACTTCCAGTTTCACTTTTTTTCAACTGTAAAGTACAAGTAGTGTTACCTATTAAATGGTGTAGTCAAGTTTAATTCATTGATCTATTCATTTACTGTAAATGTCTTTGACTGTCTGCTATATGTTGGGCAGTGTACCCTGTATAGGTATGGATATTTGAAATAATATATATGGAGCTAATATTTTAGGAATCAAATGAGATAATAAGTGCACAATAGAGATTAATTTTATTTTTCCCTTTGACTATGCTCTTCACTCCCACACCCTTGATACTGTATAGCTGTGTGATGGTAGCTTAGAGTCAGGGATTTGGGATTGTTCCCTGGATTTAGCACGAGCCATATTGTTATAATTTCTCCTTGTAGTATATTCTGTACCTGAAAAATAAGGCTGTTTTCCAGAGATTGTAGTAAATGTAGAAACTACCTTCTCTCAACTTTCTACTTCTCTTTTTCTTACCCAGAACAATCAAGGTGAATGAAATAAAAAATAAATAGTGTAATAATTGTTATTACCATGAGGAATTCAAAGATTCTGAGCTGTTTGCACACCAGTGCCATCTAGTGGAAGATGTATTATTTTCTTAAACTGCATTGAGCAGACAATTTGTTCTTGTAAAATAAGATTAGTTTCCTGAAAGTTTAGGCTGATGTTCAGAGCAATTCATTTTTTTCTTAAAGACAGGATAAAAGATTGCATAAAACAAAACCAGGAGGAAAAGTATTGAGAAATGCTAGGAAAGCAAAGTTTCTTTGTCACTAAATCATGTGAAATATCACATATGCAAGGAAAACAAAGTATTTACTTATAAATTACTAAAATATAGTAAATATATGTGTATGTGACTTAATTTAAACAGATTTATTGATATATAATTCCTGTATTATACAATGTACCCATTTGAAGTGTTAAATTAAATGATTTTTAGTATGTTCACAGGGTTGTATGAGCATAACAACAATCAATATTAGAACATATCATCACTCAGTAATTATAGAATTGCCATATTTCAAGCCATATAAAATATTTGAAAGGAATTACATGTAACCAAAACTTCTGGAACGTTTGAGGTTTGAAAGGATGATTATTTTGTATTAAACAAAATATATACTGGACATTTGCAGATTAAATTTTTTTCTTCTCTTTGAATAATTAGTTATTTAGTTTTATTTATTGTTATTTAAAAAATTCTTACAGGGTACACATGAGAGAGAGTGTGTGTGAGAGAGAGAGAGAAAGTAAGATGCCAGGTCTAGGACTTGAACCTTGGTCAGCCATGTGGGAGTCCAGCACCCAAACCACCATGCCACTTGCCAGCACTGCAGAATAAATTATTTAAAAGCTTTAAAACATATATCATATACTGCAAAATTATTAGAATGATAGACACATGAAATTCAGATGTCCTTTGCAACTTTTTTGCTACCAAATCTTATTATTTTTTTTTAAAAATGAGAGATGATATTGTGTCTAATTTTTAAAATGTAAGGATAAAATTGTTAAGTTTTGTTATTTCTTAACATTCTCAAACTATGATGTAAATACAATGACACTTGATTGTGACATTAGTCTTCATACAGCATATTTAGTTAACTGGAAATGTTTTGACCTATTTGCAGTTTGTGTAGATTTTACCACTGGTATTTATTAGTGATTAATTAGTAACTTTCAGATTTTTCTATATGAATATGCTCCAGGGCTTCCATTTGATCCACTTGTAAGGCCACTGCTAATGTATGAAAGCACTTAGCCTGGCCTATGGTAAGCATTCACGAAACTGTAATTTCCTTCTTAAGTTGGCATGCCCTAGTTTGACTCTGAGAATATTTAACTCCTGACCTTGTTTTTACAGTAGACCTGATTGTTTTGATTTAAATTGGTGACATGAATCTTTTAAATGTGTAGATCACAGGGCCAAATTCATAGGTCTACTGAGAATAATTTCATTCAACTGTCTGGTGATTGTGGCTATTTAAGTCAAAACAAAATTAATTAAAATTACTCGAAATTAAAATTAGTTACAATTAAAATGATTTAAAATTCAGTTCCTCATTCAAATTAGTCACATTTCAGAGTGTCCAAAAGCTATTTGTGGTCAGTGGACACACAGAGCACATCCTTCACAGAGAAATATCTGTTGGACAGCATTGCGTTAGAGAACAGGACTATGAGGCAAACCTCCTACACACACGATTGACAAAATCCTCACTGTCACGTTACCAAGGACCCCGCATGCTGAACAACTTTAGGAAATTATTTTAATGTCTATGTCACCCTGTCACAGCCTCATCAATCACATCTCATTTGATAATTATGTAACCACAGGTACTCTCATTTTTCCTACTCAAGTTTTCTTAAACACTCTTTTCTTAGGGTAGGTAGGTAGGTAGGCATGAGTAGGGAGGAGAGATTCTAGAGGTCCACTGGCACTGCCCATGGGAAACACCCTAAACTGTACTTTCGCAGTTTTGCCGGGGGGAATATCCTGCTATCGAAGATAGAGGACTGTACAGGGAGCTTACATAACTTGGGGCATGTTCAGTACTGAGTTTGGTTGCCCTCTAGCAATTTTAGCTCATTAAGATATTATTTGCATTGACTCTTGGGAAATCATATAACAAGGCCCAATTGAGCATGCACTGAAGTGAAAGGGGAGGAGCTGAGATATAAAAACACGCAGAAGCCTAAATACTAGCATCCACCCTTAAAGTCAGCTCTTTCCTACCTCTCAGTTTACTTTCATTTTTTTCTCCTGCTTTGTACTTGCTTATCTTGCTATCAAGATTTGTCCCACAATATGGATGTCTCTTAGTTGAATTCTTCCTTCTAAGAAGACAAGAACAGAAATATTAGTTTCCATACTAACACTAGTACCTTCATCCTTACAGCTTTTTCAGGCCTTCCCTCTGTGTTTCCTTCCCTTGCTTCTTCAGGACCTACTCTCTTTTTCTATTCCTGCTCAATTCTCTGTCGGTTTCCATGTTACTATATTTTTATGAAGCTCATTTATAATAATTTAACTTTACCGTGTTTTACATCTTGCCTTAGCCAGATTGTAACTCATGAAAACTGAGGCTCCAGGGTTCAGCGTTTGCACTTCCAAGTTGCTTGGCACAGCGCCTTGCCCATGGTGAGCACTTATTTTATGCTTTTGTTAACTTGAGTTAATTACTATGACCAAATGCTCTTGGACCTCTTAAACATTCTTGGAAATTCAGTTCTTCACGGAAGATCTTGTACACATGGCAAATATATGTAAATTACTTATTTGGTTCAGTAAAGGTTAAATAAACAAAGAAAAATAGGCTTGGGACTGTTATGCTGGAAAAACATTCCCTTCACCATTTTAGGTCTCAGCCAGAGGCTGCACAGCAGGGGCACAGCTTTAAATCCCTGTGGGAGTCGAGATCCTATGGGACCCAGGAGTCGATCAGCAGTGTGGATGGGCCTGCAGGCCATTGGCTGGCCTCCACCAGCAGCCCACTGTTAACGGATGGAAAAGTGTTGAGCTGTGTTGTGAAATCCTTGGTTCTTTGGGTCCAGATCACTAAAATTAGAGATCTGTCCCTAGGTGCAAAATGAAACCGCAACCATGAATGAAGTAGATAGAAAAGAAGGTTTAATAGAAAGAAAAGGAAAGAAAGAAAGTACACCCAAAAAGGTTGTTGGGCGGGTGGATTGCCAAGTGGCAACCACGCTTGGTACTAGTTAACCGTTATTTTACTACTAGAGGTCATGAATATTTATTAGTGGGAGGCCCCTTACGCTGCCTATGTCCTTTCTTTAAATTTGAATCCACACGTTTTCTCCTGTACCTGCGCACCTTCCTCACAGATAAGGTGAGGAATTTGATCACCTAATTGCGTACGCCCAGTGCGAGCCAGGTTGTCCCAATTAGATTGCCCAATTAGTCTATCGCCTTAATGACCAAAATGCTTGCTTAGGTCCTTTTGATAAGAGAAAAATCTACGAATTATCTCTGTATACTTTCCTCAAGCCTTAAAGAAGGAATATGGCAAATTACCTCGCCCTCCTGGCACCCAGGGCTAGGTGAGCCTTTCGCTTTTCTTTTAGGGCTGCCCACTCATGGCTAACTAACTGCCTACCATACCACGTCTGGCAGGGACTTCAGGGCAGGGGTTTGAGGTGCTACCAGCACCCCCCCCCCCCAAATCCCAAACTTGCGGCGGGGGCTCTGGCTGGGCAGCTGCCAAGCAACTGATTGAGGGGGTGGAGGACAGCAGTGCTGGCCCTGTGGTAGGTGCTGGACAGGCTGGGAGAAAATGGGGTGGGCAGCCCTGCTATCTGGTTATCTGCCCATGGATGCAATATGGGCACACACTTACCCAGAGAGGAGTGCCCGGGCTGTCAGTCCTGTAGGAGGCTCACCCCAACTCAAGCCCCGGACTGCAGGGCCCAAGTTGCCCCTTCATGCAATAGAAGACTATTTCTTCTGAGGTGCTCCTCTGCAGCCGCTCTGATTTCTTGGTGGTACTGATTCTTTCTTCTTCTTCTTCTTCTTTTTTTTTTTTTTTTTACAATCTTCTTTTTCAAGTTATTTTACTTATTCATTCATTTATTTTAATTTGACCAGAGAGAAACAGAGAGAGAGAGAGAGAGAGAAAGTAAGAAAGCAAGCTGCCAGGTCCAGGACTTGAACCATGGTGAGCCATGTGGGAGTGTCCAGTGCCTTAACCACCACACCACCTGCTGGTCCCCTGGTGGTACCAATTCTAAGTACAGCCTTCCACCTATGGTTGGCAGAAGTTAGCCATGGCATGGAGACGGTGGCATCAGCACAGGTTAGGAGTTTGGAAAGTGGGATTCTTGTTCTAGCTCAGGGTCTAAATCTCAGCAGCCTAGAAAGGGAAAGGTACTAGACATCGTAGGGATTCATAGACCTCTGAGGGGATTTTCTCAGGGTCACACTCAACTTCCCGGCTCTTTCCACTACTTTGTGGGATCCCACTTAATCTTTTCCAGTCTTTTCAGTATTCATCCCTAAAATATTCTGGGGAACCTCTCCACACACACACACACACACACACACACACACACACACACTTTAATCACTTCAATTATGTGGGCTTTATAAATCTTCAAAGTTTTATTGATGTCTAGATTGTTCTGGCCACATTCCTTGTTTTATGCAGTTAGACCTGGCAATGGTATGTGCCCGTTTTAAAAAGTATTCCACCTAGCCCTCTTTACACACTCAGTTGGGAAAAAAAAATATTAAACAGCTGTAATGAGTCAGATATTGTGTTCCACACGCGAGGTTGCCTAAATCACTCTTTAAAAGGAATTGTTAAAACTTTTAGGACTACGCATTTAGTATTGTTCCACCTTTCACCATCTCCTCTGCTAATAAACTTGTGACCTTAAACAAGTCACTTAATCTCAGTGTGTCTTCTTTTTTCATCTGTAAAAACAGAGATTGATAGCACCCATCTCACAGAGCTCTTATGAAGATGAAAAAAGTTAATAATATATAGAGAGCTTACAATATGCCTGGCACATAGTAAGCACATTCAAATATTTGGTACTTCTGTTTAGTATTGGAATTACTTAGTTCTTGGATGAAAAATCATTATCATACTAAATATTATATGTTTGCCTATTTCTGAGATGCCAAATGATTATAGGATAAAATGAATTCCTTGATATTCTTCCTGTCCTTTCAGGATATCAAGGGATATCCTTGCCTTCCTGCCAGTGCTGAATCTATTGGTTTAAATGCCCTTGGAGGAAGGTCATAAGCATTTGCACTGTCAGTATTCTGTGATTAAAAATGGCAGCATAAACATTTTAATCATGATTAATACTCATAGCTTGAACAGTGATAATGGAAATTTTTTACAAATGACTTTCATTTGAAATCTATAACTTGAGTAAAGACTGCTTTCATTTTATGTTTTTAAAATATCTACTTTTCTGAATTATCACTAACATTTAATTAGTATAAAAATCTGATTGTGGGCCAGTCAGGTGGCATGGTGGTTAAGGTGACTGGATCATACATGGCCAAGTGCATGGTTTGAGTCCCAGCCCTGGCAGTTTGGAAAATTTGCCAGGCGCGTGTATGTGCATGCCTAAGATCCTGAGTGGAGAATGGAGGAGATTGGATTGCAGCATGGTCATTACCCCGAAGGATGATTTCTCTTTCCCTGTCTCTCTTCCTCTCTCTCTGTATTTCTCTGGTGAGCACACATACCCTATAGCAAAAACTAAAAAACAAAACAAACAAACAAACCTGATTTTTCTGCCTTATATAAAAATTAAAAATAAAGATTCTTTAGTTAGTGCTAAGATGGCATTTTGTTTTGGTATGATGAGACTTTATGTTACAGTGAATTCATTTTGCTGAAAGGCCATAAATTTGCTTTAGTTACTGAAGTTTTTCTCTTGTATGCCCTCTGTTCAGAGGTCATTGAATTCTGAACTTATGTAGACAATTAATAACATTGATACAAAAAGTTGAATAGTATTTTGAATGATTTAGAATTTTAAGGTGTAAGCTTTTTGGAGATAAAACAAATTTTCTTACCCTGCTTTCTGTCAGAACTAAAACATTGATTAAGAGCTTAGTTGTTTTTGGATAGTGCCTAAAGAAAGCTACTATCTTCCCTTTGGGTGGCTTATTGACATTCATGGATTTATACACAGGTTTAAGTAAATTAAGAAAATATTAATTTAATTTAATTTAAACCAGTGGTCCAGCAGGTGACATGGTGGTTAAGGTGCTGGACTCCCACATGGCTGACTATAGTTCGAGTCCCGGACCTGCTGGCTTGTTTTTTGTCACTTTCTCTCTCTCTGGGTGTGTCTCTCTTTGGTGAGTGTGCATGCCCAAAAGCCAATTAAAAATAATAATAATAAGTAAAATTAAATAATACTTTAAAAATAAAGAAGCTGAGAAAATACTAGTTTTGTAAATTGCCATATATAAAATCTTAGTCTTTCTTGAGTAATAGCTAACTTTAAACAACATTGTATTTTTCAAATTTGGCAAAATAACACAGACTTTTTCTTTATTTCTCTGTAGGGTTATATATATATAGATTAATATGTGCTTAGGACTATATTGTCAAAGAATTAAACATTTTTGTGTTCTAGTATATCCCAGCCACCATTCCCCATACTCATTCTTCAAAGAACACGAAGAGCAGAAAAATGGAACCCAGTTAGTGCTTGCTTACCATATCAAAGTACAATTTTTTGATAGATTGAAATTATTTTCATTTTTACATAACTTTAGGTGAAGGGAAATTAATTTAGATAATGTGATAGAATTTTTGGCAGTCTTATTATTTTGTACAATATCTGGGACCAGCAGTTAGCATAATGGCTATGTCACTGGACTCCGATGTAGCCAACCACAGTTCGAGTGCCAGAACCAGGTGGCTTAAACTCACGCCGGGCACGTGTGCGTGCATGCCCAAGATCCCGAGAGGAGAATGGAGGAAAAGGGATTGCGGCGTGACCATACCCCTGGGGGATGATTTCTTGCTTTCTATCTCTCTGTCTCTCTCTGTCTTTCTAGGGAGTGCACCTGCCCTATAGCAAAAACCTCTCCAAGAAAAAAAAAATCTGTTGCATATATTTATTAATATATAATAAGACCTTCCCTCCTTAAAACCATTTATTTTCTACTGTATTAGTATTAAGTACATACTAATGATGATTGGACCCAATAGTGTTTTTTCTGATTGCTTTCAGATAATACTTGATTGCTTCGGATAGATTTGTTTAGAACTGAGAGTGTAAAGTAAATAAGAAATTATGTTGCATACATTGTAGCTTGCTATGGCCTCTCTTCTGTATGATTTTTAACTTTATAGTTCTATAATTGTAGGCATAATAATAATAATAATAATAATAATAATATATTTAAGCACCTTCATTTATTCTATCTTTATTTTTAAACAAAATTAGACCCGTATACTTCATATCTTTCTTTGCACATGTACTTTTTGTAAGTGAAAGAAAAAGAATATGGTTGACCTGGCTAAAACAGTATAATTGCTTGAAAGCTGAAGTAAAATAGGGTTTATATTAATAGTAGTTTCTGAAGTAGCTGTGGTTAGAAATTTAAGACCGATAAATGATTATGTTTTTATGAAACTGAATGTAATAATAGATATGTGTTTTTAAACACTCAGACATTATGCATGTTTCAAATGATAAATTGTGTTTAGTATCATTATTTCACTTAAGCCAAAGTGATGGAATTCCTTTTCTACTTGTTTTTCACATCTGATACTTTATTTGGTCTGTGGTTTAATGTTTCATTGAAGAATAAAATGGGAAATGCTGAATCAGGCAAGATCTTTATTCAAAAATGTGCTTGTGCCACACAGTGGAAAAAGATGAAAAACAGAAGACTGGTCCAAATCTCTGGGACCTCTTTGGCCAAAAATCAGGACAAGCACCAGGATTTTCCTATTCTGATGCAAACAAAAGCAAAGGTAAAAACCAGTAGTAGGGCCAACCCAAGGCATGGTGGTTAAGGTTGCCGGATCCCACATGGTCAAATGCGGTTCAAATCCTAGACCTGCTAGGATTTGAAAA
The DNA here is from genome assembly GCA_026018925.1 of Tupaia tana. Classification (NCBI taxonomy): domain Eukaryota; kingdom Metazoa; phylum Chordata; class Mammalia; order Scandentia; family Tupaiidae; genus Tupaia; species Tupaia tana. The sequence continues at coordinate 66,167,908 of JAKSZU010000001.1, forward strand.
ACATGCCAGGCATTTGTGTGTGCATGCCTAAAATCCCAAAAGGAGGGAAAAATAGAGAAGAGAGAATTGAGGACTATTTCCCAAAGAGGGGAGTTTTCTTGCTTTTCCTCTCTCTCGCAAGCGCACATGCCCTCTGTTAATGTTTTAAAAAGTAAAAAAAAAAAAAAAAAAAAAAAAAAAATTAGTAGTAGAAGAGAACTAGATACTTTGTAGCAAGGAAGAAAGCACATGACTTGACATTATAATATTTTCCTAATCTGTAGCATTAAAAAATGGACTCCTATGTTTATATTACTGAACTATTGATTTATATCATTAAACTGCATTTGGATAACTGATCATCCTTCGGGTCAGAATTAGCAGTTTTGTATGGCCCAAGGTTTTTGCCTGTTCAGGGTATTTTATTTTATACAATACATCTATCATGAATAAATGATTTAAAAAAATCATATTTTAATGGTATAGTGGTAATATTGATGCTATTTGTAATAGTGATTCTTAACCGAGTGCAGAGAAATATGTAGTTGGAAAAGGATAGTCAACAAGTTATTTACTGGTGGAAAGGAGGTAGACAGCTGTTAAAGTAGGAAAACATATTAGAGTTGAGGTTAATTGCTTGTAAAAAGATAGCTTTCAAAACAACACACACATTTATATATATATTTAACTGAATTATCAAATTTTCTTATAATAGACTACAACTCTATTTTAAATTTTTTTGTGAAGACCTAGCATATATTACAGGCTGAAATATCAGATCACAACTATTTGTAAAGGGTTTAATTTATTTATATTTCTTTTTACTGAAGTGAAATTCACGTGACATACAATTAGACATTTTAAAGTGTATGGTTTAGTAGCATTCAGTGCATTCACAATGTGCAATCACCATTTCTTCCTAGTTTCAAAAGTTCTTGGTTTGTTTTTTTTTAATCACCCTGAACACCTGCATTCATTAGTTTTCCCCACCTATTCTGTTTCACCTCTGCTCTCTGAAAACTGATAATCTGCTCTCTATCTTTTTGGATTTCCCTACTGGATAGTTCACATAAAGGGACTCACTTAACATGTGACATAATATCACATAAGAAGCTGATGTCTGGCTTCTTTCACTCAATATAATATTTTCAAGGCTCATCTAAATTGCAGCATGTATCAGCATTCCATTCCTTTTTATGGATGAAATTCTAATTATGGCCTGCAGCTGCATAATCATAACTCCAATCTCTGCTTTGATTATCACATAGTCCCCATGCGTCCTTGTGTTCACAAGGCTATTTTCTTTTAAGGACACCAGTCATATCGAATTAGGGGCCTGTCCTAGTCCAGTATGATCTCATCTCAATGGAACTAATCATATTTGCAGTGACCATATCCCAAAGAAACCTATATTCTAAGGGACTAAGGTTAAGACTTCAACCTATCTTTATTTGGGGAATACCCATAATAAATAAGGGTGTATATATATATATATATATATATATATATATCACTGCACATAGATCATTGATAAAGCACTTCTGCTCAAAGTGAATATATTAAAATTTAATCTTTGTTGAATTTGGAATATTTTATCATAATTAAAAATATCAACATAGTTATTATAGCATAGTATCATTGTATTTGGAATGTGCAAAAATACTGGTTAAGAGGTAATAGATGATAAAGAATTTGTCTTGCCTTTAACCTGTTTTTTTTTGGGGGGGGGGGGCAGGAACCTCTAAAACCTTGTAATTTTCTGAGTGGTAGGAGTGTGTTTATTATGGTTAGCCCCTAGGTCCAGACCCTGAAGTTATGCTATTGAGATGGCACATGATGAATGCCAACATCATTTCAGGGTGGGAGCTGACTATGCTGGAAAAGGAACTCTGCAGGGAAACTACCCAGAAGCTCTGCATTTGGGACTGTCTCAGACATCACCCTACAGGTCTCTTTTTTATCTGACTGGTCCTAGTTATTCTTTGTAATAAAACTGTGATTGTAAGTGTAGAGCTTTTCTGAATTTTATGAGACGTTCCAGAAAATTGTAATTTGAGGTGTGGGAACCTCTGAATTTGTAGTCAATTGGTCAGAAGTTGGGTGTCCTAGAGGCCACTAAACTCAGCTGGTGACTGTGGAGTCTGTATTGACTCTGGGAAATTAGTTAGAATTGCATTGTGGTCATTGCAATAGGATTTTCAGTTGATAAAGCCATTGAATGGATCAATTACAACTCACACTTATTATTTGCATTTATATGACTCTTTAGAGTAAAATTGTCATTTTATTATTTTATTATTCTATCATAAGAAGAGTCAGCCTTCAAAGTCCAGTTTGTAGATTATTATAAACTAATATTTGTCCCACTAGCTGCCAATATTTAAGGAACTTATTACTTGTTAGCATTGATATAAATAATATAAAAACTTTTTGTACATATATATATACACAGAGAGAGAGATTTGTTATAGGGCATGTACACTCACCGGACAGAGACAGACAAAAAGCAAGAAATCACCCACCAGGGGGATGGCCACACTTCAATCCATTCAACTCCATTCTCCTCTTGGGATTTTGGGCACACATGCACATGTGCCTGGTGTGAGTTTTAAGCCATCAGGTCTGGGACTCTTAACTGTGGTTGATTACATGGGAGTCCAGTAACATACACATTACGCCATCTGCTGGTTTCTACAAACGTAGTTTTATTATAGATTGTCGTTAAAAGTTGAAAACTAACATTATTTAAGAATTAAAAATTAGGGACCAGCAGTTAGCATAATGGCTATTTCGCTGACTCCCATGTAGTCGATGATGGTTCGAGTCGCGGACCCAGTGGCTTAAACTCATGCTGTGTGTGTGTGTGTGTGTGTGTGTGTGTGTGTGTGCGTGCCCAAGATCCTGAGAGGAGAATGTCTCTCTCTGTCTCTCTGGCAAACACACGTGCCCTATAGCAAAAACCTCTCCAAAAAAATAAAAAAGAATTAAAAATTAAATTTTCCTAATCAGATTATTTAAATAATATTTGTGACTTACTTGGGAATGTAATATTATTTGTTAACTTCACTAATGTAATAAGAGTAAGTAGCATGCTATATTAATTGAACTAAGATTTTTAAATAAGATTATTTCAAATAAAATAAGAATTTAAAAAATAGTTTGGCTTGGAAGAAGAATATGAAAATCTTTATATTTTAAAGAAGATTCTTTGTCCTATAACAGTTGTGTAGAGTAGTTTTGCAAAACTCAATAACCACATATTGTATGATTTCTTAAATTGTGGTAAAATATACATAATGTAAAATTTACCATTTTATGGCCAACCAGTGGTGTGTGATTAAGGGTGCTGGATCTTACAAAGCCGATTACAAGATGTAAGTCCCAACCTAGTAGCTTATGAAATATATCCTGTGTGTATGTATGCCCAAAATCCCATGAGGAAAATGGGGAAGGGATTGTGACATGGCCAGCCTCCCTGGGAGGTAAGTCCTCACTTTTTCTGTGTCTGTCTCTGTCTGGTGAGTGGATGTGCCCTTTAGAAAATTTTTAAAAAGAAAAAGGGAGGGATCACCAGGTGGCATAGTAGTTAATAAGGTGCTGGACTCCCATATGATCGACTGCAGTTCTAGTCCTGCATCTGGAGGCTTGAAACTCATGCCGGGTGCTTGTGTGTGCCCAAAATCTTGAAAGAAGAATGGAGGGAGATGCGGTATGTGTGGAGGAGTGGGGCCTTGGGAAGGTCATTTGGAGAAGGAACACGGAGGCAGAGCATTGACGGGACAGGGAGGTGTGGTGTTATCTGTTGAAGATATTTTGATCAACTGGACTGGGGAGAAATGTTGAATTTCTCATATTTCAATATGTTCACATATTGAAATACTCACTTTGTAAGCTAAACAATGTGACTGAGTGTATATTTTTAAAGCAGACACCAAATAAATAAATAAATAAATAAAAGAATGGAGGAGAAGGGATTGCAGTGTGGCCATCCCCCCGGTAGGGGTGATTTCTCACTTTCTCACTCTCTGACTCTGTGTCTCCAGTGAGCATACATACCCTGTAGCAAAAATCTCTGTTGAAGAAAAAAGAAAAAGGAAAAAATCTTGATTATTTTAAGCATTTTTTAAAAAAGAATGATATATTTAATTTTATTTATTATTTATTATTATTTTTAAAATTTTGCTACAGGCCATGTGCACTCACCAGAGAAAGACAGAGAGTTAGAGAGAGAGAAAGTGAGAAAGCACACTGCCAGTTGGGAACTCAAACCATGGTCAGCCATGTGGGAATCCAGCACCCTAACCACCACGCCACCTGCTGACCCCCATTTTAAGCATTTGTAAGTGTACAGTTCTGTGGCATTAAGCACATTCACATTGTTAAATAAATATCACCACTCTCCATCTGCAGAACATTTTTATTTTCTTAAACTGAAATTCTGTACCCATTGAATACCACCTGATATCCACCATTCTATTATACTGTCTTTGAGACTTTGACTATTCCAGGTACCTCACAGAAATGGAAAAACATAGTATTTGTCATTCTGTGTCTAGCTTATTTCATTTAGCATAATGTCTTCAAGAATTATTCATTTTGTATCAGATGCCATATTTTCAAAGGATGAATAATCTATTACATGTAGATAACACATTTTATTTACCATTTATCTGTCAAAGGAGACTTGGGCTGGTTTTTGGCTATTGTGAAAGCTGCTGCTCTGAACATGGGTGTACAAATGTCTACAGAGTTTTCTTCTTTAATTCTGGCTCTGGCTCTCATGGTGTCAAACTGAATTTAAAGAGATTTTTATGGCCAACTTATTCTGTTTGAGCCTAACAGAGTTGTGACTTTGCCTTTCAAGATGTGTCACATACTTTGGAGAACTCTTCTTCTTCTGAGATTGTTAGTGACAGATGTCTTCTTATTCTTATCCAGGTTTCATGTTCCTAGCAATCTTGTAATTATGACAATTTGAGGATTATGGGTGCTTCAAAAGTTTTATCAAAAGTGGAGTGAGTTGGGATCAATGGATGGTATAGTAGTTACATTGCTGGACTCCCACATGGCCGACCATGGTTTGAATCTTGTACCCAGTAGCCTGAAAATTATGCCAGGTATGTGCGTATGTGTGCTCAAGATCCCAGGAAGAGGATGAAAGAGAAGAGATTGAGGCATGGCCATCGTCCCTAAGGGGTGAGTTCTCACATTCTCTCTCACTGTCTCTGTCTCTCTCTTCAGTGAGCACACACACCCCTCTGGCAAAAACTTCTAAAAATAAATAAAAAAAAGTGGAGTTTGTGAATCAGCTCTGTGTCATAACAGTAATGCACTGCTCAAGAGAAGCTGGATCCCACATGGTGACCATGGTTTAAATCCCTACCTGTCAGTCAGAAACACTGGGTGTGTGTGTGAGTGCCCAAGTTCTGATGAGCTAGAAGACTTTAAAGGGTGCTCATTTCTCTCTCACTCATATGCATATGTGCTCCATCAGATAAAATGGAAAAAAGTGGAGTTAACACTTTCATTTGTCTTTGTCCATGCTCTTTTTGATGGTTTTAGAAAGAGGGCGAAAAAGACAACTTCTCCCTGTCATCTTCAAACTGGATTTCTGAACTCATAGACTGATGAGAATGTAGACAGAGTTTAAGCAGCATATGAAGAGCAAAAGAACATGGAACTCTGAGTTAGTAGTCACAAATTCTTGACTCTAAGTAGTTTTGTCATTTTAGAACAAATTATTTTCTTCTCTTTGGGCTGTCATTTACCCATCTTCAATACAGAGTAGAGAAAGGGGTTGTATGATATTTAAGATCTTTTCTAGAAAAACTCTGTGATTCTTGGAGGATGAAGTACTGCTTAGATATAACTTATCTGGGTTGGTAGTTCATTGGTATATCTTGGATAATCCCAATGAGAATGTGACTTGCGTTTCTACAGAGATACCAAGGAGTTAAGACTAATTTTTAAAATTCTCTTATAGGTCAAAATCTCTAAGTATTCTCAGTTATGATAGCATTTCTGTTGAGTCCTAGATCAATCTTTTGTTGACATATGTGGGTCATGTCAGAAAGTAAATCATAAAAATGTAAGCACAAAAACTTAAAACTTTTTATAGGTGTTGTCTGGAGAGAAGAGACTAATGGAATATTTGAAAAACCCAAAGAAATATATTCCTGGAACTAAAATGGTCTTTTCTAGTCTTAAAAGAAGAGTGAGAAAGAAGATATTATTCAATATTTGAAACAGGCAACATCTTCATGAAATGCTATTACAACTTTAAAAATACTAGTTATAAGACAAATTTTTCCAATTTCAAATATTACATGTTTAACGATGTCATATTTGATCTTTCTTGATCAGCTGGTAGTAAGTTTAACATGTTAAAATAAAGGTGGTATTTTTTATTGTGTGTAATCTACTAATCAGATGCTCTTCAGAGTCTGAACTTGCTTTTGTCTGTTCAGGAATGCTGAGGATATGTCAGAATTAAGGAGGAGTGGAGGGGGGACCAGCAGTTAGTGTAATGGCTATGTCACTGGACTCCAATGTAGTTGACTGCAGTTCGAGTCCCAGACCCCGTGGCTTAAACTCACGCCGGGCACATGTGCGTGCATGCCCAAGATCCTGAGAGGAGAATAGAGGAGAAGGGATTGCGGCGTGGCTATCCCCCCTGGGGGTTGATTTCTCGCTTTCTGTCTCTCTGGCGAGCGCACGCGCCCTATAGCAAAAACCTCTCCAAAAAAAGAAAAGGAGGAGTGGGAAGGAAACTGAAACCTATTGTGCTTAAGTAGTCTCTCCATACACACCGTATTTTATCGACCTAGCACTACTACCTGCCATGGCTTTCACATACTTACTTTTGGTAATTTAAATGTAAATGCAGAAAACATTAGCTTTAATTTTCATTAAGCTGTGTTTTATTGTTCTTCCCTTTTATTATAAACAACACTTTAACTTTAAGGGAAAAAAGTAAGGAAAATAAAATCTACTAGTTGGTCTATTCCTGGGAATATTTTTGGGAAAAAAGAGCAAATTATTGATCCTGGGTTACATGAAATGAAACCCAGAGAGAAAGTGAAAAGTAAGTCATATGTTAATAAGTGTTTATGTTCTATAACACATATTATTTTGTATAAATATTGTTATGATACTTCCAGAATTTTCTGAGCCATATAAAGTTGAACTGCAGTAAAAGAATAGTGGGGACTCTGAGAGAGAAGGAGGGAAAAAAAAACCTCCTAGACCTTCACTATACATGTGGAAAGAGCACCCACTCATAGGAAGTAGAAATGAAGCACGGCGGGGAGATCTGTGATAGGACCTGTGTAGGAGGAAGCGGTGACTCTGCACAGTACACAGCAGCCCCGGAAAGCAGCTATGCAGACCTGTTAGTGTTCTGCCACCCAAGTAATATGGTCCAACACAAAAAGAGAAGCTGTTTCTGCACTAAAGTGGTGTGAATGCACTAATCAGGAGTCCTTATCGGTGAGGACAGGACATCCATGATGTCATTTATACCTCACAACACCTCTGTGAGGGCTTTAACACGGAGACCCAGAAAGATCTGGTGCCAGAACCACAACTTGGATTTCCTACTTCCATTTCTGGTAACTTTTTCATTATTTTCAGAGGAGTAATGTGTTAGTTAGTTGCTAGTTAACTTATTAGCAGATGCCGCTAATGTGAAGATAGCACAAATTCACAGAGTGAGGGGAACGTATTGAAAAAGTCATGATTTTCAGAAATCTGCTAAGTGCCTAGGATTATTTTTAATGCTTCTGGCAAGTAGAGAAGGATGCCCTTCTCACAGAACCTGGTGCTGGTGTAGTACAGGGAAGTGTGTCTCTGTGAGCCCAGAGAAGTCTTCAGGCAAAGTTGAGCTTATTACTCTCTCCCTGGAGGAATTTTCTGATGAGGGCAGAGACTCCATGGATGTACTAGGAACATTGTCAATCTCAGAACTGAGTTGGGTTTGCAAAGCTTTGATTAGGTGACATACCTCATGTTCTAATTCCCATGAGGCCAGAGAGCTCTTGGAGAAAAAACTTGAGCTCAACTCACATTCATAATTGCAGTTCAGATTTATACAAGCCTGACAGATTGACTTAATGGCATTGGCAAAAGTCATATTGCAGGGAAGAATAGAGGGCCTTGTGTCTGGAGTTTTAATACTTCTGACTTAAGGGAAGTAGAAAGAGTATGAAGAGAGTTGTGATGATAAAAGGCAGATGGATGTAAATGGAGATGTTGTTAGTAGTATTTTCATTTCAAACATAGTGCTAGATAATGAGTCAAATTTTGCTTTAAATTTATCTTAGTAAGAGCAAAACAAGTACCCATTTGCCGGTAGCAATATTTCCTGTATTAGCAAAGTTGGAAGAAATTTTGCAAATGACTGCAGTAATTTAAATTCTATATTGTAATAGGCTTCATTATTGAATATGTATTATTTGTGAGAGGCTTAAATTCATCTTGGGATCAATTTATACAAAGAGACTTCTGTGTACTGTGGTGATTTAGCTAAGCTGTAACAATTTCCCAGAATTCTCTCTTCTTTGCGTGTCCCAGTAGGGTTGGTACAAAGAGAAATTTACCTGAGATTTGGAAGGCAGAGAGATTGGACAGAAACCTTTGCACTTGGAAGGTGAGTTCACGGCCCCAGCTACAAGTTGCACTTGTTGCCACTAATCTGTTCGTCCATCTTTTTGTGTTGCAACAGCAGCTCCTTCAGCTCCTGCCAGATCTTTTCTTTCAGCCTCTATGAGTCTTCATCCAGTGGTTAAGTTTGGCTTTGAAGAGGAGGAGGTCTACTTTCTTCATAATATCTATAATGTGTGATTTTTAAGTTGTGAGAACTTGGGTACCCATTTGCCTTCATTTTATTTATTTATTTTTTATCTTTTTTTATTATTTATTTATTTAGAGAAGTTTTTGCTATAGGGAGCATACGCTCATCAGAAAGACAGAGAGAGACAGAGAGGCAGAAAGCGAGAAATCACCCCCCAGGGGGGATGGCCATGCCGCAATCCCTTCTCCTCCATTCTCCTCTCGGGACCTTGGGCACGCACGCACACGCACCTAGAGTGAGTTTAAGCCACCAGGTCTGGGACTCGAACTGCAGTCAGGACTACATGGGAGTCCAGCGACATAGCCATTACACCAACTGCTGGTCCCATTGCCTTCACAGGTTTGTCCTTTGTTCTCCCTGCTTTGCTTGCAGTTTTTCTTCCCATCTACCTGCCCTGCTGACCTGCAGCGACTTTAGGCCCATCACCAGATGCAGAGCCAATAACAAAGACTCTCTCCTTTGACCAAACTTGAGTCAGGCTCCTCTAAACCCTCTTTTCAACTAGGCCCCAGCCCTGAGCTCTGTCCAGTGCCCATTTAGTCCAGTTTTAGCGAAAATTTGGGTAAATCAGTTTGGCAAAAATCCACCACCATTAGTATCTGATAGAATTTCCATCTTTCTCTTTTTTCCTTTCTTTCTCTTTCTTCCTCTCTTTCTCTTTTCTTTCTTTCTTTCTTTCTTTCTTTCTTTCTTTCTTTCTTTCTTTCTTTCTCTCTTTCTTTTTCTTTCTCTAGAGAGATTTTTACTATGGGGCATGTGCGCTTACCAGAGAGACAGAAATGAGAAATCACCCTCCAGGAGGATGGCCATGCCACAATCCCTTCTCCTCCATTCTCCTCTTGGGAGTTTGGGCACGACACACATGCCCTATGTGAGTTTCAAGTTGCTGGGTCTGGGACTTGAACCGTGGTTGAGTATGTGGGAGTCCAGTGAAATAACCATTACGCCGTCTGCTTGTCCTGATAAGATTTCTTCTCTCTTCCCCTTTGTATCTGCTCGCCCTGACTTGTCTTCAGCAAGAATTCCATTGAGTTGGTTTAGCTGGGGTCCTTCTCTCTGATGTTACCACTGGTATTTTTCCATCCACTGACCTTCCGCCCTTCTCCTCAGCTGCCAATCTCCACCTATCTTTGTTGGATTCAGAGTTGAGCTTGGTCTCTCTCCCCTATTGAAAAGCTTCAATGTAGTAGCCCCTTCTTCGATAGAATCTTCCTTACTATCTTTAACAAGTGTCACAATAATTTTTTCTTTAACACCAACAACACTTTCTTCACCTGGTCCCATTTGTGGTCTTAGCAACTTTTTCCTGATTCTTTAGCTGTCCCCCTATGGACCACTATCTCTCCAACTTCTCCCCGAATTTCACAAGGTCTAATCCCCATAATAAATCCCCTTTTTATTTCACTCATAGTGGTCCTACTTCCCTAGTAAAATCCTAATTGATGTAGGCATCATTTCAGCACAGTATAGCTACTTTATGAATGACAAGAAACTCAAAGGTAATTACTCTCTGACTCCTCTTCAACCTAAATTACGTGTACCTTGTCAGACAGGAAAGAATAATCAACTTTTACAATTATATAAAGTTGTCAAATTATTAAAGTCTATCAGTGTCTCCCAAATTTGAACTAAATTTTCAATGGAAAAGAATCATTTTAGTCAGAGAACAGGCTTCTATGATAGTGCAATCTGAAAAAGTAAATATCCTTGTTTTATGGTATCAGTAACAGGAACCAGGAGACATTACTGACCAAGAAATATTAGGCTGATATCATACTAACAAATATATATATTTCAGAAGTATTGCAGACAGTTGGGTGGTTATATAAGAACATTTACCACTTTTAGCATAGGCAATTCCAATACATATCTTGATAAGGACCTGGAAGAATAAAGTGTGGTTTTATCTAATTCTTAAAATGTTAGATGAGTAAACTTGGCAATCATTTGTATGTTACAGAAGGAACAGAGAGAACTCTTCAGAAAGCAACAGAACATTGTTAAATTCTACATTCTAAAAATGTTTTACACTATTGAGTGAAGCACTTCCCAGAGGTAAACCTCTAGTCTGTAATTCCCATGAGAAACAACATTAACATTTCTTTTTTAAGAAGAGTAATTTTTTAATCGAACCCTGTGTCCTACAAGAAGTTGTGTACAATACAGTACAAGAGTATATACTTTTTGCTTGTTCTCTCTCCATGTCACATTCTTCTAAAGTATTAACATAGGTAGGATTTTAGAATCAAATTTTCTCTTCTGCATTTTTCACTTTTGTGATGATTATTAGCTTGTGAGATCAAAATCACAATCTCATGCAGTTCATCAGCTTGGATTTCTCATTTGCCACAAAGTGGGGCTTCATTTAAGCATAGAATGCTGGAAGAATAGGGCAGGTTGGAGTGCGGCCCCACCATAGGGGTAGGGTGTGTGAGAACGCAGGAGCTGATGACAGGCACTAAGAAGGCAGAGAGGAGGTACAGAAAGAGGATATGCTTCTCCACCTCTAACATATGGGGTATTGGGCCTCTCTTATTTTCAAATATATTTTGTTTGCAGAACCATTTGTTTGAATGTAGTCCTCCTCAAAAGAAACCATAGTATTTAGAACCAAACCACTCAGACACCCTCCCTACTTCCCCAATATCCTTCTTCCTTCCTTCCAAAATGTAAAATGACTTTTGAGTAAAAGATACAGAAGCTAGAATACGTTTGAAAACTAATGACTCCCATATCCTCATTTAAAAATTGGGAAAAGTGGGTCTGCTCCCATAGTAAAACCCTCTGTGCAGAAGGAGTTGGATCTCACATTGGTAGATCATGGTTCGAATCCCAGCCCATCAGCTTAAAAAATGCCTCAGGCACATGCACTTCTGCCCAGGATCCTGACAGAAAGGAGAAATGGAGGAATAAGGATTGCAGCATGACCAGTCCTTGGTGGAGGGCTCTCTTCCTCACTTTTTGTCTCTCTTTTGCATGTGCCCTCTAGCATAAAAATATGGCAAACAGAAATTCGAGAAAACTGAGGATTTAGACATCTTTCTGAATTCAAACACCTAGTTAGTCCCCCAAATTGGGACTAGAATCTGGATCCTAATTTCTCAATATCTGACTGTCCTACTTTTTATTGTGAGATCTTGGCTAATCCATACACTTTTAATCTGAGATTCATGTGCTTTAATTATTTTTCTTTATTCATGATAGAACACATGCGTATGTGTGTGAGAGTGAGAGAGAATGGGAGAGACATAGAGAAAGACTGATGAGCATGCCCATAGGGTCTGGTCATGCTGCAGTTCCCTTCCTCTGGTCCTTCAGCCTGCTGGATCCTGGGCACTCACATGCATGCTCAGTGTTATTCAGGATGATGAAGCTGGTCATTATGTGAGAGCTTGCTTCTCTCTCTCTCCCCTTTTTTAAAATAAGAATTATTTTATTTTACTTTATTTATTATTATTATTATTATTATTATTATTTGACCAGAGAAAGATAGAGAGAGAGAAAGAGAGAGAGAAAGTGGGGAAGTAAGCTGCTAGGTCTGAGACTCGAACTGCTGTCAACCATGTGGGGGTCCAGTGTCTTTATTTAACTATCACGCCACCACCCGTCCCCAAGCTTGCTTCTTTTGAGTAGTTCATTACCACTGTGCCATGAAACTGGCCCAAGATCCATATACCTTTTCTTTTTTCAATTGCTAGAGAGTGCATGAGTGAGAGAGAGTGAGCAGGGATTGCGGTGTGGCCATCTCCCCTGGGGGGTGATTTCTCGCTTTCTGTCTCTCTGTCTCTCTCTGTCTGTCTGGTGAGCGCACGCGCCCTATAGCGAAAACCTCTCAAAAAAAAAAAAATACTGTTGTCTATCTACCACCTTCACATGTAACGTTCTGCCCTTCTATTAAAAAAACTGCAATAATTACTTGAAATCAGAATATTTTAAAAAGAATCTTTCTATATTAATCTTGCCACTAGGTTGAATTTTGATTTGCAGTTTGCTTTTTTTTCTCCCCAAGGTATTTGGAAGAGTATTATGTGAAAATCATGGCTATATAAATGCTGATTGATAATGAAAATGAGAGTGGTAATTTTAAACTATCGTATTCCCATCTCTACCATAGTATGAATGCAGTCTGCTACAGTGGAATGCCGTTCATTACTTACTTTATTCAATAAAATTTGCAGGACCAGCAGGTGTCATGGTGGTTAAGGCACTGGATACTTCCACATGGCCAATGACAGTTCAAATGCTGGACCTGGTGGCTTGCTTTCTCACTTCCCTTTCTCTCTATCTCTCTCTCTCATCAAACTAAAAAATGAATGAATAAATAAAATTAGACAAATAATGATTTTTTAAAATTGCATTGTAGTATCTGGTCTCCAAAGATAGCACTCAATTAAACATGCTTCTGTAATGTGTTTTTGTAGTCTTCTCCTATGTTAAATCTGGGCTGACTTTGATTTACTTTAACCAATAGAACATGGTAGAAGTGATGTTATATTAGTTCTGGTCCAATGCCTTAGGAAGGCCTGGCATTTGCACTTTTCCATTTTTAGGAAGACCTAAACAGCTAGGTAAGAAATTTAGCAGTTCCACTGGAGGGACCATTTGGCAAAACTTTAAGGAGGGTGTGAGCCCTGAACTACAAAGACAGACCAAGAGGAGGGAAGGGAAAGAGAGTGATCCAGCTGTTCCAGAATCCTAGCTGAGCCCAGACTTTTCAACCTTCTTTGTCAAGAGGCTATATAGAGCGAGTTAGCCAGTCTAGCCAAGACCCCAGATGACTTGGGTATAAAATTACTTTTATTAACAGTCATAATTATTTTAAGAACTATTTTGAGTAACTTTATTTATTTATGTATTTTAATTTGACCAGAGAGGAACAGAGCAAGAGAGAGAGAGAGAGAGAGAGAGAGAGAGAGAGAGAGAGAGAGAGAGAGAGAAAGTGAGAAAGCAAGCCTCCAGGACCAGAACTCGAACCATGGTTGGCCATGTGGGAGGCCAGTGCCCTTAACCACCAAGTCACCTGCTGGCCCCAACAGTTATAATTTTGTAAAAATCTAAGTGGTAATCCTTTTAGCAGAACAAACATCTCCAAAAATTTTTTTAGAGGAATGAGAGTTGTGAATCACTGTAAACAAAATGCCGTTTATCACAAACATGTACATTCATTTCCTTTGCTTGTATTTTCACTTTGTACTGTTCCTCTGTTAAACCCAGTCTCATTGCTCATTGATGTCCCTGCTACCACGAGTAGTCATAGGCGAGGTGTCAGTTTTGCCCTTTATGTTTCTGGTTTCTGTACTCGCTTGCACTCTGCCTGCTCCTGTGTCTGACTTGCTCATATCCGCATTCTGGGCGGTGACACCATCAGCTTTGCTCTCACTGTTCTGCTGCCCTACTACTGCTCTTATTCTGATTAAGTAGGGGAAAAAAGTCAAGTAAAATTGACTTTGTAAAAGTCCAATTTTAGGTTGAATATAAGCTAATAACTAAGTTATTGTGCAGTTTTACTTAAAGCATGAAAAAAATTAGGTAACAGATTCTTTGGTAGCTCAAAAGTTCTATTATATTATTATACCTGAGAACTCTAGTGAACGATATGAGAATAAAATTGCCATTAGAAGTTAAATTCTGATTTAGAAAAGAAAGTTATTTCTCTTACAATTCTGGATAGAACAAACATGGTCTTTCCTCTTGAAGTGTCTAGTGCTACTTGAAGATAGACACCATGGATTTTTATGCTTTTGAAGGTTTTATTTGTTTTAATATTGAAAAATGTTTATCATACACTGTTGAGTAAAGAAACAAATTTCTAACCAATCTCATAAACTAGTTAACTCACATGTATGTTTCTTCTATATATACACGAGAATATATATATGTGTGTATATGAAGATATGTGTGTGTGTATGTGTGTGTGTGTGTGTGTGTGCATAGCTATTTGTCTATTGATCTGTACCATACTATAAGTTTGTATTTCTAGGAAATGAAGATGGTAGACTTTTATTTTTCCTTTGTAGAATCTTGCTATTTTATAATTTTTACAAGCATGTAATATCTTTCTTATAAAAAAAGAAAAACTAGGCCCAGCCTAGATGCATAGTCAGAAGCAAACTGAATTGTGGTGCTTAAAGCCACTTGACCAACCATGGGATCAGACCCTGAAGTCAACTGAAAACATGCAAGGTGTATGTGCACATGCCCTGGGTCCCTACAAGCTGGAGGGCTGGAGAAGGGAGTGCAGTGAGATGAGACTCTGTCAGGATCCTGTTGAGGGTGCTTCGTTCTTCTCTCTCTCTCATATACTTTTTATATAAAGATAATACTTTTTGTCATAAAGATAATAAATAAGCTTTAAAATAAAAAAACTAAAAGAATAACACAAAGTCACTAAAATTTTTTCAGATGCAAAAGCAAAATCTGTGAACCTTTCTTCTGCATCACTAATTTTTACATTATTTTCTCAAACCCAGAAAGAGGGACATTTTCACGCATAGAGACTTATTAGAAAACTTACTTTGCATGTATTTTGGGGTGTGGTGTTAGTAAGTGCGCAGCCTGTGAAGCAGTGTGAGAATGACTCAAGCAGGGAGAAGTGATGCTGAGGGCTGGCGAGAGGGCTCTTTGTGCTGACCTACACCACTCCCCTGAATGTGTGCTTTCTTGGCCAGTCTATGGAAACCAGAATAGCCAGTTTTGTGCGAACACAAGTGTGTCACTTTTCGAAGCATATATCTTGCCCGTTTGTTTTATATTTGTTTTTAGACTCCTCAGATGGACTCAGTTTCCTGCCACAGTTGTGTTGCTTCAAATATGTAGTCCTGTAGAACTCTATGATAATTTCTCAATTACTCCACTTAGCAGAAATTATAGTTTTAAAAATAATTATTTGTGTCAGTATTTACTTTTCTTAAGTAATAGTGTACATATTTTAAAAATTATGTATCTCTTAGGTATATGGATTGGTGGTTATAACAGTGATAAGAACAATACTACACTAACATTAATCAAGCACTTACCTGTGTGCCAGATATACCCAGTGCAGTGCATATGTGAACTTATGTAATACAACAATTCTATGAGGTGAGTGATTCAATTTTAGAGATGTAGAAACTGAGGCATAGAGAAGTAACCTGCCCCACCATGGCTTGACACTAGGGAAAATGTGCAAACCAGGAAAATGAGTTTAACCTAAAATCATTAAGGACCTTCACAGAGATGACACTGCCATGTACCCACAATGGCCTTCACTATGGCCATGCAGTAGCACCACTTCCACTTCACTGGGGAACCTAATGAAATGTACTAGCCTACAAAGTACCTGATAGCCTCTGATACATATTTAAAGTGTGAGTTTTATCATTGTGGAAATGGAACCCTTGGTGACTTTCTGTGAGGAAACTTTTAGCATTCGGTATGAAAATAACCACTTTTAATTATTTTGTTGGTGCAAATGTTGAAGAAAAAATCATCAACATTATCTTCCATTAAGAAAGACTGGGCTAGAAATCATACAATGAAGTACTACCATAGACAAACAAAAATGACTAAAACTTTCTCACAGGTTAGTGTTAGAGTTTCCTAACACTGGATATGGGGGCTGAAACTTATTTAGTAGGGGAGAACTTGGTGAAGGCCAATCTGAAGAGATGAGTGAAAGTATGGGAAAAGACAGCCAGGCTGAGAAAGATACCTGCAGTTTACATGCTGAAAGAAATAAGTATAGACAAGTGAGAAGATCTTTCAGAGGTTAAACTTCAGGGGGTACTACGGAGCATCAAGATCTGTCTTGAGCTGGCTAGTTCTGCAATGAATAGGGCTGCACTCATCAGCTGTCCTTGTAACACATAGTAGTGATGTGATTAGTTTCCAGAAGGATGAGCAATTACAGTCGCCACTATCCCACAATATGTTTCATCTTAGCATGATTCTTTTGACAAGATTCATGGTTTTTCTAAGTTCAAACTGTCTTTAATTTTGATGTATTTATTTTGGAAAGGTAAATTCTGACACTAAAACCTAAATGTTTTAGGAGTAACTTGTTTATATATTTTTTAAATGCGTATTTGAAACTAGAACTGTTTGGCCTTGCTCTTGTCTCTCATTTATCACGATCGCTTAAAAAATAAATAAATAATTGAGAATTGATGTGTTTGTTTTTCAGTATTAGTGGCTGTGAAAGTTACTCTTGAGATTAATATTTCATTTTTGACTCAAGTCACGAATAACAGATGAGATAAATGGAGACTGTCTTTCAAATGATGAGGCATTTATATTCTATTCTTATAAAAAATTTTCTATAAGACATATAAAGCAGTTCCTGAAATGATTAATTATTTTTGATTTAGTGAATGAAAGCATGGCAATTAAGAAGAAATTCCTCAGCGTTTAATATGTATTTTCACTCTTCTTATATATGAGCTCCCTAAATTAAAATCTGTTGTTGAGTTAATTTTCCAACTACTTTTTTTCCTATTATTCTGATATTCGTAGGTCTATGCTTTCAGTATTATTTATAGATTGCTATAGAATATAAACAATATTATATGGTATTTAAGAATACTTCTAATTTCTCCTATAGGTTTTCTTGTCTTTCATACTCCATCAGTGATACCTTATATTGTCAATTTTACTTTACTGTAAATGTTCTATATCCCTAGCCTCTGTAGGGATTATTTTACACTATTTTAAAACCTTTATGTGTAATTCCATGATGTTGAGTATTTAAGATATTTTCAGCAAAGTTACCTCTATGAAGACTCAAAGAATTATTTTTTTAAGAGAGATTTTTGCTACAGGGTGCATGTACTCGCCAGAGAGAGAGAGAGAGAGAGAGAGAGAGAGAGAGAGAGAAAGCAAAAAATCACCCCCTGAATGGGGATGACCATGCTACAATCCTGTCCCCTCCATTTTCCTTTTGGAATTTTGGGCATTCACGCACATGTGCCTAGTGTGAATTTTAAACCCTAGGGTCCAGGACTTGAACTGCGATTAACTACATGGGAGTCCAGTGAAAGCACCATCTCCTGGTCCCAGATTCAAGAAATTTTTAAAATATTGAATTTACCTATATTCTGCTAAGTTTAAGTCTCCAATTATATGGAAGGTATTGGGTCATCAGGAAAGTTGTGACAGATTTTTGCATAGAAAAACACATCATGTCTTTCCTGATGACTTAATATTTGGAACAATTGACATTCAATCAATTTATTTCATCAACAAATAATTTTGCAGCAAGATACTTTGATTTTTTTTCTCATTTTTTCTGGTGAGATAAAATAACTGATTTGGGGAAGAAGAAAACTCTTTAAAGTATTTATGAAATGATATTAAAGTCCATTTTTCTATAAACTCATGGATCATTTTAGTTCATCTATGTATCTTTTAAAAACTTACTTTCTGGGACCAGCAGTTGGTGTAATGGTTACATCGCTGGACTCCCACATAGTCAACCATGGTTCAAATACCAGACCGAGCAGCTTAAAACTCATGCTGGGCACATGCGCATGTGTCCCTAAGATTCCAAGAGGAGAATGGAGGAGAAGGGATTATGACATGGCCATCTCCCCTAGGCGGTGCTTTCTTGCTTTCTGTCTCTATGTCTCTCTCTGTATCTTCGGTGAGTGCATGTGCCCTATAGCATAAATTTCTCTAAAAAAACTTACTTTCTAGATACTTACTAGTTTTTAATGCAATTATGAATGCAGATGCACTTATTGTTCAGAGTGTTTTCTATTTCTAAACTGAAGAATAGATAAAATAATAAAATATGCTTTAATATAAAAATTTTATAAATGCACTATTGATAAATTTACTGTGTTGGATTGAATAAATACCAAGTATTAAGTGATTTATAGCAGATACCTGATCTACATATATAAAGTAGGAAGACAGAGCACAACTCTTTATTGTAGTAGCAGGTAATTTTTCATATAGGGTGTGACATTTCAAATAGGTCTTAATGGAAAACAGAAGTTTGAGAGGCAGAGGAAAGAGAGATAATGGCAATAGATGAGAACAGAGATAGAAAGTAAAAGTGTAACGATGAAAAATCTTATATTAGTCTCCCAGGGCTGCTGCAACAAATGACTACAAACTCAGAGACTTGACAAGACACAAATTTATTCTCTGATAGTTCTGGAGACTAGAATTCCAGAATTAGGGTGTTGGGAAGATTATTTTTTGTTTTTGTTTTGATTTTTTTCCCCCTGAAAGCTCTGAGGGCTCTGCATCTCTCTTAGCTTTTGATGGCTGCTAGCACTTCCTGATGTTCTGCGGCTTTAGACACAGAACTCCAATCTCTACTCTATCTTTGCATCCCCTTCCCCTCTGAGTGCCTCTCTGTCTTCTCATATGGATTTTGCAATGAAAAAAATGTCATCAGATTTAGGGCCTACTCTAAATCCAGACTGACCTAATCTTGAGAGCCTTAATGTAATTATATCTGCAAAGATCCTCTTCCAAGTAAGGTCACACTCACAGATTTGGGCAGACATATCTATTGGGGATCTGCCATTATTTAACTCACTATATGTTCCTGGACAAGGACTTAGTACCATCAGTGAAAGAGTATAAACAAGGTTGGGCTCTTATTACACTTGCTACATGGGAGATAATACTGATTGTTAGAGAATGGACAGGTAATGAAAGCTTGAATTACAGAAACTGGGTCTGGAAAAAACTGCTGAATTTAGAGAAATTTATGAGATGAGATACACAAGAGTGGGTGATTTTAGGTGGGGAAGAGTGAAAGTGATCTTGGAAGTCATAAACTTGAGGTACCTGTGAGACATTTAGAAGTAAATGTCTTGTACAAGTGGAAATGTGGGTGTGGGGTTCCAGAGAGGGTTTGTGTGGTCAGCTGTTAGAAGAGTGATGGCCAGTGCATGATACTTGTTAGCATTCACATATTTGTACATCCCTCAACTGACTCTGAACTTGGCTATAGGACTGGCTTTGACCAATGGAACATTAGCAAGTATGATGCAAGCTCAACCAGTTCTTGCACATTGACCTTACCTTTTGAAACACTCCCTCTTGGACCCTACCTTTCATAATGTAAAGAAAGACTGGCAAACCTACTGGAGAGCCATGTAAATAAGACCTTGAGGATGAGTGAGCATACTGAAGAGGTCTTCTGAGGTAGAACTGAGCATCCTCAGCCACAATCAGCCTAGAGACCCTTGTGCAATAGTTCTGAACCTTTCAGTGCAGCCCACTTGCCAGCTGAATGACTCAGTCATGTCACATGATAACACCAGCTAATATCAAGTGGAACAGATAAAAACATTGGTTAACTTATGAAACTGTGACAAGTAAAAAAAGTTGCTGTTTTAAACAACTAAGCTTCTTTTTTATTTTTAAAGAATTATTGTAGAACGCACTGCATACGGAAGCCATCTTGAGCTATCCACCATCTTGGAAACCATTAGGTTTCACTTCCTCACTGAGCCAACCTTTCTCAGAAATCATGAGACCAACGATTCCCCCACACACACACCCCAAGTGGTTCGGTATCTAGGCAACGGGAGAGATCCACCCACATCAATGATTGGTTCATGCTGTTCTATCTCATTTGCATTTCGGGCAACCAATTGGTGCCCACCAGCTGTATATAACTTGCCATTTTTCCTCAATAAAGGGGAGAAGAAGACTTGATCAGCACCTTGTATTGTGTGTGCGTGTGTTTGTCCCATCTCTCACTCCCTCCCCCAGGGAAACTGTTCGACTGTCCCGCGGGGCCGGGACAAATTATTTTATTTAACTTTCTTTCTTTCCTTCTTCCTTTCCTTCTTTCCTTCCTTCCTTCCTTCCTTCCTTCCTTCCTTCCTTCCTCCCTTCTTTTCTTTCCTTTCCTTTCCTTTCCTTTCCTTTTCTTTTCTTTTCTTTTCTTTTCTTTTCTTTTCTTTTCTTTTCTTTTCTTTCCTTTCCTTTTCTTTTCTTTTCTTTCTTTCTTTCTTTCTTTCTTTCTTTTCTTTCTTTCTTTCTTTCTTTCTTTCTTTCTTCTCTTTCTTTCTTTCTTTCTTCTTCTCTTTCTTTTCTTTCTCTCTCTCTCTCTCTCTCTCTCTCTCTCTCTTTCTTTCTTTCGACCAGAAAAGGGACAGAGTGAGAGAGAGAGAAAGAAAGAAAGAAAAAGAAAGAAAGAAAATGACAAAGCAAGTTGCCAGGTCTGGGACTCAAACTGCAGTCAGCCATGTGGGAGTCCAGCGCCCTTAACCACTATGCCACCTGCCAGCCCCTAAATAACTAAGTTTTGAGGTGGCTTGTTATGCCTCAGCCTCCCTTTACTTATCTGTTGATGCTCACAATGATAAGTCAGTGATATTTGTTTTAGGAGATGGAATGATCAGGAGGGAAGCCTAGGAGATAGAAATTCCCTGGGCTTCAAGAAGTTAGTACTAAGTTGTGAGATGTTGGTAAGGCTGGGATGGAACTAGTAGCAGATCGGAGGTTGACTTGGCAGGTGAGTTAAGTATCTGCTATAGGTTTCAATTTCCATACTTGTAAAATGTGAAAAGTGTAGTATTGGATGATCTCTAAAGTTCTATGTATCAATAGTACAAAAATGTAATGGATCCCCTTTGGGATAGCAAAAACTATCTTCATGCTAACCAGTATTTTGCACATTAAATGTGCTCAATGAATGCTGACTGGAAATGATAAAGAAATGAATACTTAGATCAGAAAAGGAAGGCCTTATTCTTGAGAAAAACAAATAGAGTTCTTTATGTCATTCAGTGAGAGGCTACTTGACAGTATTTGCAAGTCAGTACAGAAGGGGAGGGAATGATCAGAGCTTCTTCTGTGAGCTACCTGATCCACCTTCACCTTTTCAAGTATGATAGTGCCATAGAGGACGCTACTGACTGCACAGTATCATCACAATATCGTACCTATCTTCACAATATTATCCTTTTCAGCTGCTAGTTTGCACCCAAGGTGGTTTTACAGACTGCAAACATTGTCACAGTGAATATTATGGACAGTTTGAGGGAAATAGCAAATGAGCAGATGAGGGCATAATTACAGAGCAAATTCTTTGGAGCTAAATTTTCTAAGGGGAAATGTATTTTCATTTTATTTTTAAAAGAGATCTCTTCAAGGTTCCATACCAGGCCATTATTTCCTAAGGGGAATAAGGTTCCATATTAGATCCTGTATCTTCCATTTGCCTCTCTACATCATAGGCAGATGCTCTGTTGTCCTCCATACTCTCTCCCTAGGGAGAATGACCTTTATGGAGTCCAGCAATGTGCTTCAGTACCTTCCAGCTTCTGGTTGGGTCTGGTCACTGACTGGAGGATGGGAGGAGACTGATTTCAAGGTATTTATTTCTGATACCCCTCCTTTGAGGTCAGAGTGAGCAGATGATATCCTCTGGTGGTTCATCACAACTGCCACAAAAGCAGCAGTCCTCTCTCCTTTCACGTCCTAGTAACATTTTCTCCCTCCTTCCAGTAGTCTAGGGGAGGTGCTTTCTCTGCTGCTGTGGGTTGTAGGCTTCTTGACTATCCTTGTGGTTTACCTATATTCCACCTTTGTAATTAGTCCCTTGGTAAATTAATGCTCTTGGAATTACTTTAATTTGAGTGTGCTCTGTTCTTCATTAGGACTATGACTAATATACATACCATTTTACAAATTGATAATGAAGAGGAAATGACAATCACATTAAGATGATTCTTATTACGCAGCCCTCCGTCGTGGCTCTCAGGACTCTTATACGTGCTTTCTGTCACCTTTTCATTCTTCCTCAACCATTAACTCTTTTAATGATCTCATGTAGCAATCAGGAAACATGGCTACAGCCAATTCAAAGCCAAGCCAGAAATGCTAAATTTATTTCCCAGATCTCTTTTCCATTGCTTTCCCATTCTTACTCTTCATCCAGTATTCCTTATTCTCACTTCTCTTGGTACTGTGGACTGTGAGATCCTCAAAAGCAGAGGTTTTGTCTTCTTTGTCCCCAAAGCCTGGAGCAAATAAATGCCAAAGAACTTACACAATGAATGCAAGAAAGATGGCATTGAGCAATGTATTCAATCTTATGTTTCTAGGTAGCCTGAATGGGTCTACTTCTCTCCCTTCCCTGACAATGAAGTTTTGCCTCAATTCCATCAGATGCCGACTCAGTGCATGTCTTGCCTCCATTCACAACACTGTCATTGTATTGTGACCAGTTGCAAGCTACTAAATGGTTTTCTTGTTGTTATTGTTTATACCAGCTTTATTGCACTATCCCTCACATACTATGCCATTCACCCATCTAAACTGTACAATTCTGTGAATTTTAGCATAGTCACAGGTTATGCGACCATCATCACAATCACTTTCAGAACACTTTTATTATCCTCCTCCTCCAAAAAACTTCACACCCCTTACTTGTCTCTCCCTTTCCTCTCCACGCAGAAAGCAACCTACCTTCTGTCTCTGTGGATCTGCCCATCCTGAACACTTCATATAAATGAAATTATACTGTATGTGGTCCTTTGTTCTTTCACATTGCATATATTTTTTTTTTTTTTTGGAGAGATTTTCTCTATAGGGTGCATGTGCTCGCCAGACAGAGAGAGACATAGAGACAGAAAGCGAGAAATCACTCCCCAGGGGGGATGGTCACGCCGCAATCCCTTCTCCTACATTCTCCTCTCGGGATCTTGGGCACGCACGCACATGCGCCCGGCATGAGGTTTAAGCCAACAGGTCCAGGACACGAACCGCGGTCGACTACGTGGGAGTCCAGCGACTTAGCCATTACGCTAACTGCTGGTTTCCTCACATTGCATATTTTTTTAAGGTTCGTGAAAGTTGTAGTATGTATCAGTGCTTCATTCCTCTTTATGGTCAAATAATATTCATTGTATGGTTATATCATGATGGTTTTATCCACTTGTTGCTTAATGGACATCTGGATTTTTTCCACTGAGTACTGGTAAGCGTTTAACAGCCAGCAATCTACTAAGAATTTTTTTAACTAGTAAAATTTGTTTATCTCTATGGTATAAACATTCCTATTAGAGCTGATCGTAGGCTACCTGTTGTGACTGAACACAGAATTGGAATGACATGCTAAGACAGACATGTGAGTCCTTTTGAGCCAGTTCCAGCATATCACTAGCCATCTTTACTGATATGTCCCTCAAAGGACCAGAGACGTGTTCCTATGCAAGGAGGTTTCCTCACACTAATACTTTAGTATAATAATGGTAATAATGAAAGTATATAACGATGAATTTATTGAGAACTTTTCATGTGCCAGCAATGTACTACCCATTTTCCCCCCCTATATTTAATTCCTGATCACCAAGTACCTTGTTGGCAGCTGGAGCCTCCAAACTACCAGTAGCCTATTCCTGGTTCACTGTCTCCTAGTGAATCTCCCTGCTATTTCTGAAATATTCCAAACACGTTACATATCACAACTGTAGCACTTGCTTCCTCTATCTGACACTCTCTCTTTCCAGATATTGATACAGCTCATTGCCTCGTTTCCATCTGTTCTCTACTAATGTGTCCCATCCTCTCCTAAAAGGTTTTTATTTTTTTTCTGCCTCAGCCCTTTATCTCATTTGATGCCATGCTTTATAAAAATAAAGGACACTTCATGGCACTTATCACTGACATTTTATTACTGTGTATATTTGTTTTCTGTTTGTTTATCAGCTGCCTCACCACCATATGTATGCTCCACGAGGGCAGATCACTCATTTTGTTTATACTTGCAGCCCAGTGCAGGGCTAAGCTGGGAACCTCGGAGTATCCTAACGAGTGGCTCTCTTCCCTTCGCTGCTCCTGCTGGTGCTTTCAGAGGAATAAAATGTTTAGAGGATGTTCCATTGCCGTCCCTGCACCCCTGTTACTGGCCTAAATCCTGTCACAGCCAGAGCTCAGCTGACACCAGGTGGGAGACAATCGATGATAGAGCCCAGAATGCACCTCACTCTGGAGCCAGACTGAATGGATCCATGTGCCAGCTTTAGCATCCACCTACGGTGTACCTTGAGTTATTCAACTTCTCACAGTTTCTCCATCTTTAAAATGGGATAGTAAATCTCCATCTCACATAGGTCTATTGTGAGGATTAAATCAATACATTAATTTTAAGTGATCAACACATAACAAGTGCTAAATACACCTTACCCCGCTCACCTCTGAGGACCTCTGTGAGTAAGCTTTACTTGCTGGGTACCTCTCTGGAGTGTGTCTGCCCCAGGAATTCCTGTAAAGGTCTCTACTGGCCTCGTCTGCAGCTCTTTTCTGTTCCTCTGTCCCTGGCATTTTGTAAGAGCACTTCTGGACTGTCTGCTTGCTGCCCCAGGTTCTTCATCTGCTCTTGTTTCCCACAGAAGAGGAAACCCCTGGGTTTTAAGACAGTATTATCAACCTGCTTCTCTTCCTGTCAAATCCCAAGAGAAATCTGATGTTATTCTTAGCCTGACTACCTGAGAAGAGTCAGCTCTGGAGCATCTCCAGGGCAGGAGAAAGAAAAACCTCCCACAGAGGAGATAGCTTTACATATAAGCCCCAGGACACTGACAGTAAAGGAGGCTTTGGGGGCCTTGTGGGACTGAGCAGAGAAAGAAGAGAAGGTAACTCGTTAATGAAGGGAAGAGAAATGAAGGGTGTCAGGAAGAAAGCCCCCTGAGACCCTCGCGGCCCCTCTGCTGTAAGCCTTTGAGACACGGTTCTCCTTAATCCAAGTACTGTGTTTGACACACTCCCTCCACTTAACCTTACCCCACCCCAGACCACAACTTTGGTTAAAGTCATGAATTGCAAACACAGGGAACTTCAATTGCTAATTTCGGGGAAATTCAGTTCCATTAATATTTACTGAATGCCCACAAGGTGCTGGACAGTATTACTGGTCAGTCCCAGGAATCCTGGCAACCTACAATCCACAGTCACATCTCAGAAGAATAACCCTGCTTGTCTCTGAACATCCTCTTTTCCGAGGAGTCCGCTTCTGGGTTCTGATCCTTGCAAAACACCAACACTTCCTCGTATTAGGGCTCCCCCTGGGCTCCCCGGGCCTTCTGGAAACGCTGAAGGATTAAGGGGCGGGGAGCGGGGAGGGCTGGGGAGGTAAGTAGGAAGGAGGGGGAAAGAAGTAGGTGCGTTTCTCCTTTCTAACCGTATTCCCATCAGGAGTCGCCCGTGTTCCCAGGCGCCGATTCCAGCCGACCGGAGACTCTTCCAGGAACCGCCTGGCACCCTGGGCCGTGGACTTTGGCCGCTCCGGCTTCAGCGGCTCCCTCCTCCCTGCGCCTCCTCCCTCCAGGCCCCAGCCTCGCTCAGGGGCGTGTCCTGCCCTACCTTCCTCTCACAGTGGTCCACTCATCCATCCGGTGACAGCGGCGGCGGCGGCGGCGGCAGCCAGAGCGGCGCTAACTCCTGGTTTCCAGAACCCGGGCGGTGGCAGCAGCGGCAGCTCAGAGCCCGGCACTTGTGCCGAACAGAAGTGACAGGACCAGGGGGTGGGGTTGGTGCCGGCTCGTCCGAGCCAGAGGAGGAAGGGGACCTCCCAACCCGGATTCCACTGCTCGTGGTAGTCGCCGGCTGTCGGGGGAGGTGGCACCGAGCTGGTAATACCGGTGGGGGCAAACATGTGCACGAACAGCTAGAGGCCTCGGGGCAGGTGAACATTTGGTCCAAGTGTAGTGAGGCAAGAACTGTGTCTGGGACCATGACAGCCTCCCGCCTGGACTTCGGGGAGGTGGAAACTTTCTTGGACAGACACCCAGAGTTGTTTGAAGATTACTTGATGCGCAAGGGGAAGCAGGAGATGGTGGAGAAGTGGCTACAGAGGCACAATCAGGATCAGGGGGCTTTAGGCCCGGGGCCAGCTTTGGCTGGCACCAGCAGCCTGGCTCACAGCACTGGCACTGGCAGAAGTGGCAGCAGCGCTGGTGATGGCACTGGAACAAATAACTCTGCCAACTGCCAGCCTGCTCCTGGTGGCGGAGACTGTGGTGGGGTGCCCCTGAGTCCTGCCTGGGCCAGTAGCAGCCGGGGAGATGGGAGCCTACAGCGGAGAGCTTCTCAGAAGGAGCTAAGGAAGAGTTTTGCCCGCTCCAAGGCCATCCATGTGAACAGGACCTACGATGAACAGGTGACCTCCCGGGCCCAAGAGCCCCTGAGCAGTGTCCGGCGGAGGGCTCTTCTCCGGAAAGCCAGCTCCTTGCCCCCCACCACAGCCCACATTCTCAGTGCACTGCTGGAATCAAGAGTGAACCTGCCTCAGTACCCCCCTACAGCCATCGACTACAAGTGCCACCTTAAAAAGCATAACGAGCGTCAGTTCTTCCTGGAACTGGTCAAAGACATCTCCAATGACCTTGACCTCACCAGCCTAAGCTACAAGATCCTCATCTTTGTCTGCCTCATGGTGGATGCTGATCGCTGCTCTCTCTTCCTGGTGGAAGGGGCAGCTGCTGGCAAGAAGAGCTTGGTTTCCAAATTCTTTGATGTGCATGCAGGAACCCCACTGCTGCCTTGCAGCAGCACAGAGAACTCAAATGAGGTGCAGGTCCCCTGGGGCAAAGGCATCATTGGCTATGTCGGGGAGCATGGAGAAACGGTCAACATTCCTGATGCCTACCAGGTAGGACTTTGCATTGTCCTGTCCTCCCACTGCCCCACTGGCTTGGGAGGGAAGTCTCAGTTACCCTTTGACATCCAAGAACACATTAATTTAGACCCTTTATAGTACAAATCTTGTTATTTAAATTCCGTTATAAGTTTAGACTCGTGAGAATGTTACTACACTATCTTTGAAGTAATGGTCTTAACACACAGTGGCTTGTGGGAAAATTACATATCACTCAGTAATACCACGTGTTTCTCTGTCAAGATACTTTGCCTTTAAGAATATCAGAGTATGGTTTTAAAATGCATTTATTAGTTACTAGGACAGGATGTTTACTCCATAATCCCCATCCTAATCTGAACAAAATAGGCAGTTTAGTGTCTCCAATGTTTTTTGCTGGGACTAGAATGCATTTTCACTCTAATTCAAGTTGAATAAGGGAACAGAGTGCCTGACTACTTCCTTTTCCCCTACTCTAGTTTAAAGTTGCATGAGTTACAAAGTAGGGAAAAGGCAAGATAGGAGGAATGTCAGGGGAATGACGAGGCTTTGACCCATTTGTGACTTCTTAGCATGTCTTTTAACTGTTTATGTTGCTAAGGTTGGAGAGACTGGACCAATAAAGGGACAAGTTATCTTTAGGCTTGAATGCAGGCATTGTCTGTATTTGGCTTTTGATTGGACTTAACATGTAGGTCTGGAGTTTGTGAAACAAACAAAAGTGTTGGTCATTTTTTAGCAGCTCCAAAGACAATCAGCAAGACAAACATGCTCGTTTCAAGTGGAAAAGAAAACCCAATGTACTGTCATCTGGTTTTTCTAAGCTCTTCATTTTCACAGTAATTTGAACTTGACATTAGATGCTGGATCTGAAAGCCGGTCAGTTCTAATTTCTTCAGTATCTATTCACAGAATGTGATTAAATTGGATGTCACTTTCTATGAGACTTTAGGGTTCATAAGAACTGGGAGTTCTTATCCTTGATTATGAAAGGTTTGTAGTCATTTGATGAATACTTTTTCCAGTTGTCTTATAGAGCTACATTTTTCTCTAGAGTTGGTTGCTACTGACTAGAACAACAGAACTGGTGGGAAGGACACTAAGGTAAACTATTTTCTATTTCATATGAGAGTTGAAAATTTTATGTAGAAAATTGACTAGCTTGTATTGAAACCACATTTGATATTTCACGAGCTACCTGTCAATATCATACTTCAATATTAAGGGATGCCTGGCAAGATACCACTTTCATTAACCTTTCGTTATCAATTAGGTACCTTCTTTATTATGTCCTTCTCAAAGACTTTAATAGATTTAGATCAAGCAACCAATTAATGATTTCAACAAGTGTCTATTTCTTTATAATCCTAGAATGCCACGTGAAGCAATACAAGCATTTCATTATCATATGCTGAAGATTCTATTTTTAAAATGTTGAACAATTGCAAATTCTTTTCTATTATTTCCACATTCTTCTTGTATACTTGGGCTCAAATAATTCCCTCCTAGTTAATACTTGTTATAGCCTGGAATTGCAGTGTTTCCTCTTTATTGCCTTTACTTTTCAGATTCTTCCCCAGTTGATTTTCTCCTATTTATATAGATTTTATTTCTTACTGACTGTCTTCTTTCAGCCTCTAACTTTTATTGAATAGTGTTCATATAATGTCCTTTCTTCAAGAGCATAATTCCTGGCCTTCTCAGCAGTTAACTTGTCTACCTGCTGCCAAGAATTGTGACCATAGGTGTTACCAGAGGCATAGAAAATCAGGTTTTCTGTTCTGCTGCTTCCTGTAAGGGTTCTACCCTTACTCTGCAGACAGACTGCAAAGCAAAATCCCCTTTTAATATTTGGAAGCTGACACTGGGAAAGGGGAGTTTGTTTCTTTTTTTCTCTGGGGTAGTAATAGTGGCTATAAATCAGACTGTATTGTTAGAAAGACTGACAACAGTCAGGTAGGGAAGGTGCTATAAAGGGTGGGAGTTTAAGATCTTGGTTCACTTTACTTTCATTTCTATCTGGTCAGAGTTTCTTTTTTTTTTCTTCATTGGCTTCTACTAAATATTTCTGTATTTTTAAGTGTTTTTATTTTATTCATGCTACTTTTCTTTGATAAAATTACCTTTTTTCTTTATTATGTTACACTACAGTCACCATTATTGTGACCTTGGGATATCTCTTAATCTCTCAGAGTCTCAATTTTCACATCCACAAAATGGGAATAATAACACCTACCTAGCAAAGATTATTGTTGTGAAAGTAAAATGAGAAATTGCATGAAAGCTCCTAAAATACTACCTGGCACATTATAATGACCAAAAATATAGTTATAGTTTTTAGTGATGATGATGATATCTAGTTTGCTATATATTTTTTTCTTATCTCATTTTCAATAGTTTTTCATCTTATCTGGCACTCATATATAAATTCGACATATTTTGACCAGCTTAATCTTTCCCTGAGCCACATCTACCCTTAAATTAAGTATTTTATCCAAGCAATATAGAAATATCTCTCCTTCCACTTTCTACTTAAGATTCCCCTAAATGTGATTGATAATGCCTGACTATATGCTAGCCTATCAAAAGTTCTATACTTTGTTCCACTTTGTAACTCACACAATGTGAACTTTTCATAGAGTTGTGTTGATGCTGCATCCTTCTCTAAGTCTAGCATTTTCCCTCATTCTTTCCATTTCCTGCTGTTACCAATTTCTCTTAATGAAAACTAACAATCTTCCAAATGCGTGTTCTTGTATCATAATGTTATTTTTTTTAATGGTTTTTGCCATAGGGCATGTACATGCAGCGGTTGAGAGAGACAAAGAGAGAAAGACAGTGAGAACTCACCCCCTGGGGGATAGCCACACTGTAATCCCATTGCCTTCATTCTTCTCTTGGGATTTTGGGCATGTATGCACACGTGTCCAGTATGATTTTTAAGCTGCCAGGTCTGGGACTCAAACTGCGGTTGGCCATGTGGGAATCCAGCACCTTAACCACCACTTCAACTGCTGACCCCATCATAATGTTGTTTTAATTCTTATCATATATGTAAACATCTAAGAGTTTCTATGTAAAAATAAATTTATACTTCCTAATTCTTTATTAACTACTCCGTTTAAAGATGTTTCTTGCATGGATTCAGCTAGTATACTTTTTTCTTCAGAGATGAAATTTTTATCAGAGTCTCAAAAATTAATCATTTGATCATTAGATTAATGATCCTAATTGTTGAAAGTTCATAATATGGACAAAGGACAAGCATTAAAGACACTTATGAAATTATAATAACAAGCATGGCATCTAGGAGACAAAGGTAGACTATGAAACACTAAAGGTAGACTAATGAAATACTAAAGTTGAATAAAAGTTTTGGCAGTAAAAAATTTTCAATTTATTTCATTATGTTGTATTAGTTTCCTCAATTATATTGAAAGAGAAGATTTGAAAGTGGGAGAAAAATAAAGTCTTACAAATGGGGAGGAGGGGAAAACAACCCATTCATTTTAGTTATCCAATATGGGTTGTAGTAACTACAATTTACTTTTTTCCCTGGAAGTTATAAGTTATTAAACAACTAACTTTAATACAGTAATGAAAAAATTGCCCTCAAGAGGTAGAAAATAAGAGCACTCAAGTAACAGGTGTTCTTTTTAGATTATTCCAAGCATTCAGAATATGGCACTTTAAACATTCATAAAAAGCGTGAGGTGATATTTTTGTTAGTGTTGATAATGATGATACAGGTGTTTGATGGGTTTGGGTCTGAAAAGCAGCAGGATGTTTTGTTAGGCGAACTGAGAAGAAGAAAGGGAATGACGCAAAAGGGTTACAGGTGTGGCAAGCTTTTAGAAGACTTGCTCTGTTTACATAACACATTGATTTATTCATTAGTCTTCACAAACATACACTAAATGCTCATTATACCTAAGGCCCCAGGTAGGGTGTCTATGAGTGTATAAAACTGAGAAGGCATGCTTCTCACTCTCCAAGTGCTTATGGTTGAGGGCCATGTACTATACACAGATGACTCATGTCAAGCAGTGCTTAATAAATGGCACAAACTAAGTGGTATTGCTCTTGTAAAAGTGAGATCACTTTGTTACGGGGCTCATAATAATAGACTTCCTGGAGGAGGTGCTATCCCAGCGGTAAACAGGTTAGATTTTCCAGTTAGAGATGTTTGAGGGGTGGTAGAAGTGATCCAGGTACAGCAAAATGGGTCTAGTTGAGACACAGTGATGAGCAAATATGAAATGCATATAGGGGACAAAGTGATTCAATTTGGCTTAAGTATTACATATGCTATAGAAAGAATATGCAAAAGTCAGGGAAGGGCAAAATAAGAAAGGATCTTGAATACTTGGATAAAGAGTTTAAACTTCCCTGAAAGTTGGCCAAAGAGAGTCCTTAAAAACATGTTAGCATGATCAAAGTGATATTTGGGGCACCTGATGGCAGTGGCTGGATGGGATGAACGGGGAAATTCAAAGCTGTGAAAATAATTAGGAGCCGTTATAATGGCCTAGTGGAGCCTTAATGAACGGTTGACTAAAGCAAGAACAATGAGAGAGGCACCAGGGGACAGATGGGGGACCAGAGCTGTCCTACAGGTGTGAGTTTGGGTTAGGAGGGGAGGAGGCTGAGATCACTCAGATATTCTAAACCAGGGAGATAGAAAGGTAACGCTGTTTACCAAAAGCAGAGAGAAGCTGGGTCTAAGGGCAGCTTTGTAAATTGTGAGCCGAGGGCAAAGTGATAAACTGGGACTCTAGTTGGGAATGGAGAAGTCAATCTCCCCTTCCCTAGAGTCTACTCTCTGACCCACAGCAACCTCCAGAGTGAGAATTCTAAGGGATCACAACCTCCAGGCTGAAACGTCCTTAATATCTGGGCAGGGGGTAGCAGATAGGATCTATTGAGTTGCTTACAGAATGTGCCATGGTGCTGCCCACTCTGAGTGGGGACGACCACAGCTTTGTTCCTTCCTGAAATGGTGTGGGGCATGCACCTGACTCTCTCTTTGTTGCCCCACCCAGACCCCATCCAGGAGCAGAGGGCAGTGGCAGACTTGGAATGTGGGCCTTTTCCCCAATCAATGTGATTTTGTTTTTGCTCTTGACCTTGGGGTAGAGGTGAGAATGAAGATGCTGGATGGGGTCTGGGACACCAGGGAGCAGGGAGCAGGTGACCAGGAACCAGTCCTGGGTAGGCAGTGGGAGGGGAGACTGTGTGTGAGCCAAGCTCTGAGCTCACTGTCCCACTGGACTTTACTTACAAGCACAAATTCGAAGACAAAAGTATTAAAGATTTCACACAGCATGACATTAAACCACAAGCAAGGGACTCTGTGAAGCTGTACAGGTCACATGCTCATGAAGTCAGCTCTGATTCTGACTCATATTGAGTCTGAGAGGGAGTTCAATTTTATTTCAAACTACTGTCTGCTGTAGACCTTCACAAGGCCTCAGCCTCTTCCTAATTAATTTATGTGCCATTTTCAGTGCCTGGGTAGTGAATTTCTATTTCTGGGCTTTGCATTCTTTCTGCCAAGATTATTGTTTTTCCATCTTTGCTCACTCAAACCCTGTTCTGCTTTCTCATGATGTAAGAAGGGAGAGTTGATTGCTTACCCTTGAAGAGGGGAGATGGGAAACAAAACAAATAAATTATACATAAAATTGCATTGCATTGAAGAATCCATTGTATTATACAGCTATGTATTTATATTTCATTTTCTAAATACAAATTGTGTATAAAAGTATATAAAGACTTATATACACTTATATATATATATTAGCTACTGTTATAAATAATTCATATATTACTGTTTTCATTGAATTAATTTCTCATTTAATTTTTGAATAATATCCATTGAAATAACCACATTTAGAGTGTTTGCCTCAGAAGGAATAAATTTTAGGTATCTAGAAACTTCAGTGATGAAAGTGCTTCATTTCCTGATCAGCCACTGCTGACAGTGGTCTACAGTCCTCTGATTGAGTTGCTGAGATTTGTTTAAAAAGGCAGTGATCCTACTCCAACACTAGTATTACAAAGGAGTTTCATGAAATCTTATTTCAGCTTTGTACGTCATGTTTTAAAAATCCCCCTAAGCCCAGGAACATGTTCACTAGCCCAGAACCAGAATTGATTTTGTGCTTCAAGCAGGAAACATTTGCTATTTCAGCCCCTCTTCCTGACAGACACATGATCATGATAAACACGATGACAAATTGCATTTGCTACTTTGTACATGAGGATAGATTACAGAAAAGTCCAGTTCCTACAGAATCATGGAGAGGTAATTTAAGGTAACTTATTTTTTTTTTTCAAACCCATAAGTTAAATATTTATTAATCTGACCAATTTATTTTGGTTCCTGAGGTTTAGGTCACCTGTTTATTTACAAGGCTGGCTTAATTTGAAAGTTAGCATTTCATGTTTAATATAGTTTTAAAGAGTTATATGAAGCTTTCCTCTGAAATAGCTCTGAGTTGTTTTATAGGAAAGTCAACAAGATCCTTGAGGTACACTGCTTGCTTCTTTAGTCATTTATTTTAAGGGTAGTATTTTGGAATATGACCACATTCTTTTGGAAAGTGAAATCTGAATAATAAAAAACAGTTGAATCATAAAGTGGGTTGAGTTTCTAGTATTTGAGAAGAAACTTTGGTTTCTGGTCATTTATAGGCATTGAGGTTACATTTATTTATTTTCATGATTAAAATAGCAATGAAGTTTTCCTTGCATTAAAAAAAATGTACACTTTTTATAATTCCAAAGGATTGTGGACTTGGTTGGCTTTGACTAAACACTGGTTTCACACACGAATGATAGACTGTGTTTCTTGTCATAAAATACAGCTTTAGGCTGTCACAAATTTAGGGCGAAAATATTTTTTACTTAAATGAAAAACAAAAACGGCGAACCTACAAGAGAGCATTTTAGTGTACCTATTTTATTTATTTATTTATTTTTACTAGAAGGTAAAGAAATCTCCACTACTGATCAATATCAATGCTGTTTACTATTACTGTGAGCTAGGCTTTAACTTACCAGCAGGCATTGTCTTTCAATCCTTTTACAACCCCATCAAGCAGCTATTATCACCCCCAGTTTATAAAAGAAGAAACTTAGGGTTGGAAGAGTTAAGCAATCTGTTCAGAGCAACTCAACTGGTAAGTGAGGGGGCAGAAATCTGCAGACTGTGGAAACCTCAAGTCCAGCCTGTGTGGCCTCTCCTGCCCATTGACAATCACGTATTTACATTTATTCTTTCAGTGGCTTCTTCTCTCCACCAGGCAGAAGCCTCTTACCCTTCGAAACTCATCTTCATGAAACTTTTCTTACTCTCTGCCCCATTGCACCCAAACTGGACATAATCTCTTCCACCTTTGAATTTCTGTAACACATTAATGTACTTTCTATTTTCTTAGTATTGTAAACACTTGAGTACTGTCTTGAATGATCTTTTGACTACACTTTTTGAGATCAAGATCATGAGTTTTTCATTGCACATATACTACAGTGGGTCAGATAGGGCTCACTTTTCTGTTTAGCTGAATAAATATCACAGTTACTTACCTTTTATTGGTCAGTTCATATACCATTAAGCAGAGAGATCCGCTTAGTCTGTCAATATAGATAACTCAATCAAGAAATTCATCCCTGAACAAATCTTTTTAACACTTCAGACCCTACTTTGAAGCTCTTTTTTGAAATACTATTTATGAAACCCAGATGATTATCTGAATTGCTCATGTGAATTAATCAAGTCTTCACACTTACTGCTCTCTCTCTCTCTCGCCTCCACTGATTTTTGTTTTGTTTTTCTTTTACTTCATTCCACGTGGAGACCATGTCATACAAAGAGTAAACTGATACTAACCCAATACAAACAGCTAGCAACAATCCACCGTCAACTTCTGAGCGAGGGCACACGATGCAGCATGTCTGCTTTGGCTGGATAAATTGTCTAGTCTCTTCACGATTTCCTCATTCATACAATACAGCTTCTTGAAGAAAAAAGCACTCCTTCCAGCCTAACACCTTGCAGACATTAGGATGGTTTTTCGAAAATTCTTTCAGATAATGGGAGATTGTATTGACCAACCTTGTAATTATTTATTTTTCAGGAACGTTGCTCTTTCACGTTTACTGATTACCAAGGTTATGTTTCACATATTCTCAAAATGTCTCGTAAAAATATAAGCTTCTAAGATGGCTCCATTTACAATATGCTCTTTCCAAGATGTAGTTATTAGATGTCTGTGAGGCATGTCCAAGTCAGAGTCATGTCTTTTCCTTTGTTTAAAGTTTCTTTCTTTCTTTCTTCCATGTACGTGAGAAACAGAGAGAAGGAGACAGCGACAGATAGCGTCCCCAACAGGGTCTTGACACCATGATCCACCCCCAGCTATAACCAGCCTTGAATCATGGGCATGTGGTGGCCAGCATATTCAGTGAGGCCTTTGGATACGAATCTGGAACCTTCCCGGAAAATAGCATTTGACCTCTGGCTCCCTCTTTTCCTTTTGTTCCTTATAGTTAGCAGCAATACATGAGGCTGTTGCTACATCCTCTCTTCTTCCCACCTCCTAGACTCCCATTCCTATATCTGAAGAGGAGGATGCAACTGCCAGAGCCCTGAGGAAGAGGGAGAGCTGTGGGGGAAATCTTGGATTCTCTTCTCTGTGCTGCTTTAGTTTTTTTCAGCAGGAACATAGGGATAATATGTCCAGATAGGTCTAGCGGTAGTATTTTGTAAGGCTCTAATTTTAAATTTGAATGAAATAAAAAGCATTTTCAAAAGGATAAAATAAAAAATGTAAGGATTTATTAATGTATTAAAACACAGTCCAGGGGCTGGCAGGTGGCATGGTGGTTAAGGGCACTGGACTCCCACATGGCCGACCGCGGTTCAAGTCCCGGACCTAGTGGATTGCTTTCTCACTTTCTCTCTCTTTCTCTTTTGCCCCTCTGCAGTCAAATTAAAATAAATAAAATAAATAATTAAATAAAGTTAAATAAACTAGTTCTCTGAAATCAAAACAAAAGAAAACACAGTCCAGCAAGCATTACTTGCAGGGGCTGGCTCTAGAAAGGACCTTGCACATACCGGGAGACTTGATCTCAAATGTGGTAGTACCTGTACTGACTATATTTTCTTCTTTTTTGTATGCTTTTGCTCTAGTATTTAGGGCCTTGATCCTGAAGGGACTGCCTGTCTCAGAGCTACTTAATTCCTAGAGAAGTAAAAAACACCCTGAGAGGGAGCCTTTGATATACAAACCAACCAATCTAGAGAGCACACACACCTCTAGCTCTCCCTTTATCAAACTTCTATACAGCAGAACAACTTCAGAGCCAGGTATTCCACAACTACAGACCACCCCTATGGCCCAGAGGCCATCAAAGTTTTTCAAATTAGCCAGTCCTAAACTTAGGTATCTACACAGCCTTGCCCATCCCTGCCCTGGAAACCCAATAACGGCTCTAGGCCATGCTCTGCCCTTTCTCCTTCTGCTTTCTGTGGGGTCCTTCTCCACGTCACCTTGTGTGGCATGCCACACTCCTGTTTCTAGGGTCTCTGTGTATAAATGTCTTCCTCTATGGCAACATTTTCTATGACTGTTGTCTTAACATACCTGATTACACAAATCCTAAGTACATTTAACACAGTACCACACACATCAGGATTTACTGCTCATAATACATATGTTCTGTCTCTGACAAGCACAGGTATGCTTAATTTCTTTTTATAAGGAGTCACTATGCCTATTTTTCAAGTATAATATGTAATTCCAAAAGTACATGTTGGGTTTCTGTGATATAAATCCACATATGGAATTTCAAAATTGACCATTTGTAGTTTTATTGCTGAAATCCTAAGAATTTTTTAAAAATCATAATATTTGGATCAAACACTTGTAAGTTAAACAAATTCTAGAAGCTTACATTTAAGGGTAAATGAACACCAATCTCAGGCATACAATAAAGATATTATCATTTATCAGACTTGGTGGAATCAATGACAATTTATTTTATCTGTGTTGATCATTTATTAAATGAAAGACAGACTTTCTTTGTGTTCTTCTGTTCTAGTAGACATGCTACTACTTTTCATGCTATGCATTTTCCCTTTTATATTTATGTTGCCTGAACTACTTGGTCAGATTACCAGAACATTTTAACCTTTACTTTTTTCAATTAAAAAAAATTAGATGGTACTCCTTTTTCATTTAAATTGCTGTGCACAGTTTAATGAGCTAACAGTTTTTATGAGTATTTGGCAACTTAATGTGCATGATTATATATTTAAAGTTTTAATAACGGCTATAATGGAATTAAGAACTGTGGGCTTGGGACATTGTGGGGAAGATTATCCCACGGTTGCTAAGGAAACCAGTCTAGATTTTTGTTCTTTTCTGCATAAGGTCTTCTGGAAAAGTGAAGGTATACCCCCCTCTCTCTATGACCACCTTTATGGAATAGCCATATTTCTCTGTCTGCTGCTTTCTCCTTTTGCTTCCAGAGGACCACTAAGTGAGAGGTGCATCCCTGTGCAGCTGCAAAGGCTGACTTTTCCCCCTGTCTTCAGTCAGGTGAGACTGGGGTGAGAGTCTTCTCTTCCTGTTCTTTGAGCACTGGCTTTGAAAACCCAGAGCAGTCATAGCATCTCCCTTTTATCCTGACTCTCAGATTATCATGCAGAAAAGCAGAGGAGAGGGGCCAGTGGCCATGACTGTGCCAGCCATTAGCCAAGCAGGGAGAAGAACACAGACTCTCTGGAGAGGAGGCTGGGAGCACAGCGGGTAGCTGAGGCCTCTCTCTGATCTCTCCTTTGCCATGCATTTTTTAAATGAAGAAACAAGAGGAACAGCTTCTGATTTGGTCTCTCCTTTTTACTCATGGCAGTGAACAGACAGAAGGGGACTAGAACTCAGAGAGTGCCTCCTAATTTAGATATAAAAAGCAGAAAACCATTTTTTTCCATCTCTGAATTAACCATATTGAGATAAGGTGCTATGTTAAATGAAAGAACAAAGAGGTCAACTGGGGAAACAGAAAACACTGTCAGCGTAAGAATATTTTATACTTTAGACCTTGGGTTTCTGTTGAAGGGAGAACCAATTTTATTCTTTTGAAATAGGTTCAAAAGAATTAGGATCAAGCATTTTGCATGGAGTAATATAGCAATGTAAATAATTTCTATAGCAAACTTGTGAGGCTTTATAATTCAATACAGAATTGTATGGAAATAACTCAATGCAAAATTATATGGAACCATATGAAAGTATAAAATGAAATAGATAAGCTTTCTCACCAGCAGGTGAAGCCAAAACTTACTTCTAAGCCACATCGTCTCTTTACTCTTTCCTGTTTGACCCTTCTTGAATGCTAACTTAGCACCTACCATGACACCTGGCATATAGTATAAGTCTGGTAATTCACGTTTGCAAGAATGAAAGAGTCTTTATTTATTTCTTTTTATTTTTTAGTTCCCAGATGCATACTTCTATAGAGAGAAAGAGAGAGAACCCCCCAATGGGGCATAGTCAAGGCACAATCCTTTTTCCTCCATTTCTCCATCTCATCAGGATTCTGGACATGCACACACAATGTGCCTGGAATGTTTTTCAAACTGCCTGGGCCAGGATTTGTCCTGCAGTTGGCCATGTGAGATTGACTTCTTTAACCATGGGCCTATGAAGCCAGTGTAATATGGCCTTTATTTTATCTGAAGACTGATATGCACTGATGAGACCATTACACAGGTTCTTAACAGCGGCTCTATTAACATTTTGGACTGGATAATTCTTTGTAGTGGGGGTGAGGGCTGACCTGTGCACTGCACGTTGGCCCATCATGACAATTAAAAAGTTTCTAAACATTGTAAAATGTCTACTGGAGGTAAAATTGCCCTCACTACCATAACCACTGATGCAGGACAATTTGGAAACACTCATGTACTGTCCTGTAAATATTTATAATTTCTGCTGTAATGATTTTAGGTCACCGCAAGGAAATTTATATGGGCATGTGCAAAAGATATGTCTACATAAATACTCACTGTAGTGTAATTTAAAATAGAGTAAAATTATCAATTCAAATGTCTAACTAGAAGGGTGGATAAACAGATTACGTTACATCATGAAGTGGAGTATGGAATTGGAGCAAATTGCTCACCAAATATTATTAAATGAACAAGAGATCAGTAAACAACAGAATCTTGGTTTTCTTTCTTTTTTTTTAGCAGTCCTGTTTTAAATAATTTATTTTACACCTATTATACCATCACCATATTTTAAATACCATCATGTAACTCCATAGTAAGATAAAGCAGACAAAAAGTTTACCTTATTAGAAATAAGATACACTATCATTTATAGGCTTCAAACATTATTGCCCTTGAAACTTTCATAATGTGACAAAGCATTCATGAAACAATCTGAACACTAATTTAACAGACAACCCTTTTAAGCAGACTGACTGTCCTGAATGGTTTATTAGGTATGAATTTACAAATATTTCTTATACTAGTGATATCAGTGGAGTTGGAAAGTATTGCATCTTTTCCAAGCTGCACAGTGAGAACCACCAAGAGTGTGGTGTTACTTGTGGCCTTTTCCAAGACCAGAACTCTTGCAGCCTGCGGATGTCAGTCCACATATCTCCCTGTGCTTGTGGACTGGGTTGGTAATCCCCTGGATGTTAGGGTTTCTTCTGGTAGCTTTATGGAATGGATCAATGAGGATAACCTCACAGAATTTGTATATGGAATCTTCACCAACCCAGCAATAATTCAAGGCTCTCAGAGCCCCACAATAGTGTCCATCTCACTCCTCTCAACAGACTGGAGGCCTCAAAGAAACCTTAACTGGTTAACACTATGATGAAAAGGCTTGCCATAAGTTGCACCCTTAGGAACTGGGCGTTTGTGGCCTCCACGATGCACACGAATCCTGTACAAGACATAACCTTGCTTAGCCTTGTATCCCAGTCTATGTGTTTTATCTGGCCAAGTGGGGTGGGGAGCCCTGTGGAGTGCAGAGAGCTGGTGATACTGCCAGCACTGGACCCTCAGAAGAAAGTGCATCATATCAGGCTGCTTCTTCCTCCATAGCTCCTGAATGTACTTGTGTGCAGCCATCTTGGCTTAGATGATGACTGCCACCAGATGGAAAGGGAATCTTGGTATTCTTAACAACAGCACGAAGGAAGTGGTTTAATGCACCCTCTTTGGAACCAGACAGATTGGAATTTTTTTTTGTACATTGGACAATGTTATTATACATTATTCTTATTTTTAAAATGTATTTATTTATGTTCATTCACTATACATCAGTGCAGTATACAAAATAAGATTTTTCCATCCAGAACACACTGTATATTGGCTCAATCATTGTATATTGGCTCAATTACCATACATGTTATCATCAACCAATAATTTTTCATTTCTTGTTTTTTATATATTTTTGCTTCCCCCTCCCCCTTGATTCCCTACCTCTCACCCTCTGCCAATTTCAATCTTCCTCCCACACTGTTACTGGTATCTAAAGTTGTTTTCCATGCCTTTTTTTTCACATTTTATTAGTTCACTAAAGATCTTAATTAATTTAAAAACTTTCAATAGCAAGCACAGCTGATATACACATATCTATGAACAGATGTCTGACTTTAGGTACACACCTTAGTGAGTCAAGTAAACATGCTATAAAATAGCACCTAGCCGGGACTATATAGCTTACTGTAGTCATTAAATAGGTATTTTTTAATGCCTTTTTTTAACTTCAAGAAGGACAGTTTTAGTTTTAATAGATCAAAATAAAAAAAATGTTAAGAGAAATTTGCTTAAGACTTAAAGCCGGGAAAAAGGTTAGGATTCAGTTCAAATAGTAGGTAGATTAACCTATCAACAGTTCAAGAGAAGACAAAAATCCTTAAATCTGGAAATCAAAGCATGGAAGAAAATCAGTAGTGTTTTAGTCTAAAGTCAAAAAATTCTATTTCACCAGTTCAGTCTAATATAATTAATCTTTCTCCTAATTGAATTTGCAGTGTTACTATGGTTTAATCTTTCCGTTTAAACTCTGGAAGTAACATTCAACTGTGGACTTGTCCCTACCATTAGGATGACCATTTTCTTGGTTGGTTTTTGTACTCTTATTTCTGTGTGTCTGACTTTATTTTTCCCGGGATAGCACTCCCTTCAGCACTTCTGGAAGAGCTAGTCTGGTGTTAGTAAATTCTTTTAGATTTTGTTTATCTGAGAATGTTTTTTGTCTTTTTTTTTTTTCCCCATATGGAAGATAATCTTGCTGGGTATAGTATTCTTGGTTGAAATTGTTTTTCACTCAACAATTTGAATATATTTTCCCATTATTTCCTTGCTTGCATTGTTCTAGATGGGAGATCCAATGTTAGTCTGATGGGATATTCTTTGAAAGTAACTTGACGTTTTTTTCTTGCCAAAATTAGTATGATTTGATCAATCTGGCTATGATGTGCCTTGAAGAAGATCTTCTTGGGTTGATTCTATGTGGGGTCCTTTGTCTTTCTTGGCTCTGGTTATTTGAGTGCCTCTGTAAGTTTGGAAAGTTTTCTTCCAGGATTTCATACAATAGATTATCAATGCCCTTATTAGTTTCTTCACCTTCTAGGATATTAATGATCTGGATGTTTGGAAAGCTAATGGTATCTAGTATTAATTGTATGTTATTATCATTTTTGGGGGGTATTTTCTCAGTCTTTTTAGTGAACTTTTCTAGGTCAGAGTTTCTGTCTTCTACATCTGAGATTTGATCTTCCCTACATGATCTAGTCTGCTTTTAATACTTTCAAGGGAGGTTTTAATCTCCTGTATCATAGCCTTCATCTCTAACAGTTCTGTTTGATTCTTTTTTATGATGTGTATTTCCTCTTTCAGATTGTGCAAGAACTTCCTCACTTCCTAGAATTCCTTGTCTCTTTTCTCCTGCATCTTCTGGAGTTCATTGCCTCTCTTCTCTTGCATCTCTGTTAGCTTTGTCACTACGAATATTTAAAATTCTTTAGCTGACATTTCCACAATTTCCCTTGTATTATCTGAGGAGGATGAGTTTTCTTTACTCTTAGGGGAGAGATATTTTCTTGGTTTCTCATATTTCTTGTGCCTGTGCAGTGGTTTCTGGTCATTTAATAGATTACACATTTTTTCCTAGTTTTTGGAGTTAAATTTGAGCATTAGGAGGCATGCAGGAAGAGGCGATGTGCAATCTCTAAAGAGTACCATTTTTCTCCCTTTGTGCAGTAAATTCAATGGAAATTGAGGATTAATCTGACCCTAAAAGTATTCAGATACTTGGCTACGAAGTACCTAGACTTGTCTAGAAACTCAATGTGTGGAGGCTGAGCAGAAAAGTGAGAAAAGTTAAAAAAAAAAAAAAAGAGGGAAAACAAGACAAAAAGAAAGAGAAAAAAGTTTTTTCAGCAAAAATGAAAACCATGCGGCGGCACTCTAGCATGCCATGCAAATGGGGCCTCTCAGAACTCAAATATAAGGGGCTACTGATTGTCTTGTCCTATGGGGACAGGGGGAAAGGTAAGAATTAGCAAGACAAAAGCGCTGCAGAGAGCTAAGAAGTTTAAAAGTTTTTTTAAAAAAATTAAAGAGAGAGAGATGGAGAGAGACAGAGAGAATAAATAGGGTGTTCTAATTTGACTCCTGAGTA
This sequence comes from Tupaia tana, assembly GCA_026018925.1. Classification (NCBI taxonomy): domain Eukaryota; kingdom Metazoa; phylum Chordata; class Mammalia; order Scandentia; family Tupaiidae; genus Tupaia; species Tupaia tana. The sequence continues at coordinate 66,211,043 of JAKSZU010000001.1, forward strand.
GATCTTGGATTATTTTTTTTTTGAGAGAGAGATTTTTTTTTAAAAGAATTATTTTTATTTTAACTTTATTTATTATTATATCATTATTATTTTTCAGTTTGATCAGAGAGAGACAGAGAGAGAGAGAGGAAGTGAGAAAGCAAGCCACCAGGTCCGAGACTTGAACCGTGGTCGGCCATGTGGGAGTCCAGCGCCTTTAACCACCATGCCACTTGTCAGCCCCATTGAGAGAGATTTTTATTAGAGGATATGTGTGCTTGCCAGAGAGACAGAGAAAGAGAAAGTGAGAAATCACCCCCCAGGAGGAATAGCTACATCACAACCCCTTCTCCTCTCAGGATTTTGGGTACACACACACGTGTGCCTGGCATGAGTTTCAAGACTCTGGGTCTGGGACTCGAACCACTTCAGCCCTGTGGGAGTCCAGTGCCTTAATCATTATGCCACCTACTGGCCTCCAGACAAACTGGATTTGATTCCCAGTCCCACTACCCAAAAGCCATGTCATATATTACCTTTCCAGTTATTAGTTTCTGCAATTCTAAAATGAGAATAATGAAACCCATCTTAAAAGGTTGATGTCAGAATTAAGTTAAATTACATATGGAAAGAGCAAACATGCTCTTTGTCAGTTTATAAGGACTCAGTAAGTTCATGGTGAAAGGCTGGAAATTGATAGGCCAAAACATTCATAGAGATGGTTTTAGAGTGTTAAAATAAAGAGCAATTTTCCTCTTCTGTTTTGTGTTTTCTTTATGTCTGTTCCCCAAATATTTAAACATGTAGAAATTAATGACTAAAGAGGCCAAAGTTGCTTTCATATGTAATCTCCAAAGCTCAGTGGCACACAGCGATAATACAGGAGGAGTTTCTCACTCACCTGAAGTTCAGCACAGGTCTTCTTGATTGGTGGGTAGCCCCTCCAGGAGGGGATTCTTTGCTTCCTGGGTCTCCATGACTTCAGTACAGGACTTCCAAGGTTGCCCTTGATATCAACAACCCATCAGCAGATGAGGGTAGAGAAGAGAGAGAGAGAAAAAAATGGGTAAATAAAGTAGGAGGTTTTCACGGGTCAGGTCGGAAATGGCACACATCATTTCCTGCTCATATTTTACGGCCTTTCTACTCTAGACATCAGGCATGTGACTGCCTAATTTCAGGGAAGTGGCAAATGTAGTTCACCCTGCCCCAAAGTGGACCCCAGCCAATCTCATCTAGTCACTTTCACCATGGGCCTTCAGGTGGTGAGCTGTCCTCTCCGGTGGGTTCTCACAACTTTCACAAGCCTACGTTCATATGCGTAATTTGTTGTCCACAACAGGATTTAAGAGGGAAAATCAGGGAGGCTTTGGGAAGGGGATCACAAAGGCACCGAGGGAGGATTTTTGCTATTTTGTTTTTCACTGTTGAGAACTGAATGGAGAAAAGGACTCTGGGGGTAAGAACAGTACTAAAAGATTGTTGCCTCTAAACTCAAAGGTCTGAGAGTTACAAGCGGCCAGACCTGGCTATGTAACTTGTGCCAGCAGTGAAAAGTGAAAATGAGGTTCTTTACAGGGACCAGAAAGTCAATCTCCTCTTCCTCCAGACCAAATCCACCCAATGTCAATTACCCTAACCTCCAACCAATGGGCAGTCTCCAAACAAATACAATCTCTGTATTACTCAGATCAGGGATGGGCAAGAGAAATGCCTCCCTCACTCCTGGCCCCTGGGGTTGCTTATTGAACATGCCATGATGCTGCCAGCCTGGGAGGAGGAGTGGCTAGTGTCATGTCCCTTTCTGAGACACTAAAAAGCCCCTAACAATCCCTATATCTAAGGCCAGGTCCTCTGCTGGGGTTGGAGGACAATAGGACATGCCCGCCCTGTAAACCTGACCATGTTGAACCCTGAGTGGGACAAAGCAGGGGCTCCGGGGCTAGCACAGAAAGCCAGAGGCTGAGAGCCCATCAGGAGGCGGGACTGTATGTAAACCCTTGAGGCATGCTCCATCAGCCTTCATCTACAAACACACACTTAAAAATGAAACTATTATTTTTTCAAGAATTAATAGGGGAACCAGCAGTTAGCGTAATGGCCATGTCGCTGGACTCCCATATAGTTGACCGCGGTTCACGTCCCGGACCCGGTGGCTTAGAACTCACGCCGGGCATGTGTGCGTGAGTGCCCAAGATCCCGAAAGGAGAATGGAGGAGAAGGGATTGCGGCGTGACCATCCCCCATGGGGGGTGATTTCTCGCTTTCTGTCTCTATGTCTCTCTCTGTCTGTCTGGCGAGTGCATGTGCCCTATAGCAAAAACCTCTCAAAAAAAAAAAAAAAAAAAAAAGGAATTAATTAATTAATTCTACTTTTACCATGGAGGGACAGAGAGAGGGTGAGAGACGGAGAGAAAGTGAGAAAGCAAGCCGCCAGATCCAGGACTTGAACCACAGTAGGCCATGTGGGAGTCCAGCGTCCTTAACCACCATGCCACTTGCCGACCCCTAAAAATAAAATTATTTAGAATTTTGTGGAAATGATTACAGAGTATTAAAGTCGAAGGTTCAGGTAAGAAGTATGCAAGTCTGAATTAACCCGTGGCCAGTTAAATGATATTTCCAAAGACAGTGATCACAACATCTGATGCTCCAAAACTCAAAGGAATAACAGAGTGTCGTCACTAATGCATTTTAGGATCTTCTGGGACCTTAATTCATTTAACAGCTCTCCTTTTTTCCTTTGTCTCCTATATTTCCTCTCCTCTCTCCATTTCTGTGTCTGGTGTTTTCCATTTTCTCATTTCTGACATGCCGTACTTGTTCCTTTCCCATAATAACTTCCCTTTGACCCTCCTCAATTTTCCGTTTCTTTTCCCCCTTTCCTATTCTTTCCCCCTCCTCCTCTTGTTCTTCTTGCTTGCCTTTTCCCTGCCTTTTTTCTTTTCCTATACTCTTCTTGCCCCCTCTGACTTTAAATAAACCTGATATAGCATGAAAATAAGTATTCTCAGTTTTTTTTCATCATGTAGAAAAACTATCAATAATATGTTAATGTTCATCCACCTTGATTGTTTCCCATGGAATATATGCATATATGTGGATCACACTTGACATAATATTTTGTAAACCACTCTGTTCCTTTGTCATGTAACAATTTATTGCAAATGCCTTTTCTATTTTTACATACTTTTAAAAGTGTTTTGGTTTTTGTCTGGGAGGAGGACACCCTCAACAAGTCTTCCCACTGTTATCCACCACCATTTCAATGAGCTGACTGGGATCCACACCACGATCCTTTCTCTTCCACTCTCCTCTCAGGATCTGGGGCATGCACACACACGCGCCCGGCTTGAGTTTAAGCAACCGGGTCCAGAAGTCGAATCGCGGTTTACTACATGAGAGTCCAGCAACAGCCATTAAGCCAACTGCTGGTCCCTATATATCTCTGTTCTTGACCATTAAAAAAAATAAAAGATTCTACATATGCCTGAGATTATGCAATATTTTTCTTTCTGCCTCTTAGCATAATGTCCTATAAGTCTATCCATGTGGTGTCAAATGGCAGGATCTCCTTTTTCAGAGCTGAATAATCTGTGAAATACCTATGTATAAATACAGATTTAGGTATATCTTTATCCATGTCTTTATCCAGTTTCTTTTTTTTAATTTTTTAAAATTCATTTTCTTTTGTACATTCAATCACATTATTATTTGGCTTACAAAATGGATATTTCAACAGGTGAACATTTCTCCCTTGTACAGTTGATAAAACTACAAAATATCTTCAACAGATGATACCACATTTCTTTATGCCATTAATGCTTTGCATCCCTATTTTTCTTCTAAATGTCCTTCCTCAGACCCTCCTCTTTCACACACACTGGTATTTATATCTATATACTGTGTTTCTATATCCTTTAGTCAATTCGTTTCAGTCATAAAGTGTGGACACTTGGTATATATTAAGTGGGGAACTCATAGACCTCCCTCAGAAAGCAACTAAATTTCTTGGATCTTTCTTTTAAATTTTAAAATCAAATACATAAAATATTTGTTTTGCTTTTACAATACACAGAGTTTAATTACATTTTAAGCTTTTACCCTATGTGGCTCTTGGTTGTAATTTATTTCCTATAAGTCAATGCCTCACAATATAAAAAGGACCTTGTCCCTCAAGTACATTCTAAGTAGAAAAACTGACAGGGAAATTGGTATTTAAACACTTGGTGTACAACATCCAGGGATTTATTAAAATGAGAACAGTGATAAGTATTCTTCCTTTGCTGTATCTCTTAGCCTAGCATCCATCAGGAACTCGTAGCAACACAGGACTTCCCTGGCCAGCAATTCTAAGCCTCATTGATTATTTGAGGTCTTATCTCTGTTAATCTAAAGTTCTTGATGGTGAATGTCCCCGGCAGGGCTCTTTTTATTTTTCTTTTGTGCATAGAAAATAAATATTTTCTGTCTTCCTGAATCCACCAGAAAGCATGTGGGATTTAATCACTTCTGTTTTTATATTTTTTCCCCAATGTATTAATGCTCCAAAACTTGTTTACTTGTTTGTAAAATTCAGCCAAAGGACTTGCTACTGCCCTTCCCTCTGTGACAATCCATCAAAAGGCGAACCAACCACACTTTATAAGCTGTGTAGCTATGCATCTGAGAGCTGACATTTTCTCTACCAAAACCTACACAGAGCCTTAACATCTGCATCGTCAATTTCTAGTAGAATATAATCCCTGAGCCTGTATGGAAAAGTATGTATATTTTTATCACCCTAGCATTATTGTAAGGTGTCATTTCCTTCCTTGATAAAGAATTCTTTTCATCATGCATGCATTTCTGATTCTCGAATTCTCTACATATGTACAAAGCTAAAGAATAGGCTAGTTTTTTAACATTGAAATAAGAAAGCTTGCATAAATGAGCATTAGACTTTTTTTTTCTCTTTCTTTTCTTGCACATCTGTCACTTCGATAAATGACTGTTTGGCCAAGGAGACATGTATAGTTAAATAATTGTGATAATATCTATTATTACAATAAAATACTACTTTGCCCACTTTCAATGCTCTCTTTGAAGAAGTTCTATCAAAAAATTCCTTGGGGAGTGGGGGTTGGGAGGACGCTTCTCTTGCCCATCCCCGATCCGAGTAACACAGAAATTGCAGTTGTTTGGAGATTGCCCATCAGTCGTAGGTTGGGGTGATTGACATGGTAGGGAGGTTGGTCTGGAGGAAGAGGAGATTGACTCTTCGGTCCCTGGAAAGACCCCCATTTTCACTTTTTTTGAGGCAGTGCATTTGGAACTTAAAGAAAGTTTCCTATATTTGAATATTACTTAGGGCCTGAAACTTTTACAGAATTATCTCATATGATCTTTCTAATAACCTGGTGAGAAAAGGGAAGTGGGTGTTATCCTCTGCTTTTTATAGATTGGAAAACAAGCACTGGGAAGTTAAGTCTTTTTCCTGAGGCCACCAGATCATAGAATGAAGACTCTGTGTTCCTCACACTGTTTCTCCCACTCTTAGGCTTGGAGAGGACCCAATAAATAACTTCTCTCTTCCTTGCCCTGAACCAGCTGAGATCAGAAATAAGACAAAAGAGGAATGTTTATAAGACATCAAAGTATCATGCTTATAATTTATAAAGCAGATACTGGAGTATGAGTATATAGGCATTTATAGTACTGAGCTCCAGAATTAGATAGACCTCTCTCCCCAAGTATAGACAATGCTGGGTGCCCACGGTTCATTATCCCCATGTGAGAGGCCTATCAAGGAAAAGAGCATAAGGTTTCCTTGTTGTGACTCCCAAAGAGTAAGGGAAGAAGGGGCTGGGAGATGCATGTCTGGTTAGTGTCCCTAGCCCCTTAATTAGGTATCTCATCTTGCCTCCATGGTGAGGAGCAAAGAATGGGTCCAAAGGCTGGAAATGTCAAGGGAAATCTCTCCTCAGAATCCAGAAAAGGCAGAAGCATAGTTCATCCTCTCATGTGTGCCATCACCTCTGAAATAGACTGTTGTCTCTGGACTGCTGAGAGAACTCTTTCTTTCACCTCATCTCTGTCCCCCTGAACTGTAACATTCTTCTGCCCCTACCTTGTCTTCCTTATCCGCAATTGCCTGAGACAGAAATCTAGGTGTCTTTGATTCCTTCCTTTTATTTACCCACCATATTAGGTCTGTCAGAATGTTCTTTTGATTCACTCTCTAAAACAGATGTCAAGTCTATCTACTTTTCTCCATCTTCACTGTGACAACTCTGGTCCAAGTCACCACTCTTTTTTCACCTAGACTATTTAAACTGCCTCCTAACTGGGCTCTCTAACTTTACTCCTAACCGCTCCCCACATGGAATAATGATAAGGCAATGAGGAGTTCATCCTGGGTGACAGAGGATAGGAAGATGGAGTCATCTTATTCAAGGTTCTTGTTATCCAGTCACTTTCACTTTGAAGACAATTGTGGAAAGCCTTTGAACAGGAAGGGGTTGCCACCCTGCCCTCATCACCTGGGGGAAGATAGGCAGATGACTTGTTTTCAGTGGACTTCAAAATCTCTATACGTAACATGGGAGGGCTAGGAAAATAAGTCCTCAGAACCTTCCAACTATAAAATGCCATGTTAATTAAGAAAGCACAGAAGAGAAACCTTAAAGACTAGTTCTGCCCATGAATTTTTTTTAAGAGGTTTTATTGTAGGGCATATGTCCTTGCTAGAGAGAGCAAGACAGAGATAGTGAGAAGAAAAGTGAGAAATCACCCTCAAGAGGAGATGGCCATGCCACAATCCCGTCTCCATTCTCCTCCTGGGATCTTGGGCATGCACACACATGTGCCTGGCATGATTTTCAAGCCACCAGGTTCAGAACTCGAACTGTGGTCAGCCATGTGAGAGTCCTGCAATGGAACCACTGTATCATCTTCTGGCCCCTAGCCCATGAGTTTTAAATTAGTAGCTGTGTAGCAAGTTATGCTTAGTATTGGATGAGCCTCATGCGTGAGCTACTTGTAGTGTTATCAATGGCTGCTCCAGAAGGACTGCCATCTGACTGAAAGTGTCAACTAAGTGACTTGTAATAAAGGACTATTTGTTGACAGCCACACAGAAAGACAAAGAGAAACAACACCCCAAGAGGGTGTTGATACTGCAATCCACCTCCAGCCTCAGCCAACCCTGGATTATGGGCACATGTGTGCTGGGTGTTCTTAGGAAGGTCTCTGGATTTAAACCAGGAACATTCCCATATGGAATTGCCTTGGTGATACAGCAGTATCACCCATCTGGCTCTCTAAAGCTTTATTTGCATAGGAGCATGTCGTCCTTATACATCTTTAGAAAAGCTGTAAATAAGCCATTTATTTCTTTTTTATTTTCTAAAAAGAATTAATTCATTTTATTTATTATTTTTTAACTTGCTATAGTCCATGTGTGCTCACTAAAGACAGACAAGAGGATGGTGGTGAAAAAGCAAGCCTCCAGGTTCAGGACTCAAACCACTGTCAGCTATGTAGGAGTCCAGCACCCTAACCACCACGCCACCTGCTGACTCTAAGCCATTTCTTATAACTGCCAAAGAATCTTTTTTTTTTTTTTTTTTTTTAGGTTTTTCTCATAGGGTGTGTGTGCTTGCTGGAGAAAGACCGAGAGAGGGAAAGTGAGAAATTAAGTGGGATGGCCATACCACAATCCCGTCTCCATTCTCTTCTTGGAATTTTGGGGGCTTTTAGGCATACATATGCATGCACCCAGTGTGACTTTCAAGCTGTCAGGACTGGAATTTGTACCGTGATTAGACTTGTTGGAATTCACACCTTAACCACCATGCCACTTTCTGTCCCTTTAAGAAACATACGATTTGAGGGACCAGCAGTTAGCGTAATGGCTAAGTCGCTGGACTCCCACGTAGTCGACCGCGGTTCGAGTCCCGGACCCGGTGGCTTAAACTCACGCCGGGCGCATGTGCGTGCGTGCCCAAGATCCCGAGAGGAGAATGGAGTAGAAGGGATTGCGGCGTGGCCATCCCCCCTGGGGGGTGATTTCCTGCTTTCTGTCTCTCTGTCTCTCTCTGTCTGTCTGGCGAGCGCACGCACCCTATAGCAAAAACCTCTCCAAAAAAAAAAAAAAAAAAAAAAAAAGAAACATACGATTTGAATCTAAGTTTGCTTCTGTTTATTCCCATCAATTGTAGTAGAGGATATAGACAACAGTTATGTCATAGGAACTGAGTCTCATTGTCTATAAGTCAAAAATCAAAGGTTTTCTGTAGAATTATTCCATACTAGTAAGTTCACAGGAATAATGTAGGCCCTAGAATAGGAGTAGTAGACAGAGAACATCTGCACACACTAACAACTTCACAACCTATAATCCTGCTGTTGCAGCTTAATTCTTTCAACATGTCTAGTCCTTCCAGCTGCAAGACTCTTCAAACACCTCTGAGAGCCCATCAGCAGTGAACAAGTTTATTAGCAGTTAACACTAACAGAAGTAAATTGACCACTTGGTAAGAGCAATAATGAGACCCAGGATAAATTCACTGACTGAAAAGAATAAAGGAAAGCTACAAGGAACCCAAAGATAAACTGACTAGCTCAGTTTTACCCAAAACAAACCATGTTTAAATCAGGTCTGCCTGACTTGAAAGAGGAAGTAAACAACCGTCCTTGATTTGCTATCATCTGACCTTCGAGCTCTATGATTTTATCATTCTAGAGTTCTGACCCCAATTCTTCAATTATAAAAACAAAGAAACAAGAAACCTAAGTGGAAAGAAAGCATTGATAGTTTTATTACAGAGGTCAACCACCTTATCAACCTTATATTTTTATAAATTTCTTAGACATCCTACTCCAGGATTATTCCATATTGTATTTTTTATTATCCTACTCCAGGATTATTCCATATTGTATTTTTTAATAAAATACTTAAAAATACCTCTCAAGTAAAATAAATTCAACATTATGATGGCACAAGAAAAGACTTCAGTTAATAAGACTTCATCCTTATACTTTATGGCCTTAAAGGATTATTAGCTGCTAACATAATTTGTTTCTTGATTAACTCATAGTCAAAGAGTTCATTTCAACTGGACCAACCAAACCAAAGAAAAACTGAATAGTAATAGCTAACAGTTATTGAGTATGTGTCATGTGCTGCACTATGCTAAGATTAGTTATCTCATTTACTCCTCATGAAGCTATATCATCTAGTGAGTAGGAAAACAAAAACTTTAATTCTTCTACTATATACTCATAATAGATCACTTCTGTGATCCTAAGAGTTCTTCCTGCCAGCAAGCAAATTCTGCAAGTTCATTCTGTAGCAATACCAGCTGGGTATCCTCTCATCCAATTCCATTCTGATGCTATCTACTCAGAGAGAGTCAGATCCTATAGGTGGAGGACTCAGTCTTCAAGACTACCCTTAACTTCAAACACCAGTTGTAAGTCCAGGCCTTGGAACTTTTGACTGACTAGTTACAACTTGGAGTTCCCACATACTCATCTTTAGACTTGACTAATTTGCTAACGTGTTTCACAGAATCCAGGAAAACACTTATACTTACCAGTTTATTATAAAGGATATGTAAGGTATATAAATATACATCCAGCTGAAGAGATACATAGGGCAGGATCTGGAAGAGTCCTGAGTGAAGGAGCTTCTGAGGTAGAGTTGGGATGTGCCAACCCTCCTAGCATGTGGATGAGCTCTTGTTCATCTCAATGCCCCCACGTGTTAGGTTGTCCAGGAACTCTCTGAACTCTGTGTTTGTGTGTGTGTGAAGAATTCACACATAGACATGGTTGAATCATAGGCTACCATGTAGAAATGTGATTAAACAAAAAGGATGTCATCTTTCCCTGCTAATAGATTGAGCAGGTAAACCCATCAAAGCTATATCTTCAGATTCTTCCTGACCCCTCTGTGCAGTATTCCTCTTCCTGAGTAAGAGGCAGGACTCCTCTAAATGATGGTTTAATTTCTTTATGACCAGTTCTGTGGCCTGCCTTGGAGAGCTTTAGCAACCAAAGATGAAAGACCAAATAGTCATGAGCCAGGAACCATAGATGAACTGCCCCCGAATATGTGTGTGGGTGTATGTATTAGTACATGTGTCTGTATGTGTATATATGTGTATGTAAAACTCTTCTCTCACACATATACCATTGCTCTTCACATTTCATGCATGAAGAAGCTGGACTTTAATAGGTTTAGTAACTTGCCCAAGTTGGCACAAGCACTAAGTAGCAGAGCCCTGATATAATCCCAGGCTGCCTGACTCTGCTTAGAGTTTACACTTCTACTACTATGGGAGGTATCAAGCATTATACTCAGGTTCTGCATTCACACTCAGGCTGTAGTTTTTTCCATGACCTGAGAATACTTCTTGACAGAACATAAAATTCTGGAATCTGTTTTATGTCTTCCAGAAGCTGTTTTTGCAAGTCATACACAATGACTGTCATCAGTCATCAGACCCATTATTTACACGCAAACATCCCAGCCATTGTGTCATGTTTGAAGAGCTTGGGACAAGAGGCATTTGGATGGTTCATGGCTTTCAATCAAGTGCATCAATGCCTGTAAAGGCATTAATAATGATAGTAGTAGTAGTGGTAGTGGTAGTAATAGCTAAAACTTAGAAGAAGTTTGTTATATGCTGGGTATTATCTGAACTATGTATATTAACTCATTTATTTTTTTTCCCTTTTTTGAGAGAGAGATTTTTATTATAGGGCACATGCACTTGCCAGAGAGATAGAGAGAAACAGAGAGACAGAAAGTGAGAAATCACCCCCCCCCCGGGGCGGGGGGGATGGCCACACTGCAATCCCTTCTCTTCCATTCTCCTCTCGGGATCTTGGTCACACATGCACACATGCCCTGCATGAGTTTTAAGTTGCCAGGTCCTGGACTTGAACCACAGTTGACTACATGGGAGTCCAGCAATGCAACTATTATGCCATCTGCTGATCCCTTAACTCACTTATTTCTTATACCAATTTAGAAGGAAAGCCTATTAACCCACTGTATAGTTGAAGAAACTGAAGCCTGGATAAGTTAAGAAACTTCTTTGAAGTCACACAACTATTAAGTTGGAAAGCTAGTGTTTGAACTCAGATTGTTGGGACCATTTGTGTTCTTAAGTACCTTGACCTGCTCTCTTTGTTGTGGTGTACAAACAGTGAGTAAGAGCCATCGAAAACATCTTTTCACAATGCTCTTTACCAACGTTGTTGTGAGACAACTTTGACAAAGACTTCGTAGTTCATATTTCTGGAAGATGCAATGTGAGCACAATGTGGATAGATAGTTCCTTTAAATATGAAAAACTTTCATCTTTCATAACAACTGATCACCACCAAAACTGCTGGGAAGGAATCTATTTACATCGTTAGGAATTAACTGGAGGAAATTGTTATCATTACCCACAACATTTTAGAGATCTTGAAAAATTTCGAGGCAGAGCTCCAGTTACTCTCTGTAGATTTCATAATTGCATATATCTATTGTAAAACAGAATATACATACCTTTGTCTCTGAGGAAAAAACCTAAGGCTCTGGTGTTTATAAGAAGGCAACTGGTTCTAGAAAAAATTGCACACTTCTCTTTGCTGGAAACTGTAGATGAGCTGTAAACAGGCCACTGAAATAATAGCCCTATCAGAGATGTATTGATCCAACAGGGTTTTGCTGTTTGGCTAGAGAGAATGTCCTTTGGGTACATTTGTAGTCTTGGTGGGGTTAGTTTGATTGCTGTCGGTAGAAACTCAGTGGAGTAATCAAAAGTAGTAAATGGGGTAGGGACAGCATCCCAGAAATAGCATCTCACAGAACTCAAGACACGAAGTAAGCTGAGCCTTGTGGGGACGGGATTTGGGAAATTGCGAGTTTCTGATTTTCCAGTCTGATTCCTGTTCTGTATTCTGAATATGCTGGTGTATTTGTGTAACACTTAATGATTTATTCAATGCCTTAGCATACAGTCCCCTAATTCATCTTTACTGTTGTAAAAGGCAGGAATTATTATCTCTTTCTAGAGTAAAGAAATTGAAACTCAGAGAAGTTAAAGGGCCCGGAGTTTTAGAGCTGAAGAATAGCTGAGCTGGGACAGAGAATTCAGCACTTCTGGCATCACAAATGGTGCCTTTTATACCGCCCAGAACTTTTTTTGACTATAATCATGAGAGATTTAATTCAAGGAATTAAATCAGAAAATCATACATTGTGCTGATGTATGTCAACTTTCTATTCGCAGAAAATAAAGTATAATCAAGATTCCAGCTTTTCTTTCTTTGGTCTTTACAACATTTCTATGAAATAAACTATACTTGGGAGAAGTTATTTGCAATTTCTGATTTGCCTACTCTTTATGAAGCAGTAATTTCAAGCTTTTTGGGGAACAAGGGGCAGCACTTGATGTCTTCTGTGTTTTCCTTCTGCAGAAGTCAGTCTTTGCTTATATATTTAACCATAGATTGGAAAAAATAAAGTGACCTAGTGTTGAACTGTCTAATGAGAATAGTGACAAACAGTATTAACTTCTGACTCTGTGCAAGTACATCAGGTTAAACCTAAACTACTGTATGTCGCCCTGACCAGTCTTTCCGCTGACAGACCGTATAAAGGAGATTCAAAAAATTAATTGAAAAATTGAATTAAACTATGAGTTTCTGTGCAAAAAGTTTTTGAAATTCATGCATAGTTCTTTCATAATACACATTTCCCAGGGCCAGCAGATGGCATAGCAGTTATGTCACTGGACTCCCACATGGCTGACCACATTTAGAGTCCCAGACCCAGTGGTTTGAAAGTCACACTGGGTGCATGTGCATGTGTGTGCAAAACCCAGGAGGAGAGTGGAGGAGAGGGGATTGCAATGTGGCCATTGCCCCTGGGGGATGACTTCTCATTTTCCCTCTCACTGTCTCTGTCTCTCCAGTGAGTTCATGTGCCCTAAGGCAAAAACCTCTAAAAAACAATTACACATTTCCCATGAACTATTTTTTTTTTTTTTTTGGAGAGGTTTTTGCTATAGGGCGCGTGCGCTCGCCAGACAGACAGAGAGAGACAGAGAGACAGAAAGTGTGAAATCACCCCACGGGGGGATGGCCACGCCACAATCCCTTCTCCTCCATTCTCCTTTCGGGATCTTGGGCATGCACGCACACGTGCCCGACGTGAGTTTCAAGCCACCGGGTCCGGGACACAAACCACGGTCGGTTACATGGGAATCCAGCGACATAGCCATTACGCTAACTGCTGGTCCCCCATGAACTTTTTGAAGAGCCCTTGTGTTTAACTCTGCCATGGGCAGAGGCTCTAAGCACAAATTACTAACTCTTCCACGCAGCACATTATGGTAGAAAGAGCACAAGCTTTAGACTTAATCATCTCTGAGTAAGCACTTTGGCTCAGTTTTTGGCAAATTATTTACATTAAATAAAGTTAGTTAGTTTTGCTTAGCCTTGGGTTTCTCACGTGGAGCCTATAACACCCACTTCGCAAGGCTGTTGTTCACAATCTACATATGTGAAACGCTGGCACAGAAACTTCATTACTTGGTAGGCTCTTGGAAAATGATAGTCATCATTGCTATTATCTAAGGAATCAATAAGTTCCATAATTACCTCGATTCCTTTACCATTTAAACTGATCACAAGCATCATTTAGTACCTGTTTTAAAGACTCGCCCACCATATGTGGCTCTGGAGCAATTTATATGAAGTTTAGCTTATTTAGTGGACGAGAAGACCAAGACTGAAAGCCAAAGTTATGGACCGTCTGCTGTTGCAAAACCAGATTCTGTTATTTCTCTCTCTTCAAAGCAAGCTGGTATAGGTGGGAAGGTGCTGCAGTACATTGACTGAAACGGCCTGAGAGGCCCGGGGTTTGGTTCCCAGCCCAACCTAAACAGGCGAGGCACAATGATAGGCACCTGCTATCTTAGCTGACCGGGAGGCTGAGTCACAACATAGCAAGGTCCTGTCCAAAATAATTTTCTCTCTCTCTCTCTTTCTCTCTCCTCTCTCTCTCCCCCTCAGGCACGCTCTCTTTCTCTCATTAAAAATTAAAAAAAAAGAATCATCCTGTCCTGTCATTTCTGGGTGGTCAAATATATATACGTAGCATTTCAGCATCTGGCTAATATGTTGAATTCAGTGTGAAAGGAGAGACCGGTGGAGAAATTTTCTGAGGAATTCATGCTATTTATAAAGTATTGGTGTGAATCATCTGCTTAGGACAGATACTATCTGAGAGAGGAATAGCACTGGTTCTTATCCAAAATTACACCATTCCTTAAATTCCATACCACAAATAGATACTGAGTACCTAATACCAGCCAGGTATGACTATAATAGTATAAAGCCACATTACATGAACCCAATCAGAAATTGTCTTTATAATAATATTAATTAGAAACTACATCCAAAGATTTACAGTTATTGTTATACCATTAAAGGAAAAAAATCTATAAAATCTTCCCCTCCAGCATGTTAAGTAGGTACCTTACCATCCATACCCAGTAGGTCCAGCAGTCCCTTGTCTCGGGAAATTGCTCTAGGAGTTGCCTGATGCCTTCCTCTGGCTCTTATCACTCACTCCGAATTTCCCAGTCTTCTTTGAAATAGTGTGCCTAGATTGTCTGTCTCTTGCCCCTTTGAGTGATTTGTTTTTACATAATCTGTTTTCCGATTTGGTCCTTTTCAAATATTATCTTTTATTTGTCACCCTCTGCCACCTTTTGACCATATGAACAGCATGTAATGGCAACAGTCCCTACACCTAACGAAGATTCTGTTGTACCATACCCAGATCTTGACTGCCTTGAGCCCTGGATTGACTGGAGAAAAGACATAACTGGAATTGAGGCTTCACATCATAACTCATCCAAGCCTCTTATTTTTCCTCGAAAATGTATTAAGGAATCTTGGCCATGATGTATTGGTTTTGCAGGACCATTCCTTGGAAGAATATTTTAGTTGTGGTAATTCCTTTTTATGATGACTGCATGGCAACTATATTACCTCAGATCACTACCACAGCAAATATGCTTCTCAAGCAATTATTTGCAAAAATTTGGTCTTTAGAATTATTTCTTCTTTGTTTTTATTGCAGTTAAGTTTATAGAATGCATGGCTAGGAAACATACATACTACTATCATCCTATCTCAAGCAAAAGGCCAATATAAAAAGATTGTGTAAGGGGCTGGCAGGTGGTGTGGTCGTTAAAGGCACTGGACTCCCACATGGCCGACTATAGTTCAAGTCCTGAACCTGGCAGCTTGTTTTCTTACTTTCCCTCTCTCTCTGGTCAAATTAAAAATTAAAAAATAAATAATAATTGAAGACAAATAAAATAATTCAAAAGAAAAGTTTGTGTAAAAATGCTAAAGATGTCCTTGGTGGATGGTTGGAGATGACAGGCCAAGGAGAAGGAAGGATTGTGGTGTGTTCCCTCCTCCCTCTTCTCTGTCTTTATCTAGTGAACATAGGGGCCCTCTGAAAGATTTTTTAAAAAGGCAACACACCACAACTGCAATAGAAGAAATAAAATAAACAGAATTAATCTTACTTTTATTGGCTGTTTTGTTTAAAGACTTTGTGGAAAATAAACTTTTAAACATAACGCCATTGACTTTTCTGAACAGAAATTTAGGATATATCTGATAATTTGTGAGATGCATAAATCTTATAATACTGATCATACCTAGTTATTGGGTCATTGGAAAAGTCATGACATATTTTTCTATTTTTTCTATGCAAATATGCATCATGACTTTTCCAATGATTCAATATTAAAATTCTTCTTTTCTTCGTAGTATTTCATATTAAAATAAAAAATAAGTCTTGGTAGGGTTTAAAAGAAACTTCCTGTTCTGATTTTGTTATTTATCAAGAAATGAATTTTTTTTTTGCACCAAAAAAGGCACCCCAGTAGTGTATTTGGGGATGTTGGGACTCAGAACATAATATGCCAAAATATAGTACTTTGGTGTGCTATTTTTTTTAAAAAGAGACCAGCAGATAGCGTAATGGTTACATCAACGGACTTCCAAATAGTCAACCACGATTCAAATCCTGGACCCAAAGGCTTCAAACTCATGCTGGGCGCGTGTGCGTATGTGCCCGAATTCCCAAAACACTGTTTATTCTGCTAAAAACTATTATTATTTTTAAAAATATCAGAGAGCACGTACACTTGCCTGAGAGAGATAGAGAGAAAGAGAGAGAGGAAGCACCACCCCCGGTGGGTTGTAGTCACACTACAATCTCTTCTCCTCCATTTCTCCATCCTTTCAGGATTTGGAACACACACACACACACACACACACACACACACACACACACAACATGTTTTTCAAGCTGCAGGAGCCAAGATTCAAATTGCAGTTGATCATGTGGGATCTGAGTACCTTAACTACTAGGCTATGGGGCTGTCCCCAGCTTAAAATTATTTTTGATGGTATACGAGACATAGCTCTTATTTATTTTCCCAAATATGTAGCTAATTGAGTAATTCATAATTTTCTGACTGATTTGAAATGCTACTTCAAGATTAACTAGAACATTTATTCTCACACATATATATGCACATGTGTTTGTGTATATACATAAATAAGATTTTCTATTTTCTTTCATAAATTTTTCTATCTTTAGCACAGTGTCTTACTGTTGTGATTATTGTTCCTTTGAAGTGTATTTTAATATCAGGTAGTCACTGTATTTTTATTATCATATGCTCACAGGAAAGAATGATTTAAAACATTTTTAAAACACATTTCATTTTAAAATTCATTTTACAAAGTAGACTTTTAAAACTTACTTTTTAGGGACAGCCGGTGGTATGATGGTTAAGAAGCTGGATCTTACATGGCCAGCTCCAAGGTTTGAATCCCAAATCCAGTGGCTTGAAAAACATGTTGGATGTGTGTTCAAGTGTGCCCAAAATCCCAAGGGGAGAATGGAGGAGAAGGGATTGTGGTGTGGCCATTCACTCTAGGGGGGGTGATTTCTCACTTTCTCTCTCTCTCTGTGTCTCTCTATATGGAGCTCATGTGCTCTATGAAAAAAAAATTATTTTTTAATATTAAATTTTTGTCAAACAGAAACAGCAATCTTCACATATTAACAATAAAACTTAAGTAATGCATGTAATTAAAATACAGCATACACTATTATAGTAGAAATTTGGTATTTGTTTTCAAAGTGGGAAAGATTAGGGTCTGACAGAGGTGGTTCCTTATAAATCAGGTACATTTTGGACCACTTTTCGGGATGTCGCCATCAGCCACACTGGCAAGAGTTCCAAAGGCTTCATACTGGAGGTGGTTCTTGTTAGGGTTTAAGGAATGAATGAGAACAGCTCTCCAGTGTGCATTGTCACTTCTGTAGTCCTGACCTGGACTTGCCTTTTTATGCATCACTTTCTTGACTTTGTATTTCCCTATATTTCTTGGTTCCTGACTGTCTGGCATCTGAACCCCAGCTCCATGCTGACCATTCTCTGGTCTACGCTCACAGACTACTTGGCCTTCCTAGGTCTGCCTTACAAACTCAGTTCCCTGGTTCATCCTAATACTTAGATGCTCCCACTGTGACAGGAAGAAAGGCGTTCCCCTGTGAGTCGACCTTTATCTCAGCTTTCTCTTCATGCACTGACTTTTCTCAGACATTCTACTTACACACAAGGCTTATAGAGCATGGGGTTGCATTTCAATGCCACTTATAATATACCTGCATGCTTACATGTCTGCCAAGATATTTGTGCTATCAAAGCAATTTAAAATTTTATCATTTTCTTTCTTTCTTTTTTTATTTATTACCTCTCCTGTACGTTAGTTTCAATTGTATTATGGTCCTTCCATGTTCTTGTGTCTTTTGCCATGAGACTTGTGTTTGTATTTATTGTAAGAAAGAAAAATAATAGTAATGCTATCTACAAGACAGGACCAAAGAAAAGTGCCAACTAAAAAAGGAAGACCAGAGAGATAAAATCAGAGAATTTGCTATGGCAATATAACTAAAGGAGAAATAATCCCCTAGGCTACATGTTGATAACAATAACTAATTTCTTCCTTTTTTTTTTTTTTTCTTTAAGGTTTTTGCCATAGGGTGCATGTACTTACTGGAGAGAGAGAGAAGTGAGAAATCACTCCCCTGGAGGGATGGCCATGCTGCAATCCCTTCTCCATTCTCCTCCTGGGATTTTAAGTGCATGCACACATGTGCCCAGCTTGAATTTCAAACCACTGGGTTTGGGACTTGAACTGTGGTCAACCATGTGGGAGTCCAAGGCCTTAACACCACACCACCTGCTGACCCAAACAGTGACTAATTTCAACATCTCATATTAGATTACTTTATGGTGTCTATTTTTCACTAAGTAGTTTGAAAGAATTAAATTCAAATGTGGTCATTAAACATTGGCCAGATAGAGCTGACCTATGCATATATACAGACTGCTTTACCACCAACCTCATCGCTTCAGGTCCATAAATGAGTGAAGCTGTATAAACATAAATGTTTTTTGATAATGTTTTGTGCTACTCAAAACTCTCTATTTTTTTGTGTATGAAAAAAGTGAAATAAGATTTTTGTTTACTTTAGAGCAAGAACTATAATGATAATTTGCACTTTTTTTCCCAGCAAGTATCTAATGAGGAGGCCCAAAGCATTAGCTATCTAGTTACCATATGCTGTGTCTTTGTTTTTATGCAATATAATCTCAAGCCTTCCATTAATTCAGAACAATTAGCTGTTCTCTCTATTGAGAAAGGCAGAATAGTACATTCCAAATCACTAAAGACTAATGAAAAATTTCAAGGGTGTAGCATTTCAAGCATTTCCTGGAAAAATAAGTGATATCTAATGATAAGTCATAACTGTAAGGAGATGCTTTTATGAATTGGAATTAAATGAGTTTTCCTAATTGATGTACCAAGAAAAGCAATTTTCTTTTGAACTTCAGAGGATTTGGGAAGCTATTGGTTCAAGTTTCAATGGATTATTTATTGTATATTTTGCATTTCCATTAGCATCTCTACATTGAAACTCCATAAGGCTTTTAAAAGAGAATGTAGATATTTGTCTCCAAGTATTTCTTTGGAGGTTTTGGGTGGGATAATAGGGTGTTGGGAAAAGTATGTAGGCCCAGCCCATTAAGTCTTCAGGGAAAATGGATAGACAAATAAACCAAAATAAAACAAAACAAAAACTAACACACTTGTCCTGAAAGCTCTGAACGAAAGTTTACAACTTGTTCCCTTTGTACCCTGGAGGGTTTGCATTAAGTATATGACCCTCTAACTCAGTAGCTCTTCACTCTGACCAACACCCAGAAGTCAGATCCCTTGTCAAGCCCCTCCCTACCACAAATTATGATTTAATAGGTCAGGATGAGGTTAAGGCATTCATAGGTTCCTAAAGCTCTGTAAACTTTTCCAATGCTAGCAAGGGTTGCCAACCATTGTTCTGTTCCTATGCATACCTAACAGTGTCTGAAGGCTGAAGAAATACTATATATGTATATATATGTATGTATATACTAATACTATATAAACACATATATCAGCTTTTCTCTATAATTTATGGGACCAATAACTCAGGTATAAAATAACTTAACAAGAAATTTCATTATTACATGTGTCCTCATCCGTACGTTCTGAAAACATAGGTACCATTATGTGGATGTTCCTATACTTGAAGAATTTGAGCATCTTAGCTATGAAGAACCCAAGGTAAAGTAGAGATTCTGGTTTTAAAAATCACCTTTATAGGTTAAATGGTGATCAAAACTAGTTTTTGCACTAATCATGAGTACTGGAAAATTTTACTCTATGGTTGTGGGGGTAGAGATAAAAAAGGTGACTTATCTTTGCTAGGAGCTGGAGACTTGGGTAAGATTTATAATTCTGGCTCCTGCCCTGGGGAGCCTTGAATGATTTCTTTGAGAAAGTGGAAAGGGGATGCATTTGTTTTTGTCTTGAGGCTTCCTATATGCCTCTAGAATATGTCTCTCTTGGGCTGGCTGGGACTTTCAGACATGGTGCATGTAGATTTTTTTCTCAGTACATGAAAGCTCAGACTGCAGAGGTTGATGTTTTTCAACTGTATGGATCACAAGGGTGGGAAATTGTTTTCAAGTGTGTTCTGTGGCACTATTGGTATA